>OZ010676.1:11617089-12217089 GCA_963932185.1 Troglohyphantes excavatus | reverse complement strand
TACGTTGGAAGAAGGTTTACATTGAGTTGCAAGATTTGAAGTCACAACAAAATCAGCCAGAGTGAATTAATAGCAAGTAAAAAAGCTATGATTTCAAAGGAAGTAAAAGTTTTACTCAATTTTACTATTTTCTAAAAGTTCACAGTAGAATTAAATTATTCATAATAATATGATGAAGTACGTTTGAATTGTTCGGATTATTATAAGAGCTTATGAGTTCTTTTAATTTATGTAAATTAGGGCATGTAACACTTGGTTCCTTAATTAAAATATATATATAAATTATCCTTACCAAAGTAGCTTCATATATCATATAAAATTCCGACCATTCCATATATTTGTAATAGTTTGCAATTGAAATAGATAATAATTTTTCACTATAAAGTATAACTCAGAAATATTTTTACAAACTTGCATAAATGCCCACTGTGACGTCACATTGTTTACTCGTTTTACATAGACCTATTGGTCAATTCGCTCAAACTCGTTTGTTGATTCGTTGGAACCAGATTAAAAGGGCATTACTTATCAGCCAATTTATCGGTGCTATATATAATTTTTTATGTTTTGATATGTTTCAATGAATTTATTTAAATTTTCTTTAAAACATAGAATTAGTATTGAATTTCAAAACTGTCAAATAGATCTAAACAGTTGGAACAATTTGTTAAATAATATGAATCTCTATAGTAGTGCCTCTAATGAACAAATCAAAATTGTGTTTTCATAAATAAAAAGTTTTTTTTTATGTTTATATAACAATACATTTATTAAGTATAGGAAGTTCTTAAAATTTTCTCTTGTAAAAGAAAACCACGTAGATATTTCAACTGAGAAATAAATGTTTGAATTAAATATATTCTATAATCCTTAAATAAATACTCCTTAGAAGAATGATTTTATAAAAGATTAAGTTTTTCAAATAATATTTGCTCTTAGTGTTTGTGTGTGTGTATCATCTCAGTTGTCTTTTAAACAGTGACATCTGATGATATCATGGTTCTTTTTTGGAAATACTTTTGTGGATAAGGTATTAGATAAGATGAATTCTATTGCTTTATCTCAGCAGTAGTAAACTTTTTTCAACAAACAATGTGTTCCGTCGCGTGAAGGTGTCTGCGGTTCTGTTGGGTTCTAAATTTTGTGTACTTGAAGCAAGGCATTCGAAGTTTATTAAATATTGAGTTTGGAACAATTTCAGCTGGACATGTCGGTCGATCAACCAGAAGCTGTAGTAGAAAACTTAAGACAAGAACGTTTAAATGTTCAGAAGAAGACATTTACAAAATGGGCAAATGTTCATCTGCAAAAGGTAATGTAATTTTTTAGTTGTTTTTTTCATTATTGCGAGTAGAGATGATGATATTTTATATGTTCTTCGAAAGTAATCATCACAGGTTTTGTAAGTAATACGTTTGGTGCTGCATTGCAAAAAAAATTCTTTTATGCTATAAAAAACCATCAACTTTCCGTAGCTGTGGGAATTATTGTTTAATCAATAGAGTCTTTCCAGAAAAAATATTAAATATTATTAAAATAAATATTAAATATTATTAAAATAAATATTAAATATTATTAAAATAAATATTAAATATTATTAAAATAAATATTAAATATTATTAAAATAAATATTAAATATTATTAAAATAAATATTAAATATTATTAAAATAAATATTAAATATTATTAAAATAAATATTAAATATTATTAAAATAAATATTAAATATTATTAAAATAAATATTAAATATTATTAAAATAAATATTAAATATTATTAAAATAAATATTAAATATTATTAAAATAAATATTAAATATTATTAAAATAAATATTAAATATTATTAAAATAAATATTAAATATTATTAAAATAAATATTAAATATTATTAAAATAAATATTAAATATTATTAAAATAAATATGAAATATTATTAAAATAAATATGAAATATTATTAAAATAAATATGAAATATTATTAAAATAAATATTAAATATTATTAAAATAAATATTAAATATTATTAAAATAAATATTAATTGCTTTTTTCTTATTTTGCGTCATAAATCCACTACTAAGTTAAACTATCAAATGAACTCGTAGCAATGTGAAGAATTTAGTTTCCGTTATTCATGTATCATTATTTGCTTGCTATTTTATGTAAATTATATTACGTTTGCAAATTTTAAATGCTCTTATCTCGGAACTCTGTTTGTTTTTGAACTCATTCCACTTGGCAGACAAGCCGTCCATATATAATTATCATCTTCATTTCAGTGACAAAAATACTACCAAAAATTAGCCGCATTCGAATTTGCTTCAGCATCACCACACTTATTGGGATCCCTCATATTCTAAATCACATAATGGGCTCAGAATTACATTCTTTGCAAAAAATAAGGACCTTGGGGCACAGTGGACCCAATATCACTGATTGAAAAATAACAGTGTGAAAGATTTTTTTTGTTTATAAAAAACCCTATATAGTTGTACTTGAAGTTATATTTTTCTAAAATATATTTATAACATTTCAAGGTATTTTATTTAATTTACGAAGTATTAGAGCTGCAGAGCAGTTGAGTCAAACAGAGTTTAAACCAGTAGGAATTACCCCCCCGAGAAATTACTGCTTTGTAATTATGAATCAAGTTTAGGTTACAAGGACCTTGAAGCCTAAAAAATCGGGTAGGCACAGTCCTTCACTGAACTGTAAGATTTGGTTCGTGAATACTTTGTACGCATAATGCTTGGTGCCTGCTCCGTCTTGCGTCTTCGGTAAACTAGATCTCTTCGCACTTGTCATACATTTATACTTTTTTGTATTATTTTGTTCATCTTGAACTGTTCTTTCAACCTGTTTAAGTTTCATATGCCGCAATTCAACTTTAGAGTGATATTTTGGCTTCATAATGAAATCCTTGACAAATCGTCACTTTTCACTCCGTATAATTTCCACACAAATAGTTTAAGCTGTCAACAAGTCAAATGGCATTGTAGAACTCGTTGTTCGCTTCGATTTAATCACACACGAGCCACGACCCGTTTATTAGAACTGAAGTTGCAGAGGTTAAACCGGGAATATCCGAAATTTGTATTTGACCCACCCCCCACGCATTTTGAAGGTAAGAGGGGAGAGTGGAATAATTACCATCCTGGTCGACGTAGTCGAAGCTGTCAACAAGTCAAACCTTTCTACAAGTCTACCTTTCTCTAAACGATAACAGGTCATTTATCCCATAGGCTGATTTTCCCTGGAGTTATGGGACTTTGAAATATCAACACTTTCTGTGTCGCTCAAGTTTCGGCCAATGACCGCTGTACCTGGACAGGCGTAAAGTTTTCAAAATTATTGGGAGGGCTCAAGGCTGTAACTTTAAATAAAAGACATAAACTTAAAGGAAATGGACCCAGGTTTTTGTAGTGGGGGTGGTGGGGTGGGCTCGGGCCCATGGGCCCAATACAAGTTTACATCTATGTCCGGGACGATTTTAAAGATGTATTTACGTACAAAAAAGTACTTGAATAATTGCTTCAAAACTTCCTTATTCAATCGCGAGTGATGGACTGTGATGATTTTTGTATATAGGACTGTAAAATGTAAATAGGGAGACTGCATCAGTTACCGACTACGTAGCAGTTACCGACCACGTACCCAGTTATCGACCATTTTGAAAAAATATTTAAAATTAAGACCATAACATTACGTTTTTAAAAGTATGTTCCATCAATGTTCGTCAAATGCTTTTAAAATATAGGTAAGTTTCACTTTACAGTCTAATGTGAGCTCAGTAGTCACAAGGTGGGCACTGGTCGGAAATTGGTCATAAATGGTCGGAAATTGGTCAGAAAATGGTCATAAGTGGTCGGAAATTGGTTATAAATGGTCAAAAATTGGTCATAAATGGTCATAAATTGGTCATAAATGGTTAGAAATTGGTGCATTCACATTAGATTATTATCTTATTAGTGTTATATACGATGTCTAAGAATTATAAATTACTTTGTATTTCAACACTTTGTAACAAATCCTGAAATGCCTTCAATCTGTTTTGATTGAAATCTCGCAATCCTGAATACTCTATTTATCAGTAGTATATCGCCGCATTAACAAAGGCATGTGCATCCATTGATTATTGTCTCTATCCCACTCGATTTCTAAGGTTTAGGTTTTGAGATAAAAAATAACAGTGAAAGAGGGGCGTTTCAAATGTATTATCGAAGGAATTTGTATCCATCATAAGATATCCCATCTCCTAGTTGTGCAGTGGCACTTGCATATTGATGCTATTAAAAGTCTATTTGTCTTTTTATCTGAAGGATACTCTTCTTCGATAATAAGATAACTCATTTTTAAAGATAATTGTTGAGACCACAAGAGGTTACTTTCGTTATATATGCATAAATTGTTCTTCTTCGAAAATATCTGTAAATGATTTTAAGATGTATTGGGAATAACTGGTTAAAATATACAGAATTTAGTTATAATATTTTTGAAAAACATTTTGTAATTTTTAAGTTAAGGTTAAGAGACCTGAATTTAAATTGTATTTGGCAATAAAGTGTTTCATTGTTATGTACTATCTGCAACGAAATTATTATGCTAACGTATGTAAAAAGTATTATGAGCGAAAATTTCGATACGGCAATACAGAAAATATATATATTTCTAGTTGAAACAAATATATATGATTTTATTGAGGACGCAGTGAATAGAAAAAATGACTGATTGATGAATAGTGGTTATTTGGAATTTGGAACATTTGGAATTTTTTAACATTAACTAAACATATATAATGCAAATTGTCATGAGCTGAGCATGTTTTGTAAATATGTTTATTATATAGCATTGCCTTTCCAAACAGCGATAAATAATAAAAATTAGTCACAAAAGACTTTAAAAAATTGAAGCTCAATATTCCCAAGCAGGTCTAATTTTTTTTAAACGTAGAGTTATTTAAAAAAATAAATATGAGTACTATTTTAAAATCTAATTATTTACTAGTCCATATTACAAATTCTTTAATAATAATATTTTGTTACCAATGAATTATATCAAATTTTTGTAATTTTGTAAAAGTACGTGTGTTGTTTTGTCTGTACCAATTCTGTAGCAAACGACTGTCTTGTTTTAACACCTAGATAAGCTACTCTTTGAAACTTATGATAGACAATAAAACATTGCACAGATTTCAAGATATTGTCCATCTAGTTTTCTGTACTGCAGAAGATAAGAATAAAAGTATGAAGGGCCTAAAGAGATATATTTTAAGTGCGAATCGCACTAAAATATGATTAAACTGTCATTAGATAGATCTAATGAAATGTCGATTTTGTTCATTCGGACACTTTAATCCTCTCTCTAATTAGTCATATAAAACATTCTAATAATTATTCCTTATTTTGATTAATATGAACTCATTTTTACTATAACACGTTCAGTGCGGGGGTGTAAGTTAGCACGTTAAGTGCTTCCTAGGGTTAATTGACCCCGTATCGCACTTATGGATAGTTATTGCACGGGGTTAATTGACCCCGTGTCGCATTTGTGGATTGTTATTGCACTGGGGTTAATTGACCCCGTGTCGGACCTGTGGATAGTTATTGCACGCGGTTAATTGACCCCGTATGGCACTTATGAATAGTTATTGCACGGGGTTAATTGACCCCGTGTCGTATTTGTGGATTGTTATTGCACTGGGGTTAATTGACCCCGTGTCGGACTTGTGGATAGTTATTGCACGCGGTTAATTGACCCCGTATGGCATTTATGGATAGTTATTGCACGGGGTTAATTGACCCCGTGTCGTATTTGTGGATTGTTATTGCTCTGGGGTTAATTGACCCAGTGTCGCACTTGTGGATTGTTACTGCACGGGGTTAAATGACCCGGTGTCGCATTTGTGGATAAATACTGATGTGACCGTCTGCACTGAACGTGTTTAGTGCGGACTTGATAGATCTATTGCGTTCGCATTGAGCTTGTTAAATATTTTCAAGCAAACACAATATAAACACTTTCATTTTAGTGCGCCCTTTTACAAATGGAATAAACGGAAAAAATACTACTACTTTCTGGTTCGAGTTTTATTCTTATCTGTTCTCAAGGCATACCCAGCGAGGGGAAGAGGGGGGAAGGCCCCCTACCCCTCCTAAAATAATAATAATAAGGTTTATGATCTTATGATCTTCGCAAACCGAATTCGTATGTTCGAATGACCTTCGAGGACCGTAGGAATAGCTCTCCCAATTTATGATTAATTTGGGAGACGACATAGTTGTAAAAATATAAATCATTTAGAAAATTTCTCAAAATTTTTAAGGAGGAAAAATTATTCACGGAGGGGCATAAGAATTTTGTGAAAGAAAAAAGCATTAAATGGGGTCGAAAAGAAAGTTCTAGACACATTTTCGGAAAATCAGAGTAGATTATTACTAACGTAAAATATTAATTCAGTTAACTACATTGTAGGTAATAGTACCATTGTAGATAATAGTATCCACTGGTAGCTTTAGTAGGTATATTTAATTTTTTTCTTATTATTTTCGAGTTTTATTTTGTAAGAAATCGTCGTGCTCCACTTACCCCCCGCCTCCTCCCACTAGAAACTAATATGGGTTGGCCCTCTTTAGCTCAGATCCTGGGTACGCCCTTGTCTGTTCGTCCGAAGTTTAAAATTTGACAAGACACAAAATTAATCCAAATATGTAGTAATCTATATAAATTTATCAAACATTTAAAAATTGGATGACACTCAGCCGTGCTTCACTTACTTAGTTTGAACTTAATACTTAGAAGAAAAATACTTAGTCTAAAGAACTCCAATTATCCGAACTTCAGTTATCCGGATCAAACAATGCAGATAACCAATTATCCGGATCCGTATCGCTTTGAGAGAAAAAAATAAGAAATCAGCAAAATCCACTTTTTAAAAGTTTCTTATCGGTGAAAAGTTTCTTATCGGAATTTTTTATAGGTGATCCATGGACAATGTTCATGGACATGATACCACGATATCATGTCCATTGGACATGATACCGCGTCCATGGATTTCCAGTTTTTCCATCAATGCATTCCATTTTTAAATTCATGAAAATATTTTCTAAATCTAATTGTTTGAGGTATACTTTAAAAGTTATCTTTTTACAGTGAATTAAATTTTGCTAAAAAAATAAATGTTCACGGCTAGGAAACATTATTTAAACTTCCAAGCAGTGAAAAAAACTACACAATTGCCAAAATCGTGTGAGCGTCAAGGAGCATTGCATACTAAAAAAAATATTTTTTTTACTAAGAAGTAACCTGTTTTTCGTGAATTATACAATTATCCGGATATTCGATTATCTGGATGGGATCTGGTCCCAATTAATCTAGGGGCCTCCGTGGTCGAGTGGTTAAAGGCGTCAGCTGGGAATCCGAGGATTCCTGGTTCGATCCTAGGCGATGGACTTGACAAGGAAAAGTAAAAAAGTAGTGATCTTGTGATCGGAGGGTTGCCAGCTTTGCTACAAAATACTAGAAAAGTCGTCCAGAACATCCGCAAAAATTAACGGCGTGTATACGCGACTGGTGCACGATAAATTTTATCGGGGTCCAAAGTCCCGACGGCTATTGAAGGCGTTGGGTGCCAGTTCAGGTGTTTTCTCGTCATCTGACCATGATTCTAAAATAACGAGGTGCATGTATAAATGTGTGTGTGAATGTGTATGTGTTCCCGGGTCTTTCCTTCGAGATAGACCCCGAACTATCGCCAATAGCCCATTGTACAGCTCTAGTGCGACGTTAATTAACCATAATCAAAATCAATTAATCTGGATAATAGGTGTTCTAATGTACTTTGCTAAGCCCTAAATATAATTTTTAAGGATCACAAAGTAAATTTTTTTAAAGGTTTCTAAAACATACATTTCTTAATATTTTTAAGCGTTAACAAACGCGTTTTTTTCCATTGAAGCATTAAATCAAAGTTACATATTTCTCAAGGCGGATTTCCGCTGAAAAAAATTAGCAAGTGTCTTTGAAGATGACATATGATTAAGAAAAAGAACAAACTTTAGACAGTTTTAAACAAGACAGATTAAACAATTTTTAGCAGGTTTAAGGGACATTTCATTTCAAAACATTTCATTTTCACTACTTGGAAAAATGAAGAAAAAACTTATCAGTGTTCAGTTCTAAAAAGTGACAAAGTGAAAAGTTTTAAAAAGTGACACTATAGACTAGTAAGTTGGTTTGTCCCACATTTAAATAAAACATTTAGTGTATTTAATAGAATTAAATAATATATTTATCATATATATTTATATTTTATTTTTTATATTTTATTTCTACCTAAATCATCTAAAAGTATTATTTTTAACTGATAAGTTTTTTCTGCGTAATATATTTAGATGTTAGTATACTATTTATTCGGGTTATTTAATGTTAATATACAGATGTTTTTCTACTTTGTCATTTAATATGTATAAAATTTTCTATTTATACAATGGGTTTCAGATTATCGATTTAAATAAAGGCGGACAATATATACCTAATTCATTCTATAGGAAACTAAAGAAATCGCAACTATATAGGATTATCTTTTTACATGTATCTTCATGTTCAAAATTGAAGAAAATACATACTTAAAACTATCAAGTAAAGTTATTTCAAGTAGTTAATCGTTAAGCTAAGATTTATTTTTATCTTTGTAAAATTTTCTTAATTACCTTCCTTTTTTGCTTCTTAAACAGTTCAGAATGAAAAGGAAATGTATAAGATATTCCAAAAATGCATAAAACGTCCTTTTTTATAAAAAGAATAAATAAAATATTTGTGTTATCAAAGTAAACAAAGCAAATAAAAATTGTATTCTAAAGATAAAAGAATAATGTTATATAAATATGATAAGTCTACATAAGGAATTTACTGCTGATATACCTGAAGTCTCTTTTTTATGGACAAATATTTGTTTTATTATTTTTTAGTTTAATTTTTTTAAACATTTTATCTGAATAATAAAATATTTTTACTGCATAGTTGAAGGCAGTTTGCATTATTTAATTTTGACGTGCAACGTCTTTTAAATCAAGCCACAATAACAGGTGGCATGACGGCAAAAAAATTTAACGAAAAATGAAACGCTATTTATACTACTTCCCATAGACTCAGGAAGAAAAAATTTGGCAGAATGGTTCCTTATACTTCAAATTGGAAAAAAAAACTGTATTCGGGAACTTCAAGTTGAAATTCCCGTTCTGCGCACTGTGGTTAAAATAAAATTCACTCATTACTGATTATTCTACTATTCGTATACACAGGAACACGAAATTTGGTAGAGTGGTTTCCTAAACTTCAAACAGTAAAAAAAACTATTCGTGAACTTCTAGCCTAAATACCTATTCTGTATAATATAGTCAATAACTAAGTATTTGTTATGATTATTACACTTCAAAAATTTAGTTTTGTATAAACAATTTTAAATAATAAACCTTTTTTTTTACAAATAGAATTTTCAACTTGATAACGTTTGTTTTGGCACACTTTTAAGAATAAATATGCAATAACTTTATATAAAATTTTTACCATATGCAAGTAAACACTCTAATTCAAACTGTGAACATAATTTTTTTTACCTCATATTATTTAAAAATTAAATGAAAAAAATAAAATATTTTTCAGTTTTTTATTAGTTAGTAATAAACTTTTATTAGTTAATAACTTTTAAAGTAATAAACTAAACTAAAGTAATAAACTTTTATTAGTTAATAACTTTTAATAGTAATAAACTAAACTAAAGTAATAAACTAGTAACTAAACTTTAATAGTAATAATTTTTAACAGTAATAAACTTTTATTAGTTAGTAATAAACTTTTATTAGTTAGTAATAAACTTTTATTAGTTAGTAATAAACTTTTATTAGTTAGTAATAAACTTTTATTAGTTAGTAATAAACTTTTATTAGTTAGTAATAAACTTTTATTAGTTAGTAATAAACTTTTATTAGTTAGTAATAAACTTTTATTAGTTAGTAATAAACTTTTATTAGTTAGTAATAAACTTTTATTAGTTAGTAATAAACTTTTATTAGTTAGTAATAAACTTTTATTAGTTAGTAATAAACTTTTATTAGTTAGTAATAAACTTTTATTAGTTAGTAATAAACTTTTATTAGTTAGTAATAAACTTTTATTAGTTAGTAATAAACTTTTATTAGTTAGTAATAAACTTTTATTAGTTAATAACTTTTAATAGTAATAAACTAGTAATAAATTAACTAAACTTTAATAGTAATAATTTTTAACAGTAATAAACTTTTATCAGTTAATAATAAACTTTTATTAGTTAGTGCTAAACTTTTATTAGTTAGAACTAAACTTTTATTAGTTAATAATATTTTTTTTAGTTAGTAATAAACTTATAATAGTTAATAATAAACTTATAATAGTTAATAATAAACTTTTATTAGTTAGTAATAAACTTTTATTAGTTAGTAATAAACTTTTATTAGTTAGTAATAAACTTTTATTAGTTAGTAATAAACTTTTATTGGTTAGTAATAAACTTTTATTAGTTAGTAATAAACTTTTATTGGTTAGTAATAAACTTTTATTAGTTAGTAATAAACTTTTATTAGTTAATAACTTTTAATAGAAATAAACTAAACTAAAGTAATAAACTAATAATAAACTAACTAAACTTTAATAGTAATAATTTTTAACAGTAATAAACTTTTATTAGTTAGTAATAAACTTTTTTTAGTTAGTAATACACTTTTATTAGTTAATAATAATTTTTTATTAGTTAATAATAAACATTTATTAGTTAGCAATAAGCTTTTATTAGTTAGTAGTACACTTTTATTAGTTAGTGCTAAACTTTTATTAGTTAATAATAATTTATTTTTAGTTAGTAATAAACTTATAATAGTTAATAATAAACTTTTATTAGTTAGTGATAAACTTATATTAGTTAATAATTTTTAATAGAAATAAACTAAATTAAAGTAATAAACTAAACTAAAGTAATAAACTAATTAAACTTTAATAGTAATAATTTTTGACAATAATAAACTTTTATTAGTTAGTAATAACTCATTTATAAAATGCCATTGAAATGTACTTAATTTTCTCCATTCTAATTTCTTTTAGCATGGCCTACAGATCGATGATTTATTTGTTGATCTCGGTGATGGATTACGACTCATGAAATTGCTTGAATCTCTGACGGGCGAGAAGCTAGGCAAACCAGCCAAAGGTTCTGCTCGCATCAACAAGATAGAGAATGTCAGCAGATGCATTGCGTTCCTCCATAGCAAGAAGGCATGTTTCTTTAAAATATAATAATGAAAAGGGCTTTTAATTAATAGGCAGAGAAAGCTAAAATCAGTTGTAAATCATTCTCTATTACTCTATTCAAAAAATCTACGCGTTCAGAACATAGAGTAATGATACAAATAGAGGAATAAAAATGCTGATTTCCGTGTGTCCATCATTGAAACCACGTGATATGTGGAATTCATGCGCCAATATTACTTGGCAGGCCTTGGCGACTTTAAGAACTAAACGAGATCGAAGTATTGTAATATGGTTTTGTGTTTAATTTTATATTTAAATATAGTTTTTTTTGAACGAGTGGCACAATTTAAGGGAGTTTAACAGATATATTAAGGAGATTTTTCTTACTTTGTAGTTTTGAAATAATTGCATTACGTTTTTATGTAAAAAATTTACCATAAGCGAAGTTCTTTCAATTGTTATTTTGTATTTTGTATACTTCAATAAGAAAATATGAACAATAAAACCTGAGATATATAAAGAGTTTCGCTTCTTCGAGTATTGAACACAAATAAAATATTTTCGTTTCGTTAATGAAGAGGAAATATTTAGCGCATATTGTTTGAAAATAACTAAATACGTACATATATGTTAAGAAGTTGAATACGGACAGAACTCCTTATCACCAAAAGACAAGAAAGGGCGCCAATTTTGAAACTCCTGCAGATGTCTGAACGCCAAATGTGGCAGCGCTATAACCACGTGATGTGAGTTTTTCTTTTCAATGTTGACACCGCGGCCTTACGAGAGTCTGGTATTGAAGGCGCTCTCTATTCAATATTACAACTCTCTGGTTCAGAATCGTTGAATTAAATTTTGATTACAGAAGATAGAGCTGTAACTTCACATGTCAATTCTACAAATGTTAACTTGCCAAAGTAAAATTGCATGAGTTGTCTTTTCATATATTATGAATTTCTGTTATTTTATTTCATACCTTATATTTTCTTAGCGAATTTCACTAATTTAAGTATCCAGAAAGAAATAAGAATTGTGTGAAACCCTTTTTATCCATTAATTGTCGTTATTCCGAAAATAAAGTCTCCAGCATTGTATGTTGGAAAACAGTAATATCAGATGTTTTTAATAAACAATGAGTGATTTTTTAGTAATTCTCAAACAGCAAATAGGCAGGCAAAGTCATTTTTTTAAACCACGCGGTGACTTTGTCTACTTTCCTTTTTTGTCTTTTAATTTACATTTATAAATAAAAACAACAACATTCCATTAATCGTTATTATATACCTGACTAAATAATAAAGCCAATTTGACTTATCTTTCGTTGTAGAAGACAGCGCAAACAAAAGTTTCCACACATAATTTTTTTCTTATTTTAAGGTCCCAAAAAAAAATTACAAGTAGGGAGTGATTATGAAGGTAAAACTAATTGACACGAAGGTTTTATCTGAGAAGGTTGAATCAAGTGTCTTGAATGGCTCTGGTGGCGATTTAATGTACTTTTTTTTCACATACACAGCATGAAAGTTTTTTTTTTTCAAAAAGCGGGAAAAGACATCCCAACGGACAAAGTCGCCGCAGTTGCTGGTAAATGTAAATACATTGTTAAAAATTATTACAACCTTGCACCAAAATTTGGTACCCATTTAGCTGCAATCAACGTAAAGTGCTTAGTTTCACCATTTTAAGGTGCTACCACGGATACCATTTAGTGGTAAAACGTTGCACCAAATCTCATAACGTTACATAAAACTCAAAATTCAAATTTTCTTAGTGTTTTAGGAGTAGTATTTTTGTAGCGAAGCTGGCAACCCTCCGAACGCTTTTTTACTTTTCTTTGTCAAGTCCACCAATCAGGTTTAAACTCTGATTCATAGCTGAACACCTTTATCCACTTGGCCACGGAGGCCCTTGTTCGTCGTTGACTTTCTTGGATTGAATTCCCCGGCTTGTTGATGTAGCGACAGCGAAAATTTCGGTTACAGTTAAAGAGGTTGAACCAATTATCGGTGAAACCTCCGCTTTTTCCTGATAAAGCATTCTTGGTTCAACCTAGACTCCCCCATGTCATGGTGTAATTTTCTGAAGACCTCTGTTTCGAACCAAGATATGGTACATCGTAGAACTGAATTTTTTAACAGTTTACGAACTAGAATATTCTGATATTTAATACATGATCGGAGCAATACATTACATTCATATTTCAAATGTCGGTGTTAGCGTGAGCATTGACGTTTGGACGTGTAAAATTACGCGTCACTGAATTATTGTATAATAACAATGATTTCTAACATAATGGACTTTGTTTTTAGATGCGACTGGAAAATATCTCATCTGAAGATATTGTAGATGGTAAGCCTCATCTGATACTTGGTCTTCTGTGGACGATTATCCTTCGATGTGAAATTTGGCAACATCAACAGAATGTAAATGTAAGATCGCTTCATAATTAGTTAAATTTATATAAATATTTTTTTGATAAACCTTATCTTGAGTATAAAGTCTTTTTTTATCAAAAGGCTTACTTAATATTTTCTGGGTATTAGAACTGAGATCATACTTATATAATATTTTTAATTCAATAAGAGTAGATGTTTAATTTAAGTTATCTTTAAAATAACAAAATTATTTATCACTAATAACATATATAATTATTCTTAAAAAGGCATTAAAAACAAACGTGCCTTATGCCATTCTTCAATATCTGCTAAAGCATTGGAAGCTGGGACCACCAGTATGCGAACTTATAAATTAAATAGTTTTTATGAAAATATTAAGGAATTCTTATATTTATGATTATATTTTAACACGAAAACATTTAAGGGGATTGCGTAATATACATTGGAAATAATTTAAACATCATTTAATGGATAGAGAGGGCCTCTTTAATGGTTAATATGAATTAAAACGTTTCTTTATTGTCCTTCTATTTTAAAAGAATCAAAACTCTTTCAAGTTTTAAATCACATTTATGGACATTAAAAAAAATCAATTTACATGAATTAAGGTACATTTTTGTAATGTAACTTTTTTAACAGAGTAGTTGCATAAAAAGGATTTTTTTAAAAAATATTTGCAAATTTATTAGATAATTTTTTTATTGTTATTGTATGCTCTTACCCAAATTGAGAACATTTTGACATTGTAATTTACTATCTAATTACGGCAAATAAAGAGATATAGTAACCACCTATTAGGGACATCCTGTATGGCCTAAAATTATTTTACATTAAATGAATCAATGAAAGTTTAAATATATTATATTTTCAGAACGTAGAAGGAGACAGAACTATTATACCTCAACCTCCACAGAACCAACAACATTTTCCTGTACAGAAAATTGCTAAAGAATCTTTATTGTTGTGGTGCCAAACAAAAACAGATGGGTAAGATATCAGTTTATAATTTCACCAAAATATTAGCTCGTAAATTTAATCAGTTTATATAAATATATAGTCTACTTTAAGATCAGAACTAAACTTTTAATTATTAAATTTTTTATAGAGAATAATTGAGGAGGACAATGCCAAGATGATAATAAAGGAAACTTTATGGATTAAGGGCGATAGAGATAGATTTAGAAACATGTCCTTAATGTATACATAAATATAAAACTTTTACAAAAAAAATTGTATTATAGTATGTATTAAGATTCTTTATTGAAATTTTTAATCCATTTGCAATATTCAGAACAGTTTCATTTTCGACTAATGAGCTTTAATGGCCATCTCTTATTTTGAAATTATGCACCGAAATTACGAAAGAATAAAAATCTTTCACAATAAACTCAAAGAATTTTTCTCATGCATCCAAAAAAAACAAAAAGAGTGCATCATCGAGAGGGCTTAGTGTTGGGGTGCATTTAACTTATTAGATATGAGAACTAGAGATGAGCTTAGTAGTAAATTTTAAATAACAACAGTTATTACGATATTATAATGAAATAACTACTATATTTAGCTGTTACTTGATATCTTAAGCGAGATTAAATGTCATCAACCTAGGAATTAGGTACCGCAAAACATCAAAAGCTAAATTTTCAAGAATTTTTTTATTAGTTGACGGTAAAAATTATTTTCATAAAAATACTGTTAATAATCCAACACTTAATAATATTTCAATAAATTATTTCTATTATATAAACATATTAATTTCTCCTAATCATTTTCACATCATTAAATGCATATTGGCGATCACAATATACACATAAAAAAATTCATTGCTATTCAATTTTTGTCAACATACACTTTAAACTTCCATCGAAAATTTGTTGTTATTTAATATAGCGCAATATACCAGAATGTGATAAATAAGAAAATTAATAACATTTAAAACTTACGTTATTTACCTTTTACAATGCGATGAAGAGTACCAAAGAATCGCTTTTTGTTAAAATTATTCAGCTGAATGTGAAACGCAAGAGAAATATCTTTCTCCGTACCTCCAAAGAACCCAAAGAATTTCTATGATATAAACAAAATGCACTCGAAAACTAATTCACACATTCATGCCAACCAACGCCATCTTCCCCACACCAAATGAATTGAACTCATCCACTCCTGATCCTTCCCACAAAGCAATAAACTTTCGCCGACTAGAACACTCAAAAAAAATATCCTGATACAATCATACGAGAAAGATTACAATATCGCTAACCTCCAAAAAATATATTTTGAAGCAATGAGCTTTCATATTAAAATATTTTTTTTATCATAAAGTTGGTCTTAAAACGGTTTGGATCGCAATTTGGACACGTGCCAATAACGAAGTGACGTAAATATCACAGAGTATGATAAATATTACAATTTAATCCTGATAGTTATTGTGATGCGCGATCCTTCTGCCATTGAGGGATTCGAATTATCACGCAGTAAGTTAGTTTCAACCAAGGGCGTCTTGCATGTGGAATGTGGGAACAGATCGTTCTTCCGTTTCTGTTCCTTTTTAATAACATGATAATCTTTTTTTACCTGCTATTTTTCTAACCTGTTCTTTTGTTTTAACTTGCTCTTTTTTGACGGTTTAGGTGTTTCTGGGTAAAATTAAACAGCGCATCTATTAATTGTTTGAAGAACATATTTTTTCAAAATATTGTTTTTAAATTTTGATTTCGAAATACTGCTTTTTTTTAATAAATAAATAACTGTTATTTCATATAAATAATATTTTTAAATATCGAATATTGAAATAATGCTATTTTATAACTGTTATTCAAATATCTCTCATCACTAATGTTAACTAAGCTTGGGCGATGAGGACATTTTGTCATCACGATTAATCGCTAGCTAATAATCGATACTTTCCGATTAATCGATATTTTCGATACATGCATATTTCCGAGATATCGATATTTCCGTTATATCAATATTTTCGGCTGCACTAAAATTTTCGATCACGGGCCGCCACTGATTTTTGGTACACATTATTCCACGGAGTAAAGAAAAAGGTGGAGGTGCGAACAAGTCTAAAACCGGTTTGCAAAGCGAAGTAAGCAATCGCTTAAAAAGTAGGAACTGGCGAAGTATTTGGCGCTATTCTAAAGCACTATTTGTACTACTTGGTGATAATTTAATTTTAGAATTTAATTTACCTATGAATTGGAAATAATACCATCCTTTATCGATTTGGAACTTGTTCTGCATCCGACAACTGCACAAACAGTCATTTTTTAAGTTTTAGCATGCGTTTTCTTAATTTGAAAATAATGCATCCCTCGTAGAAAAACTACTGCAAACTAGGTTTGTTTGTGCCTTGTTTGGGGTTGCTAACTTACGTCTCATGAAATCTCGCCAAATCATCTCCACCTTCTTCTTTACTCCGTGCATTATTCAGACTCAAAGTCAACTTGAACTGTTTCAGGTACCCTGGAGTGCGAGTACGAGATTTCCATCGAAGTTGGCGTGATGGCTTGGCCTTCAATGCTCTCATTCATTCCCATATGCCACCATTGGTAGATTTCAGCGCTCTTCAACCACATGAACACATCAAAAACCTCGAAAATGCTTTCAATGTGGCATCTAAGCATATCGGAGTTCCTAAATTATTAGATCCAGAAGGTTGGTTAAACATTACTTTTCTCATATATAATAATAATAATAAAAAAAGAGTCTGTTTGTTTGTCCGTCTGTCTGTCTGTGGCACACAAAATACCTACTTCAACTACACGGAAATGTCCAAAATTTTAAAAATTTGTACTATTCAACATCTAATTCTGCACATAAGAGCCGGAATTAAAAAAATGTAGTTAGTTATATTTTAATTATGTCTATTCCTTAAATGGAAACTGAGCTACTACAATTGAAAGGTTTGCTGTAAAAAGGAGGTAGCTATAATTATTTAAGTTTGCAGAAAACCGTAAAAAACTTTGAAAATTCAAAATTCCAAGTTGTGTTAAGATATTCTTTTTGATCAATCTTATTAATTGTTCCTACATATTATGAGAGTATTTTCACTCAAAAATATATCTTCCAGATGACGTGGCACATGTTGGATTGTTGGAGCTACCTCTTTCTTGCAACCAAATAGATGCTCTGTCTACCTCTATGAAAAATATTAAAAAAATACAATTTACTATAATATTATTTTATTTAAAGAAAACTTCAATTGAAATATAGCATATAATTTGGCTTTAAAAACAGAAAATTATATTTTTAATCATCACACTCCCACTGTGTAATGTCCGGCTCATCTGCTGCGTTGTCATCTATTGAGTAACGCGAGAACTAACGATTGGAGCTACATCTTTCTGGCACTAAAGAACAAGCTTTTTTTTACCACAAGATAGTACATGTAACTCCAAATTCTTCTAGGTTGGAGCTACATCCTTTTTGCAGCAAACCATTCAATTCGATTATCTTACTTCCCATTTTTTTGGCATACCTTTTTAAGATTACTTCTGTTTATAACTTCTGCACGTCGCGTCGCCTTGGTAGCTTAACGGATAATGCTCTGGACAGCGGTACCTGTAGATGAGGGCTCGATTCCTGGTAAGTGTTGGTTGTAATTGTCGATATTTATTGAAAGTGATTTATGAAGGCAGCCTATGTGTAGGTCAGCAAATGCTCTTTTTATTCATGTTTACCCATTGTACTCATTTTAAAGTACATGTCTTTTTCAAAATTGAAACTTATACAAATATTGACGACCAACAACAGGCTCAAGGCCCAACAAGGTTTGTTCATTATGCATTCGGAGCCATGATAAGCACCGAATGTATTCGAAAATGAGTACATTTTACTTATTTTTCAAAACTTATTTTTAACAGTGTAGTAGATAACATTGTATAATCAACTCGAATAAAAAAAAAATCGCACGATTTTTATCGTATTCTTTCCGTAATTTTACTATGTACTACGAATCTTTGTCACATTCCGTGGTATCACATCACCAAGGTATTCCGTGTGTCAGGACCCTAATGTTATTGTTGAATTATGAGAAGCGAACAGATGTTGAAGCACATACTAAGATAAAGCTATTTCTATAGATGTTGACACAGATAATCCAGATGAAAAATCCATCATTATTTACGTTTCGACGTTCTCAAAAGGACTGGCGAAATTCAAGAAAGAAATTACAGGAGGCAAACGTATTACTAACGTAAGTTTTTTGTTGTTTCATCCGGGTATTTAAATTGTTTGGAAATGGAACATTGTCCGAACAACAAGATATGAATTCTTGGTAAATTTTCTATAATATCCTGACAAGAACGAGCTAATTTCGTTAATTTTTTTCCTTTGTTTTGAATGATGTAGTTCAAGTGGCGATTGTGAAAATGAGATATATTTTAAAATTATCTTCTATAATTATATTCTATTTGCCCGTTATCGGGTATTTAATTTTTTTGGAAATGGAACATTGTCCGAACGTCAAGAGATAAACTCTTTGTAAATTATCCATAATATCCTGACAAGAAAGAGCTAATTTCGTTAAATTTTTTTCTTCTATGTTTTGAATGATAAAGTTCAAGTGACGGTTGTGAAAATGAGATATATTTTAAAATTACCTTCTATAATTATATTCTATTTGCCCGTTATCGGGAATTGAATTTTTTTGGAAATGGAACATTTTCCGAACGTCAAGAGATAAACTCTTTGTAAATTATCCATAATATCCTGAGAAGAACGAGCTAATTTCGTTTTAAATTTTTTTTTCTTTGTTTTGAATGATGAAGTTTAAGGGGCGATTGTTAAAATGAGATATATTTTTAAATTATCGTCTTTAATTATATTCTATTTGCTCGTTATCGGGTATTTAATTTTTTTGGAAACATAACATTGTCCGAACGAACGTCAAGAGATAAACTCTTTGTAAATTATCCATAATATCCTGACAATCGGAAAATCGGATATATAATCGGATACAAACACCAGGTTGATACATGGAAGAATGTATATTGGTTAAAACATTTAATTAAGAAACATCTGTGATTGTATATAAGTCACAAACTTATATAAAATTTGTGACGTTACCGAATCCCAATTTGTACTGTTTCATTGATGATTTACTTTGTCACATTCTTTTAAGTTTTATGTGATTTTGAAAATTACTTTTTCATCAAATGAGAATTAATTTAGAAATTAACAGTTTTTAGGAGCGTAATATGTTGTGCAAAAGTATGATTTTAGTTTATTTTGAAAGGTTTTGCTGAAAATAATGGAAATTGAGGACATAAAAAAGGACTACAACAAGGAAGCCTGTGAACTTCTCGAGTGGATTCATACAAAATTAGATGATTTTAAACTTGTCGAGCCTCTTAGATCACTAGAAGATATCCAACAAGAAATTCATAACTTTAAAGACTATAGATTAAAAGAAAAACCTGTGAAGTAAGATTTGCTGTGTGTATATGTATTGTATAAATATCAAAAATAGAAATCAACAGTTTTGAACTTAAGTGTTTAAACTTTTGTTCATCATTGAAATTTCTTATATATATTATACTTCTTCTAGTACCCAGGGACCACCATATCCCAAAATTTTTGTGAACAAAGTTTAAGCCCCTCTCCCCTACACACACGTTCCGATTAAAACTTTGAAGCAAAAGAAGGTCGCCTTCAAACGAGTACCCCATTGCTTTCAAATAGACATTGAAACATCGAACTGATATTCCACTAAATATTTTACAGTTTTCTTGCCTAATTTATTATTATAATTATGAACATTCTAAATAATATATTAAAACATAATAAGTATTGAATATGCTTAATATTACGTTTGAATTGATTTCCCCCCTAATTTTTGAACAAATAAAGCAGAATAGGTAGTGATAAAAATAAGTATTATAGGCACTTGAAACCCAAGCTTACACTTAATAAATAATCGGGCCTGAGGTTGAGGCATCTGAGTGCAGAATTGTGAATTTTTAAAGGTATCACACAAACACAATTGTCTTCTTTATTTATAGACAAATGTTATGAGGAACATTTCAGTATATTTCATAGTGTCTGTCAAGTTTCTATTTGTATAAAAATAACATGGATTTATTTAATCTAATTTATTTAACGACGTATCACACATTTTCCGATATCATAACCGAGAAACCTTATATAATTGGGACTAACTTGTCAAATAGGAGCTTTAAATTTATTAGTTATGTAATTTATAAATTTTAACAAATTCTATTTTTTATCGGGATGTTTTTTAGGAATGAGCAAAAGAATGAAATAGAAGCCCTATTGTTTGCCATTCAAATGCAAAGGCTGGGACAAGCGGGCTGGATTCCATCAGACGAAACTTCACCAGCTGAGATAGAAAGATCCTGGCGACAATTAGAACGAGCTGAGCACGATCATGAAATTGAAGTTAGAACCCAACTCAAGGAACAAGAACGTTTGGAGAACCTTGCATACAAATTTGAGTCTAAAGTAGGTACTAAATTAGTTGTTTGAAAACCTAATTCGACTTTAAATAGTTGGATTTAAATAAATTGAGTCAAATTATGATTAGAACATTATTGAAATTTTTACACCCGATTTTCTGTAATTGAAATATAAACATCGACTTCCAATGATATAAATGAAAACTGTAAGTGCGTGTAACCACTAAACTCTAACTGTAACTGATGGAAGGCTCAAACCTTGTTTCCTCTACGGGCGCGTTGAAACCAATTGAAAGCTGCCATACTGTGTCCCAACATTTTTTTAAAAATGATTTAGTGGTGTTTTTTTATTACCAAAGCATTGTAGAAGTATTAAATGTATATAAATATTATATTTTCTTCTTATAGAGTTAATTTTTATATTGCCAAACAGATAGTTTTTGCTCTTGCCTTTTAACTACTTCTACTTTGACTTGCAAATGACTTCCTATTTTAATAGCAGATTACATTTAAAATGGGTTTAAAAATAAAATAAAAAAAACTTACCCAAAAGTAATATATGTCGGCGTATTTTAACATGAAAAATATACGAAATATTGCGGTATCAAGAAAAGTGGGATACATCATGGCGGCCTCCAAGTCAACAAAATGTCTTGCCCTATCCAGAAGTTACAGTTAGAGATCAGTGCGTGTAACACACTATCAGAAACATACGTCTCTATTCGGGAGACTTCATGTATATACATAAAGGGAATTATTGATAAAAGAGAATTTTTTAAATCATCTAACTAGGCTGGTCTGGTATGTATTATACATTTACCAGAGTGCAATTGAAAACGTTGGAGCAAAAACGAGACAGCTCCACTTTTTCTGATTTACACTTTCCCTTATTTTTATTTACTTATTTCTATGAAGAACAAAAATCCTATCGATTGGTGCAAGAACCAGACAGCTCTAATCAATGGCTATAGAGAAAAGGAAAATGAGCTGTACCTTTGTATTATACAATACAGGAAACGTACAGTGTTTTTGGTCCTCCCTGAACAATTTTGAAAACTGGAGCTGTCTAGTTCTTACACCCACGTACTTTAAATTGGTATGATACATTTTGCTTTAAGTATTGATGACTGGTAACATACATTGTCGTCTTTGCTATTATATTTATATTTTTGTCTTGAATAACATCAAACATTACACCCTTAAAAAAATTTCCATAAGATATTTTTTCTAATAACTATTATTCAATTATTTAATGCGAAACCTTCTGCACCAATTTCTGGAAAAACGAAAAACAGATAGTAAGGTATTTTAAGGGTTTCTACTCACAAGACATTGTTAATACTTTTATGTAGAAATATCAAAACCATTTTTATTATATTTTCCGCAGAGATCTGTCAGAGAGAACTATTTAAAAGAAATGCAAAGGGTGTTAACAGATCCCAACTATGGATCGAACATAAAGCAAGCAGATGCCACTTTCAAAAAGCATGAAGCCATCCGAACTGGTATTATATCTAGGGTAAGTATCTTTCTCGACAAAAATTTTAAGTACACCAATGAAAATCGAATGTATCTATTACATTCTAAAAATATAAATACATAATAGTGTTTCCTTATTATCTTTTAGGAAATTATGATTCAGGACCTTTTCAAGATTGCTGACACTCTTATTGATGCTAACTATAGAAAAAAGGACGAAATTATACAATGGTACACTAAAGTGTTATTATAATAATTGATTTGTTTTGTGAATGTGTATATATAATCTAGAATAATTATGAACTAGCAACAAAATGTTTACTTATACACATTTCAGATATTTTGGACTCAAAAACACAAAATAAGTTTACAACTTTTCCTAAAAGAATCATAAATTGCATTGTAATATGGGTCACAAAAAAAATCACAATTACAAGGAATGTCATGTATCAATACTTAAAGCTTCTCTTGTACAGTACGATTATATTTTCAAAGTAAAATTTATTCTACAGGGTGCGACAAGCTAACTTCCTTATTTCGTATTGCAATAAAACAAAAAGTAGTAAAGATATCTTTTTATTTATTTTTTTATACAAAAGTTACACATTTAAAGTTGTGGTTTACCTAGTTTTAAAAATCATATCGGGTAAGTGACGCCCGCCATTATCGATACACTGGGTGAACCGAATTCTGCTGTTTCTCGTCACTCTCTCCAGCATGTTGATGGGTATGTTGGCCGTTTCTCCCTGAATGTTTCTTTTCAGATCTTCCAGAGTTTGTGGGCGATCAGTATTACGGGTCAGTATTCACGGTATTTTAAATACCCCTACAAAAAGTCCGACCCGGGACAGGTCCCAAAGGCGCAATATTGAAGCGATTTCGGAAAGCGCGCTGGGTTGAGTTGAAACCACCGAACTTCCATTGGAAAAATAGGCCTCTACGGCAAATGCACGCTATTCGTTACTCCAATGCATGATGGCGACTGAACCACAAGTTCACACAACTTTATGATCTCCTTTCTCGAACGAGACCCCGCCCACCTTCCTGGGGCTCCTGTAAGCTTCAGAGCACTCACTTCAAAAAAGGAAGTTAACTTGCCTCACCCTGTAGTAAAACGGTACTCTGAATCTGCTAAAATCTATTTTTTCCGTCTTTTTTCTATTTGGCTCGCTTTGACACAAACGTCTATATATTAAAAAATTATTGTTCATATTTTAAAGCACATATTTGAAAACAATAATTTTGCTTACACTTAAATGTAAAACC
This sequence comes from Troglohyphantes excavatus, assembly GCA_963932185.1. NCBI lineage: Eukaryota > Metazoa > Arthropoda > Arachnida > Araneae > Linyphiidae > Troglohyphantes > Troglohyphantes excavatus. The sequence continues at coordinate 12,193,263 of OZ010676.1, read as the reverse complement.
ATTTTAAAATTGAGAATTGTTTCAAAAAGGAAAAATGAAATGGAAGAAAACTGGAACTATGTGCTTCGTCTTCTAGAAGCGTACGATGAGAAATTTGCACATTTGCGCCAAGTGATGAATATTTTGGAGGAGGCAGATGTTCTTTTGGAAGAAATGAATGAAATGCAGGTAAGTTTTTCTACTTAACAATACTCCACCATAAAGTTTAAAAGAAGTTTAGATAAAATTTTCTGGTAAAAGAAGATGATATAATACGCGTATTGCAACAAGCAACAAGAGCTTTGTAGAACCATTTATTCTGTACAATATGAAACCATATATACTTTTTAAAAAACTTGAGCGCGCCAACCAATAACAGAAAGCGCGCCAAGAAAGTGGTTATCAATTCGATTCGCATTTTTTTTAATGTATATTCGCGCATGATTTCTGTTCTAATTAAGATATTTGGATATTTTTGTTGTTGTTGGATGACTCACTTGTGAAATTTATAAAAAAATATATAAATTTTGGCCCCGATTTCAAAAATCGTAATAAATACAAATTTAATATTAAGTATTTAATTTGTTTGTCACTTGTTCCTTAATTAAAAATTATTTTTTAGCTCTTTTTTTGTTAAAGTTGGTTTCCCCTTTTTTTTTTTTTTTAAAAAAAGAATATATTACGTATTAAAATTTTGATTAGTAAAAGTACTCATATTTTGCAAACTTGATTTTTTTAAGAGTAAACGACGCGACGACAGTTAGTTAAAGGAATACATTTGGATACAATTTTAGAAATTTCATGGCATTTTATGTGTTGTAGCTGTTTTTATTGTTATTGTCCTGCAGACAGATATAGATTCAGAAAGCGAACTTTTAGACGTGGAATCCAGTTTGCAGAGACTAGCTGTGAAAGAGGTTCAAATTACATCGTGGGGTGAAGCAATACGACGCTTAGAAGCAAAGATCGACAGTCACGTGAAAGCGAAAGACGCTGCCGTACTACATAACCAGTTAACCAAATTACGACAAGCCCATCAAAGGTGCGTACAAAAACAACAGTCTTTAATATATTATTAAAGGGTAAATACAATAAATTTGCTTGGAATTAACACTCTCAATCGCCAATTTGAATTCAGCACAGTCTGTTTGTATTGGAAAGTGTCGATTATTTCTAAAAATGATATTGTACTCATTTCTAAGTACATGCCTTTTTCAAAATTGAAACTTATGTATTCGCAGCCATGATAAGCATATAATGTATTCAACAATGAGTATATTTGACTTATTTTCGAATACCTATTTTTCACATTGTAGTAGTTATAAATATTGCAATACACTTAAGTACATTAGCACGTTGAAAAACACGAAAATTTTGTATAATTTCCAAACAAGTGATCAGAACAGCCCCGAACTACAGCATGACAATGATGGCGAACTAACGGAATAGTTGAGGCGTTTTCGTTTTCATAGCAACACCGTACGGGAAGCAAATAGCCACTTTGCCCACCCTTTCCCTACAATTTTTGTCACCGTATCTTAAAAGAACATACAAAGTTCATATCATGGCTTCTAAATTAGTTTAAGGTATTTAAAGCATGGAATTTGAAAATAAATTAAGAATTTAAATATGTGTACTCAGGTTAGACAGAAGTATTAGAGGGTATTTAATTCAATGGTACATATGTGTTAAAAATAATTGGGATTTTTAAATTTAATACGTGTAATAGAGACACGTCATATAAATCCACTATTTTTAATAACGAATCATTAAGAAATATAGAACAACTTGCAATTAAATATCGTTATTTCTGTAGACTTTAGTAGTTTAAAGAAACAATTGGATCTGCATTGGGATAATAGATTGAGGGACACTAGATTGGTTCAACCTTACTGGGATTTAAGGCTATGTTTGTCGTCAAAATTTGTATTTATGATGTCTCAAAATAAAATTAAAAATATAATCTGATTAACAATTATATTCATGGAGAGTTTGAGTTTGGATTAAAAAAATATTCTATTACTATTCTTTGACAACAAACGACTTCTTGTATATTTTTGTAATAAAAGTTGTTCGTATTTATTTTTATTGAAGTTTTATTTCTATTATGAATTCTTGTAGAGATAGCTATTATTTATGTGAACGTTTTGCATTTGAAATTTATATTTTTCTGCTTAAATAATAAGCAAACCCACAAATGCAAGCAACGTTTAACGTATTTCTAAAGTAAAATAACATTTTTCAGCCTGGTTGACACGTCTGCTATGCGCAGAGATACTCTAGAAGATCTCATTCGGCTTAATCAGCAGTTACAGCATATTGAGGAAATGATGGCATGGGTTCAAGAAATGCAACTTTATTGCTCTTCAGATATTAAGTGCAAAGATTTAGCAAGTGCGGCACTAATGCAGAAAAATCATAAGGTGACAATATTTTTTTTAAAACTTACAAGCTCTTTTATATACAATTTATGTGTGCATATAACTTTTTTTTAATTCAACCTGGCTGTATGACTCTCTAGAGAAAAGCTACAACGAATATAAATGTGCTAAAACATGTATTAAAAACAAGTATTGTGACTCACACGTACTATAATTTAGAAGACAAAAGAACTATATGAACAAAATAGCAAATGATGTCATCCCCGTCTAAAACTAGTTATTAATTTATAATAATAGTTTTTAATATAAGTACAGTATAATGAGTTGAAATTTCAGAATAATTAAATATAAAGTTTCATTATATATTTAAATATTAAAAAATCTTTTATAACACATTTAAAAAAAATTAAAAATGCCTTAAAATAATTTAAGTTTGGTAATATAATTAATTAAATATAAAATTTCATTATGTATTAAAATATTAAATAATTATTTATTTACAACACTTAAAGTGTTGCCTTAAAATAATTGAGTTAGGCCAATATATTTGCGATGCCTTAAAAATGCTTTGAAATAATTGAATTTGGCCAATATATTTGCAATCACAATTTTTAATTAATGATAGGAATATAAAATTAAAAATATATTTTAATGGACTTTTTCTAATTTGAAAATAAGGGTATTTAATACTTATATGTTGAAAGCTTACCTTAACTAATCCTTCATTAAATAGTCAACAAGACATTCGCAATCCTATATGACTGTTAATTGATGTAAGTAAACAAATTTAATTAATAAGCTTATTAATAAATATATTTTTATTTATTATTTTTAGGTTTTAAGCTCTGAGGTGCAAGTAAGAAAAGACCTTTCTAAAGACATGCAAGATGAAAGACTTAAAAAAGCATTTGAACAATTAGAAGAATTATGGCGGCAAAAAGGGGACAATTTAGCGTTCACAATAAAATCTTATCAGGTTATTATTGCATATATTAATTATATTTGGCTTTTATGTAAAATAAACTAAATAAGATACAATAAAAGGGAAATTTTTAATTTGAATATTACTAGCCGAAGCACAAGTTTAACACAGATTTTGCGCAAAAGTTTAACTAAACGTACCAAACAAAAACGTCACTGCCTGAGAGTTAATCTAATGTTATGCAAAGTCTTTTATTTCAAGGAAAAAGGTTAATTTTATTATTACTCGATTTTTGTATAACTCGAATTGTGGTCATTGTACTATCAAAAATTACAATTAAATTGTAACCTCCTTACAAATTCTATATTGACTTAAAACTTGACATACTCATGTATAAGATAAAATCTCGTCTTATAAAACATTGCGTTAAGAATATTAAAATATAAACGCAACGTTAAAATACGCAATAAAAATCCATGAGATCTGGACATGTTTCTTGAGACACATCTCCCTCCATCAGCAGAAAATGATCATCATTTTCTGCTGATGAAGGGAGATGTATCTCCCGAAACATGTCCAGATCTCATGGATTTTTATTGCGTATTTTAACGTTGCATTTGTATTTTAATATACTCATGTAATCCCATTAATAAATAATATTTAGTCACAATAATCTGTAACTAATATTTTATATTAATTACTATTAGTTAATTAAAAAAATATTCTGAAAATTGAGACAGAACTCGCATTTTCAGCAAACGTATTGTTACGAAAATTAGTCTTCAAAAAGGATCCCTGGCTTCCTTAGAAAGTATTTGGAATTAATACCAACATAAATGATTTTATATATATATATATATATATATATATATATATATATATATATATATATATATATATATATATATATATATATATATATATATATATATATATATATATATATATATATATATATATAGTTTTAGAAATATAAAGGGCCATATTTTTCTTCTTTTTTAACATTGATATAACCCAGGCGCACTTAAAAGTTATCTGTAATTATAGAATAGTTTTTGAGGACCATTGCTAAGTAGCCCAGTGCACAGGTACAGTGTGATGTTTCTAAGATAATATTTTGTGTAAAATATGGATCTCAAGTTATGACCAATTAGTACTTTAGATTGAAGCTAATCAACTGAAACTTGATCTGAAACTTGATATATAATTTAAAACGTATGATTTCTATAAGTATTTTGTAAAGTTTGAAGCTTTAGTACTAAGTTGGCTCTCTTACTGACTGCAGAGTAAAAATAGTAAACACACACATGTATATATATATATATATATATATATATATATATATATATATATATATATATATATATAAACATATATTCTGATTTGTTTTGGATATAAATAAACATATTAGTGGACATTTATTTGTTTATGCAAACAATTAAAAAAGTAATTGACAAAAATTTAAGTATAAGGGATATAAGGGTATAACTGTTGGCTAATCGATAATACACATTTGAAAAAGATACAACACTGTACAAAAAAGGTACTTAAAAATGAGTACCTGAACCTACTCGTTTTTTAAGTACAATTGCACTGTAAATGAGCGATGGCGTACTCAAATTTAATAATCGTACTTTCGCAAAAATGAGGAGTGTGACTTAATATTGCTAATCTCAGATTCTGTTCAAGTCATCTTAATAAAGAGACTTGACAAACTTAAAATAGGTGTTCAGAAGATGGTTTTCCACATTATTTGATGTCGATTGCTTAAATGGAAACTGAGTTATTACAATTCAATTGTCTTACTTCCCATTCTTTTGGCACACCTTTTTAACATGTCTTCTGTTTATAACTTCTTCACGTCGCCCTGATAGTACAACGGATAAGTCACTGGACTGCGGTGTCTGAGAATCTGGATTCGATTTTTCGTAAGACTTAAGTGGTAATTGTCGATATTTATGGGAAGGTATTTATGAAGGCAGCCTATGTAGGCTAGCATCTGCTCTTTTTATTCATTGTACTCATTTTTGAGTACATGTCTTTTTCAAAATTGAAACAGATGATTCGGAACTATGATAAGCATCGAATGTACTCAAAATGAGTACATTTTACTTATTTTTGAGTACCTATTTTTAACAGTGAATTTATCACCAAGTCTGCTGGAGTAAAATTTGGGTACAAAATATATAATATACAAGGCAGTTTTTATATATTTTTTTAAAAGTCTAAATACTTAGTAGGTGGTGTCTTCTGTGTGAGCGGCTTCATATATAGTGTTGTGAATTAACCCTTTGCACTCCGATGTCGCCTCTCAGACGCCAACATAACGATCCGTTCTTTTGTTTCCCTGTTCTTTAAAATAAACGAGAACAGCATGAGCTTGTGTTTAGAACATCAATCTGTTTTTCAACTTGTTCTCTTGCAAATACAAAACAGATTTTTTCCCTTTATGAGTATAAAAAAAAATCTGTGGAAAAGAACGTAAAGAGAGAGGAATAACTGTTCCCTAGAAAGAACACAAATCGCAAAGTGTTCTTGGAGTGCAAAGGTTTAATATTAAGATTTCGTAATTTTTACAGTATTCTGCCGATGCGGATGAATGCGCTTCTTGGATTTCTGAAAAACTTCACTTATTATCCAGTTTAGATTGCGGATCGGATGACTTCACCTGCGATGTAAGTATACATTAACCATTATTAATTAATGCTAATTATTAATCGAGAGTTAAACTAATGATATTAAAAATAATCATTTCTAATTAATATATTTTTTTCTTTGTTTTTGCAACTCCACTTGTCTACACTGTTAAAAATTATTAAGATTTTGCACCAAAATTTGGTACCCATTTAGCTGCAACCATTATTTGGTACTTAGTTTCACCATTTTATGGCTACCACGGATACCATTTAGTGGTGAAACGTTGCACCAAAATAACTACCCCTATTAAAATTTAGATTAGATCAAATATTCTCATATTTTACCCTCTTATCACAAGTTCAATACTTTTTTTTCTTACCTTTGTCACCGCATGGGCTCGAACTAGTAATCCTCTGATTACCAGTTGAAAGCCCTTACCCACTGAGCAACCGCGCCACGGTGCCCTCTTTGTGGGTTTGTTGATGTAGATTCAGCAAAGGTTTCGGTTGCAGTTTAGGAGATTGCACGATATTTTGGTAAAAGTTGCACTATTCTCGATCAAGAATTTTTGGTTCAACCTAGATTGCACCATAATAATGTGAAAGTTGCTGCAGAGCACTAAGATATGGTGCAAAGTTGAACTGAAATTTTTAACAGTGTAGAAACAATTGTAAAACGACAAAATAATCAAATTTTTCTTTGCATTTAAGGTTATACTTAATTTTTAATAGTTTCTGCTGCCTTTTAGAGATGTTTTACTTCTTTATTTTTGACCTTTCGTTTCTTTTGTTCCAAACAAATTGGGAGCAATATCCGTTTTCTAATTTTAACTACAGTACAAAAATATCGCAATTATTTTGAATGTTTAATAATATTATTTTGAATAATAACTTAACAATGATTTAAAATTTTAATCTGCAGGCATTGCTTCGTCGTCATTTACACATTCAAAGAGAAATTTCTACAGATTTGAGTGAAATTCAGAGACTACGACGAGAAGCTGATAGCATATGTACTACAATTTCCGAAAAACAGGTAAAGTATATTTAAGCTAATGCTTATGTATTTTTAATAATTTAAATTTTACGATCTAAATTTAAATAGTTATTTGAATTATTTTATAAAATTTGCTTCGGAAAAAAAATAGTTTGTTACGTGTTGTCATATAAAAATTAAAGGTAAATATTTTACATTTAATAATTTCCTTTTTCAACCGGAAGAAAATTTTTTATTAAAACAAATTAAGGGTAAATATTTTACATTTAATAATTTCTTTTTTCAATCTGAAGATAATTTAAAAAAAAAGAGCGACATAGACTAATACATCTCACTGTGAATATGATTTTAATTGTTTCGATTTTTGGACCAAGTTATTTTGTAAATATAAATTTCACTATAAACATATAAAATTAAAAAAAAAATCCCACAACGTTACAAATTTGATTTAAATAAGGTTATTTGCTGTTTAAAACAAATAATAATTAATTTCAATACACATTTCACTTTTTAAAAAAATTAGTCGTTATGATCTTGCATTGAAAAAAAATTTAAATAAATATAAACTCAAAAATTATAATATAATTTTTTAATAAAAATATTACATAGAATAAAATATTGTAAACAAGTGTCGTTATTGTTTAAAAATACTCAGTTTTTAATATATACGAATAAATGTTTATGTGTTGTTCACTAACTTTCTGTTGTTTTAATTTATTTTAGAATGCTGCATCACGAATACTTGGAGCACCCATGAAAACCTCACAACCGCATCCTATAGAAGGTATTTTGATTTTTTAAAATTAAATTATATTTCATTTAACTTTTATAATTTAACAAGTTTTAGATAACAATTTATGGCTTCAAATTTCTAAATATATTAAGTATATCTGTATCTCAAAATGTATCAGAAACATGTGTGTTACAGCGCTTGTTGCTTTTTAAAAATTAATTTTATATCAGTGTTATAACACATATAAGGCGGCTTTTTTTAACGGCGTTTCATTACAGCCCAGTGCGATACTTAAACTATATATTAAGTTTTTTTTAACTAGACCAGTTTGCATGTCATTTTGCACTTTATTTTAAATAATAAATTAAAAAAAGTGCATTGTATAATAAATACGAAGCAATAATAAAACTTTTATTTTTGCCTTTCAATTAATTTGTTTTCTAATCGTTATTTAAAATACATTTTTAATTACAAATACGTAGCAAAGAAGTGTAATTAAAATAAAATTAAATTACATATAAAAAATCAATCTAAAGGGACACAGAAAAAAAGATAAACAAGCTGTTTTGAGTGACGCTGGTGGGCCCCCATCCATGTGCTATGCTTTATCACACGATTTTATCGCTCGACTGACGCCTAATTTTCTATCTAACGAAGTCCAATTTATGTCAATTGTTCTATTTTTCACGAAGTTATAATGTCGGAGTTCATTACCCTAAAACAATAACATGGTGTTTCTCACATAAAGACCGGGTTTAGAATTTTTAAAAAGAATTTAAATGTGTCTTTGACAACATGGGGCTCCACCCAAATCACGGGGCCCTGTGCGACAGCACCTGTGGCACACCCCTAAGGGAGGCCTTGGTCAGTTCATACTGACAGATGTTGCAGTTTATATTTTAATATAGAAGTAAACATCAATTTAAGTAACATGTGTTCTGTATTTCTTGTAGGAGATTCTGCTCATGGAGCCTTGACAAAAGCTCAAATTTATGACCGCCAAGCAGAAATAGAGAACTCTTTCTCTGAGCTCCAACGAAAGTGCGAAGTAAGTGATGCATTTCAATCAACAGTTTTTGTAAGGTGTTTATAAATTAAATATACTCTTAAGATTGGGACATTTTAACGTATATTATAAAATTCTAATAATATTAGGTTATAATTTATGTTATGTAAATTTATATTTGGTTATAATAATATTAGGTTGATTTAAAAACTGATTTTACACCCAATTAAGATTTCTCACGAAATACTCCACAACACTTAATTCAGTATACATGGTAATACAGTTATTAATAATTAATTTATTTTGGAAAAGCATCAGTTTGAATGTATATTGAATATTCCCTATTCCAAGAAATATGTCAATATTACAAATACGAAAATTTTAGTTTTCTATTTGCGTTTGTGAAAATTTTCTTTGGTGTTATTAACTACAGATGTTACTGTTTATTTGTAAAAAATAAACAAAATAAACCATTCAACTATAATTATTTATATTAACATCATTTTTCTTGTAAATTTTTACAATTAATTAATCTTCCGTTGAAAGCTGTAAACCAATAATTTATGCTATTTAGTACGAATAAGAGAAAAAATTATTTTTAAAATTCAAATGTACTGTCGTTATTTATATATTACATATATAAATCATGAAAATTGTAATTTGTTTGTGCCTAGGAGCGACGTTTACGTCTGTCACACAATAACATGTATTTCCGATTCAAGGATGGATGTAGTTCATTGGAACGATGGATGAGAGAAAAGGTAAGTAGTTTATTTATCACAAAAATTGGCTTCACACATAAGCTAACTTATATAAACTATGTAAACTTTTTATTATTCTATACAGGAACGAATGCTTGATACAAATGACTTTGGAAAAGAGGCTGAAGAGGTAGAAAAAAATTTCGAGGTAAGACTTTGTTGGAATCATCGTAGTTATAAAGTAGTGCTTGTAATACATATGTTTCGAATATGCATTTTTTTAGATGTTATATTAGTCCTTATGAATCCTTGTACCCATGATAAAATTACTGTTGCCATTGGCAAAAGTATAGTATAAGAAAAGTCTGGTATGTCGACTCTTTTATTAATAATATTTTTTAAGTTATGGATATACATTCATACTTCATGATGTGAAGTAACTATTTAAAGGGATCGATTTTAAATGATTCTTTTAATTTCAGAACGAATATGTATTTTCATAATTTAATTTAACTAAGTAATTCGAGTTTAATGTTTTGTCAAGTTGATGTAATAAAAGCAATATCCGAAATCATTGAATTAGAAAGTCTTTAAATTAATAATAATTATAAATTTTACTCATTTTTAATATGAATTAAATTAAAATTTGCTTCATTAATTTTATTAAAGTTTTTTTATGCTAATTTCATTAAAAACTGCAGTGAACTTCATTAAAATCCTTAAAATTTATTAAATTAATTTCATTAAAACTTATTATATTTATTTTATTTAAATTTGTTTTATTAGTTTAATAAAAATGTGCAAGATTATTGAATTAAAATTTGATATATTGTGAAAAATCAAACATTTGATAAAATGTGGGCATCGGATGCCTATGGTATGGTTGTGAAATAATGCTAATTGTTTAGAACCATAAACAAACCATCTATTCAATTGTTGATTATAAATTTTTGTATATTTAATTAGGGGAAATGTATTTACAACTTTAATTTATTTGGATTTTACATATAGATTTACATAACGGAATTGGCAGTTCGTGGATTAACTATTGACGAACTCAAAAAGTTGTCTGAGGCTCTTGCAGTTGATAAAGCAGAACAAACAAAAGCGTCAGAAATGCTGTTCAATGATGTTTATCGAAGGTGATACAATTATTCATTTAGTAAAAAATATTTAAAAGTTTAGTAAATAAAGAGGATTTAAGCAACTGAAATTTCTTCACTAATAGTTATAATTTTTTACTTTTCTTATCAATAGCGTGTATATCCACTTACAAATAATAAGCATAAACTACCTTTTGTAGTAATATGAACTACCTATCCATACACAATATAATATATAACTAAAACCTGTCAAAAGTAGATAAGTGTTTACCCTCTTTAGGAAAGTTACTTTTAAATTAACAGGGATTTATTGATGAAACAGTAACTTAATATATGAATTTTCAGGTGGCAGCATTTGCACGATCTAACAAACCTCAAAGAAAGGAATTTGAAAGGTTTTACGAGGTGAGTTAAAATCTTATTCAGTTGAATTAATATCATCAATAAAAATAAAAGCTTGTAATAATGAACAATGGCCCAAGAATATAACTTAGTCAAAAGCGGAGTTCCACAGGGTTCTGTTTTTGGACCACTATTGTTCATTATTTTTATTGATGATATTAGTAAATGTTTTACAAGTAAAACTAGCCAACATCTTTGCAAATGATTTCAAAATTATAGGTACAGTCAATTGCGGGGAACAAATACAGTAGTTACAGAACGATTGATTAAAATTTCAGAATGGTCTGTTTATTGGGGTATGTCATTCAATATCAATAAATATCAGAAGCTACTTACTATCTACAATGTGGTGAATTAAATGCTAGTGATATTGTTGGGGATCTGGGTATGTTAGTTAATGGGGCTTTGAAAATGTGACATCAATGTGGGATAGCTAGTAATAAGGCGAATAGAAAGTTGGGATTTATTAAAAAGAACGTATCATCGAATTCTAAAGATGTAATATTTCCATTGTATAAGAAGTTCGTTAGGCTGCATTTTGAGTATGCAGTACAATTTTGTTCACCTCTTTTCTTAAAAAATATATCGATTTGTTAGAAAGGGTTCAGCATAGGACTATGAAATTGGTTCAAGGTACTCTGGAAATGAACTATGGCGACAGGCTTAGATATTTAAACATGTATACACTCTAGAAGAGGAGGGTTAAAGGGAACATTATTCAACTATTTAAATTTATCAAATCGGGTGATTGAAGGTATAAAGTTTAATACAGCCAATGAGGCTAAAGGTCAACGGTACGAATTATACAAAACGTAACTTAATCGGAAAGGTAAAGAGTATATTTTTTTATAATTGAGTAATAGATAAATGGAATAGTTTGCCTGAAAGGGTGGTTAATTCGTCAGGTGGTAGTTTTAAAAGACAGCTGGATTATCATTGAGGGATTGTTAGGATTCGTTAAACGGAAGCAACCCTGCTGGGCTTAGAGCTTGTAGTTGGTCGTCAGAATTTGTATTTGAAACCCATAGAAGATTAGCTCATCAAATGTTTTAAATATGATATGAATATATAAACGGGAATAGATTAATTCATCTCAAAATTAAAAAGAAAGTTTGGTTTGAAGAAAGATAATGTTTATCCCACAATGAGTGTGAATAATTTATACATATATTTGCTTGCTAATTTTTGTATTTTTCTTCCATATTTAGTGTGTTACTCGCTCACAGAGTCTGCGACGAGACTAGCATTTGGTTAAGTGAGAAATGTACAATGGAGAATTTGGATACGGCAGGGGATATCAAAAGTCTTGATATGCTGCGCCGGAGACAAGAAGTAATACTACAATGCATTTTTCATAATGTAAAATTTTATGGGAAAAGACCAGTTTTCGCATATATTATAACACTTTTAACAATTTAAGATTTATTTCTAGAAACTTATTTGTTAGACTTTTATTTTCATTCGATTTCCATAAGGTGCGGGAATAACAGAGTATTTACTTTTTAGTGAAAACATCGAAACCCTAAAGAAATTTCCATAATAAAATAACTATTTTTAACAATGTAATACTGTAAAGTAATCTTATAATATCTACTATTTCTTCTCATAATGAAATTTATTATTATATCTCACTTATAATGAAAAATACCATTATTTGTTATAATGAAATCTATTATTTCTCATAATGAAATTTATTATTATTTCCCACTCATATTGAAATCTACCATTATTTGTCAAAATGAAATAAATTATTTCTCATAATGAATGAATATTTCACTTTATAACTGTCCATTTGTAATTAATGCAAATAATCAAATTAATGTTATATCTAAATTGCGATTTTTGACATTTTAATATAGGCAATTGAAAGAGAACTTATACCTGCCGAAGAAAGAGTTAAGCAAGCTTTTATTCTTGCTGAAAAGTAAGAATATATTAATCAATTTTGATAGTTATAGATTAAATGTTGTTTTGATAATGTTTAATCCATACTTTCGTCTTTCAGTGTTGGTAACTCTTACCCTGATCAAAGCGATTCCATTCAGACAAGAATTCATGCTGTAAACGACCAATGGGAAATGTTCCAGGTAAAAAATATCGCATTAAAATGTTAGTGGGCGACATCCAATTGTTTTTATATATTATTTTATAGGAATTTATTCTACTTCAAAAGTAAGTCTCTCCCTTTCTGAAACTTCTACAGTATTTCGTTCAAAATCGCTTTCTGAATTATTTTTAATTAAGCATAGGGGTAAAGTCAATACTTTCATTGTTTATTATAAATTGGTTAATATCAAATATAAATAGGTGATAGATGGGAAAAACCAGAACTGGATCTTTGATCTGGTATTTCAGAAATATTAAACCATTAAGAGCTATGATATATAAAATTTGATGAGTACTTAATTTGTTCATTCTGAAATTAATAGAACAATTTACCAAGCATACATAATGTAACAAAGCATACATAATGTAACAAAGCATACATAATGTATAAAGTATATATAATGTAACAAAGTATACATAATGTGACAAACCATACATAATATAACACAGTATACATAATACAACCAAGCATACATAATGTAACAAAGCATACATAATGTAACAAAGCATACATAATGTAACAAAGCATACATAATGTAACAAAGCATACATAATGTAACAAAGCATACATAATGTAACAAAGCATAATAATATAACAAAGCATACATAATGTAACCAAGGGAGCACTTAAAATCCTAATGAACTAGACGAGATAAATTCTGTAGAATAAGTTACCCTTAAGAGCTATGATTTATAAAATTTGATCATTACTCAATTTGTTCATTCTAAAATCAATAGAACAAGTTATCAAGTATACATAATGTAACAAAGCATATATAATGTAACAAAGCATACATAATGTAACAAAGCATACATAATGTGACAAAGCATATATAATGTAACAAAGCGTACATAATGTAACAAAGCATATTTAATGTAACAAAGCATTCATAATGCAACCAAGGGAGCACTTAAAATCATAATGAACAAAACGGGATAAATTCTATAAAATATGTATTTGTATTGAACATCAGTCACACATTTCTATATTATAAATACTCTAATTTTTTGTTTAATTTAAAAAAAAATTAATATTTGTGTTTTATATCAAAGAAAAGAACGACTAAATATGCTATTTAAATTAAAATGTAATAAAAAATATTACAAAGTTTAATAAATAATCCAAATTGATAAACTATGTATAATAGTCTAACGGTGTGTTTTAGCTTTCTAGTTCAATAAAAACAATTTTGTTTTGTTCGTTTCAGAGAAAAATAACGGAAAGAAAACAAGCAGTAGAAGATTCAGCTGGATTACAGATTTTCAACACAAGTTTAAATTCCTTGGTAATATAAGCAATAAATGCAAACACTCTTTTAAATAAATGTCATGGTAAAAAGATTTTAGAAACAATCTTAAGCAAAAGGGACACAAATCCCTACATGAACATATTTATCCCTGTTTCAGATGGAATGGACAAATTTGATGACTCGGAAGTTGAGTGTTAGGGAAAAAATTGGAGACCTGGCAATTGCTGAAATTGTAGAAAAAGATCACAAAGAGCTTGGAAGTGAAATTGTTGCTCAGGATGAAAAGTATGTCTTCCAGCATAAATATTTATACAGTAGAACTAAAATTTTCTGGATCAATTGGGACCAGATCCCATCCGGATAATTATATAATTCACGAAAAACGGTTATCACTTTAGTATGTAATGTAATTTATTGACTATTACAAACAATATAGTAATTCATCGATAAGAAACTTTTAAAATGTGGATTTTGTTTATTTCTTTTCTCTCAAAGCGATCCGGATAATTCGCGATCCGCTTTGTTTGATACGGATAACTGGATTTCGGATAATAGGAGTTTTACGGTATCTTAAACTTATCAGATCCCAAGTACAGCACAAAGACATTGCAACATTGCATTAATAAATCTTCAAATACCCACTATGTGTTGATGCCTTAATAAATGAATACTATTAAATAAACAGAACTTTTTGGTGTTTTTCAAAACCGCAAAAAAAGACTAAAAGTTATCTTAATTCAGAATCTTCAAATAAAATTTAAAGTATGTCTTTAAAAGAACTCAATGCCCAGTAAAGAAAAATGGAACATATTGATCACTCGGCTTTAAAAAAATAATATAATTCTTCTAACAATAAATAACATTGAAATTCTTCAACTATGTTTCAGGTTCTATGAAGTTGAGCAACTTGGTGAGCAACTTGCTGAGAAAAATAAAAGTGTCGCGTTTCATTTGGAACAACTCCAAGAAGCTCAAAAGACAGTTCAGGACATGTGGCAAGACAAACAAATTTGGTTGCAGCAAAGACTTGATCTTCAGGTGTTTAATAGAGAGGCAGATCAATTGAACAGTATGTGCACGAGTCAAGACACTCTTTTAGATGCAGCAGTACTCGGGGTATGGCAAACATTTAATTGAATTAAAAAAAAAATACTGTATTAGTAAATATACACTGTTAAAAATAGGTACTTAAAAATAAGTAAAATGTACTCATTTTTGATTACATTCGATGCTTATCATGCAGCAAAGACTTGACTAGCTCCGAATACATAAATTTCATTTTTGAAAAAGACATGTACTGAAAAATAAGTAAAAAGGAATAAAAAGAGCAGTAGCTTGCCTACATAG
The DNA here is from genome assembly GCA_963932185.1 of Troglohyphantes excavatus. Lineage (NCBI taxonomy): Eukaryota > Metazoa > Arthropoda > Arachnida > Araneae > Linyphiidae > Troglohyphantes > Troglohyphantes excavatus. The sequence goes on along the minus strand of OZ010676.1, from coordinate 12,177,700 downwards.
GCTGCCTTCATAAACCACTGTCAATAAATACCGATAACTAAAACTTACCGGGAATCGTGTGCAACTGTCCACAGTCTTATCCGTTCGGCTATCGAAGCGACGCGAAGAAATTATAAACAAAAGTAACGTTAAAAAGGCGTGCCAAAAAGAATGTGAAGTAAGATAATTGAATTGTAATAAATCAATTTTAATTTAAGCAATAGACGTCAAATAGTGTGGAAAACCATCTCCTGAACAACTATTTAAAGTGTGTCAGGTCGCTTTGTTAAGATGGCTTGAACATAAGCTGAGATTAGCAATATTAAATCACACGTTATTTTTGCGAAAGTACGATTGCTTAAATTTGAGTACGTCATCGCTCATTTACGATGCAATTGTACTTAAAATAAAACAAGTACAGCCGCGGAAAAAAAAAACGAACCACCGATGATTATTTCGTTAGTTTTTATAGTAGAGCTAAACTTAATATACCATTTTGTAGGAAATAAAGTCTACTATACATTGATATACAAAACATTTGCATAGGGGACTACCTTCATACTCGAATCCGCACCAACTTTAAAATTTTCAATAGCAACACCTACTTTTGATAGCGCAGAAATGTTCCCCGCCCTCAAAATAATCTAAATACAAATTTTCGTTAATTTCCTACATTTATATGCAGAGATATTAGACAATATGTATCGATCTTATTTGGGGGGCTACTTCCACAGTGAACAAAGTATTAGTGAGACTTCGAAATAAAGTACGCTGGTAGAAAATGTTTTGGCGTTAGCCGTGGTTCTTATTTTTCCGTGGTCATTCATTCCCCCACTCCTGTATACCCTTCGCCTCTATATAAGAATTTAGAATTTTATACCAACGCGATCACAGCGCTTTTAATTCTCAAAATTAGTAGATTTCTGTTAAGTTCTGCAGATTTTAAATTTGTGTATGACCCCTTAAATGATCATTTGATGCACATTATAATATTGCCAAAAAACTACAAAGAGGAAAATCATGAAATTTTAGATATGCATATAAAACGTTTTTCTGAGTCCATCACTATCAAAATATAGCATGGTTGCTATTCATAAATTTTATGAATATTAATATCCTAATTTAAATAAAATTAAAAAAATTACATATAAGTAATGAAAGTTAGTGTATTTTATTTGGGTCGTTTAGAAGTAACACGCATAAAAATTTCAGCTTAAAAAAATTATTATTTCGAAAGATATGATTAAAAGTTTAAGAAATTCATTTAACATTACAAGTTCTAAACTTTCGATATTCATAATTAAAAAACTACTTAACCAAATGACTTGCAAATTGATATTCAACGATAAATTTTGTCGTAGATTTTAAATATTGAATCAAAATTGGGTGTTGCTATTGGAAATTTTAAAGTTGGTGCGGATTTTAATATGAGGATAGTCCCCTATGCAAATTTTTTGTATATCAATGTGTAGTAGACTTTATTCCCTACAAAATGGTATATTAAGTTTAGCTCTACTATAAAAACTAACGAAATAATCATCGGTGGTTCGTTTTTTTTTTCCGCGGCTGTACGTTCATGTACTCATTTTTAAGCACTTTTTTTTACAGTGTACCCAAACACTTCAGCTTATGGCCCATGCTACACAATTAAGATAAACGAGTGCGAGCTTTTGTAGATGGCTATGTGATTGGAGCAAACCAAATGGTTTGTATCCATTGATCATAGAGGCTTCTGAAAATGCGACGCACGCTTATCACGTTCGTGTGAAATGGGCATAAAGAAATTATTTTTTTATTGCGATTTGTGTTGCAAAAACTATATATTTATAACGCAAGTACAGTATTATAAAAGTGTGTATTTTAATAAATTACTTTCAAGTAGTTTGTGTAAGTAAACTATTTGGAAAATGAAGTAATGGCATAAATGGTATGTCATGTTTCAAAAGCTTTAATTTTCAATCAGTTTGATGAGATGGGATGTTGATATACTATAAGAAATCGACAAACTTTCTTAAAATTCTTTTTTTCACACTTGAGGCAATAAAGGCATTTTGAATTAGCCTTAAACGTATATTATTTTTGAATTCTTTTATTTTTTTTCATTCACAGGATACTTTGAGTGATGTGGAAATGCAAATACGTCACCACGACGCTTTTACTGAATCGCTGAATGGTCAAGATAGCCGATTTGAATCTTTCAAACAAATGGCCGAGACACTTATAGCTGCTGAACATACCGATAGTGATTAGTAAGCATTTCAATAAATTACTCAATAAATTTGTCCGAAATGTTGATAATTGACGTTGTGGAAATGTAAAACTAGTAATTCTGGAAACAGTAAACCTTAAAAAACCAAAAAACACAGTTTATGCCAAATTTAAAGAATCGAATTTAAATTAACCGTAAATGCGTGCGTAACATACAAACACATTTATAAACAGACGAAATGCAGAAAGGTCGAGTTAAAACAGAGACCTCTCTAATGTTCGGTCAATGAATAAAAATAATCGGATATGCATAGTACTCTTTGTACCTTAAGGTTTGGTTTGACTTCGTGAATACTTTGTATAGCGTCTTCTTGGCCTGCTCCTTCCTACTTATTTTTTAAAATCTAGATCTCCCCGCACTTGCAATGAGTTTAAGATTTCTTTGTATTATTTTGTTCGTCTTGAATTCCTATTTTAACCTATTTAAGGGGACATAGTACCACTTAATTTTTTTTAATTTTTTAATCAAAATTTTAATGTATATTATTTAAATTTATATAAAAGAACAATATTTTACGCACAAATTTTATAATTGTTTGTAATTTTTTCAAAATTTAAACTTTTAAATTTTTTAAAACTTTTTAAAAATGTTTTTTATTAAAAGATTTTTTAAATGTTTATATTTTTTCAGCAAAATTTTTCTCAGGTGCTTTGAACTATAATACATCAGAACTGATATTGAAATTTTGTACACTACATGTATTTGATTTTTATATAAATAGTTATTCATAATAACACAATTTTTATCCTTAAAACTCAATTTTTTTACTTTGATAATTAAAAAAAAATACTACTACTCATAGAGCTAATTCGCATGCCAATTTATAATATACACATTGTATACAATATGCTTAAAATATACAATACATTTCTCCATTAGTAATAAAAAAACCTTAAAGTTTCGAAAAACTTAATATCAATGAAAATCAAACACTGAGAAAAAGATTTAAAGTTTTCGTGCCTTGAAAAACAAACCTGTCGTCCAGCATAAAATCTTAAATAACTCATTAAAACATAAATGCACTTCTAGAATTTTACAAGCATATTTAGAAGATTTCAAACTATAATTTTAACAAAAAAAAACGGGAATGTTAAATTTTTTTTAGTACTGTGTCCTCTTAGTTTCCTATGCGCTTATCAAGTTAATATTTTAGATGAATTCCCGTTGTGTCCTGTGTCCTCTTAGTTTCCTATGCTCGTATCTATTTATTAAAATTTTAGATGAATTCCCATTGTGTCCTGTGTCCTTTTAGTTTCCTATGCTCTTATTAAGTTATTAAAATTTTAGATGAATTCCCGTTGTGTCCTGTGTCCTCTTAGTTTCCAATGCTCTTATCAAGTTATTAAAATTTTAGATGAATTCCCGTTGTGTCCTCCTCTTAGTTTCCTATTCTCTTATCAAGTTATTATTATTTTAGATGAATTCCCGTTGTGTGCTCTTAGTTTCCTATGCTCTTATCAAGTTAATATTTTAGATGAATTCCCGTTGTGTCCTGTGTCCTCTTAGTTTCCTATGCTCGTATCTATTTATTAAAATTTTAGATGAATTCCCATTGTGTCCTGTGTCCTTTTAGTTTCCTATGCTCTTATTAAGTTATTAAAATTTTAGATGAATTCCCGTTGTGTCCTGTGTCCTCTTAGTTTCCAATGCTCTTATCAAGTTATTAAAATTTTAGATGAATTCCCGTTGTGTCCTGTGTCCTCTTAGTTTCCTATTCTCTTATCAAGTTATTATTATTTTAGATGAATTCCCGTTGTGTCCTCTTAGTTTCCTATGTTCTTATCAAGTTATTAAAATTTTAGATAAATTCCCGTTGTAATATGCATAAAAACAGTTATAAGGGAAATTTAAAATCACGTAGAGGAAATTTACAGATATCATTTATATTCTGAAACTTCGTTGAAACAACTTCATGAGCATTGTAAATTAGTTATACGAAATAAACATTTCATTTTACACAAAAATTAAATTTGGGGAAATTACCACTATTTAAAAAATAACTAGTTATACTATTGAATATATAAGTCCGTTGCCCTTGTTAACTTTTTATTATCTCGATATTTTTTCTCCAACATGTTTTACTATTTTTAATAATAATTGGTGATATAATTTAAAAATAATGCTATTTTAGACTTAAGAAAAATATGTGTCCAGTTTGGATTTTTCTATGGAGTTTTTACAAATTGAGGTGCAGTAGATACCACATGGCGTTTATAAATTATATTTTTTAGTATACGCAACAGATGTAATCAAGTTCTTGAACATCGACAAAATACTAAAGAAAAGGCGGACATTCGCAAATTTCTTCTCTTGGATGCATACGAATTTCAAGAATTTAGAGCAGATGCTCAAGAAGTAAGTATTGCGTTTTTTATATACATATTTTGAATAATTCTATGTTATATGAATATTTGGAAAATATAGAAAAGGATAAATACATGGTACACGTGTTACAAACTCAGTTATACTAGCCATTAGGACAAATTAAACTGGATGTTTACTATTTATTTATAAAGATCGGTTATTAAATCTGAGACAGAGATGTTGGAAGTTGACTTCTAGTTTAATGATATCTAATGTCAACTTCTATTTCAGCAGGTTTTTTTTCGATTAAACAAGTTTTACAATGTTAAAAACAGAAGTTTGTTAACATTACTTTTTATGATAGTCAAACTATTTACTGCACATTCAGTGTATGATATTATTTTATATTTTACTTCCTTAATAAATATTTTGTTTATTTTGAAGATTGTTTATTTATTTAGTATATTGAATTCATTAGTTTTATTTGATTTTTAGTTGTTTACTTGGATTTCTGAGAAAAGTAAACTCGCAGCCGATTTAGCAAAACAAGATTCTACAAGTAATATTGTTTACAAAATGAAACGCCAGAAAACTTTCGAAGCAGAAATATCAGCGAACGAATGTAGATTGAGGAGTATTAGTTCGGTAAGTGTAAGTTTCTATACAATTTAACGTTTTAAACTATATATTTTTTTTAATTAAAAATAATATATTGTCGGCTTAGAAGTAAAACCACGTATATTTAAACTAAAGATTTACCATCCGCAGGCATCAAGGTCCATCACTTTTCGAAGTTTATCGCTTTTATTTCATCCCCAACTACGGCTGGGAAATCTTCGGTTTAAATATACAGTCAAACCTGTTTTTGTGTGGTGGATAGGGACCGCATAAAAAAATCGCATAAAAAAAATTGCACAAAACTTCACGAGTAGCTATAAAACGTAGTTTTCGCAACACAGTTAAATTTTTTTTATGCGGTAGATAGGGACCGCATAAAAAAAGTATCACGTAGAAAATAACTCAAAACCTTACGAAATAACTAGGAACGAAATCAAGACACGAGGCTTGGCAGCTACTTGGAATCTCGCCAAACACTTTTAAATCAAGACACTTTAAAAAATATATCTCAAATCAAGAAACCTTACCTTTTAAAGTATCCTAACATAGATAGCATTAAACTTAACGAAATTATATTTGCACACTAAAATAATTCCTCTATCAAAACTCAAATGGAATTACAAACGATTTGGAATGGACGATTTTGGAGTAGAATAATAAATAGATTTTTATAAAGTGAATCATGTTTTATTTTTTTAACTAGAAAGTCAACTTTTTTCGATTTTATTGCTTGAAGCAGGCAAACTTTGTTTTAAAAAAATTTTGCCGTCAGAATTTATGTTCAATGTGTAGTTAATATGTTTTTTTTTTTTAAATTAGTGTTTAAAGTTGCGAATATTTTTTACACTAATCTTTTGTTGAAAATAATCTGAAACGCAAACGATAATTTAAAATTTAAAAAATATTTCGCTTATAAAAATTTTGATGAATCATATCGGAACAATATTCTCAAATATTTGTCAATTATGTTCCAATTTGATTGAAATTTTCATATACTGCACAAAACAAATCGCATGAAAAAAGTCGCACAAAAAAAATATCGCACAAAAAAAGACCGCACAAAAACAGGTTTGAGTGTATGTGGTTTTACTTCTAAGCCGGTGATATGTACTATGTTCTATAATTGATGTTTTCAAATAAATTCGAATTTTTATACTTTGTTTTAGGGTTACGATTACAAATGTATAATTTAAAATTCATAATTTATATGAATATATAAAATATCTTCTAAGAAAAATAATTTCTTAATAATATTTTACTAAAAAGATTATGTTTAACGGCCTGGTCAGAGTTCAGCAATTCATTTTTAATTTAAGTTCATGAAAAAATGACACTACTTAACAACACATATGAAGAAAAACAGATCATCGGGAGAAAACTACACTTAGGACCAAGTAAAAATATGTTCACATTCATTGCAACCGCCAGAGAGTAAGATAATAGAGAGATTGTATCTGCACATTTAAAAATAGGTACTTAAAAATAAGTAAAATGTACTCATTTTTTAATACATTCAATGCTTATCATAGCTCCGAATGCATAAGTTTCATTTTTGAAAAACACATGTACTCAAAAATGAGTAAAAATTAATAAAAAGAACAGTATCTTGCCTACATAGACTATCTTCATAAATCAATTTCAATAAATACCAATAATTACAACCAAGACTTACTGGGAATCGAACCCAGATCCTGAAGCGTCGCAGTCCAGCGATATATTTTAAGTTTGTCATACATATTTTATTATATATATATTAAGTTTGTCAGGTCGCTTTGTTAAGATGGCTTGAACAGAAGCTGAAATTAGCAATATTAAATCACACTGCTCATTTTAAAGAAAATACGATTGCTTAAATTCGAGTACGTCATTGCTCATTTAAAATGCAATTTTACTCAAAGAAAAACGAGTATATTCAGGTACTCATTTTTAAGCGCCTTTTTTTTTACAGTGCATGTATATTAAATATCCATGATTCATTCTTTTAACAGGTAGGTCAAAACATTGTAAATAAGGATTCGAATGTAAGTGCCAATTCTGTGGAACCTATTCTTGAAGACCTAGGAACAGAGTGGGATGCGTTATGCAAAGACATGGAAGACAACCGTAGAACTTTGAATCAAGCGATTGTGCTGCGTGATTTCAGTACTTCTGTTGAAAGCGTACTGAATAAACTAGAAACTATAGGGCGATCGCTGTCGTCTTCATCTCTAGGAAGAGACCTTAGAAGCGTCAAGAGCCTTATCAAAGCTTTAGAGGTAATATAGTTATTGATAAAAATTATAGTTAAAAAAAATTCCAATATATTTTATAAAATAAATTAACCATGACACACAAACAAGCACGCACACACACACACACGCACGCATGCACGCACGCATGCACGCACGCACGCACGCACGCACGCACGCACGCACGCACGCACGCACGCATGCACACACACACACACACACACATATATATATATATATATATATATATATATATATATATATATATATATATATATATATATATATATATATATATATATATATATATATATATATATATATATATATATATATATATATATATATATATATATATATATATATATACTAAATTAATATAGATAAGCCATTTATTTTTGAAACCAGATCGATCCACATTTTTCGCAAAATCTTTTTTTTACCGCAAGTTCTCAATGTGCTACATCACTTTGCAAAGCGGTATTTAACCAAAAGTGTCGGAATCCAGTCTAAAAATGCATTAAAAGTCATGGATTTAGATTAAAAAATACGTGGTTGTTAATCGTTTTTGGCGTCTCCTGTAAAATTTATGAAAATGGATCTATCTGGTTTTGAAACTAGGCGGAGCAGAGATTCATGTTTATATGTGTAGAACAGATTACAGATAATCATGTGTAGATCAAGTATATGTAATCAAAAATTGAATCATTTTGAGACTTTTTTAATAAAAACTTTAAAAAAAAGTTATATTATAATTATATTAAAAAAAAATTATGTTTACAACATTTGAAAAAAAAATATATATATTTTTCCAATTTTGTTCGTGTTTGTAAAAAAATTGCATCCAATTTGGTGCTTTCATTCAAAATCAAATATGTCAAGAAATATGAAAAATGAAGTAAGCACTGAATTTTATAAAAAAGGATGACCTCTATATTTTTGTAAAAACAAATATTAAAATCTTAAATTTCCTAAAATATCTCTTTTATTTAAAAATTAAAAAGAAACCGGACGATTATACAAATACTTACCGTGGAATCGGGTGAATAGAAGTAGTTTTTAAGAAAGATCTGTTGTGGCTTATAGCGTTACCCTGTTGAATGCAAAAATTATAAAAAAAATACTATTAAATCTCTGTTATTCGAAGTTCAAATCAATTCACCATTGGAATTAAAACGGCGCAAACTGTGACGTCAAAGGTAGTATTCACATAGCTGATAAAGTGTCTTTCCGGCATCATTGATTAGAGAACCCCATTTACAACACGTGTTTGCAATATACGTTTCTGGACTTTTAGTTCGACCTCACTCAAACTCATGCTTTTTAGAATCTGTAAGTATATCTTTTTTACCATTTTCTTTTAATTTATAATGAATTTTTAATGATATTTAGTAATTTTTTCTGGTGAATAGAAACATTGCTTATCTTTACTTAAGGTACCTATTTTAAGGTGCGAAAATTTGTAAACACTTTAAAAAAAATTGTCAATCAGTCATGCTTTCTTGTTTTAACGTTGTTTTCGTTTAAGGTATTACTCATCCCGTTTTAAGGTATTACTTATAACGTTTTAAGGTATTACTCATCCCGTTTTAAGGTATTACTTATAACGTTTTAAGGTATTACTCATCCCGTTTTAAGGTATTACTCATAACGTTTTAAGGTATTACTCATAACGTTTTAAGGTATTACTTATAACGTTTTAAGGTATTACTCATAACGTTTTAAGGTATTACTTATAACGTTTTAAGGTATTACTCATAACGTTTTAAGGTATTACTTATAACGTTTTAAGGTATTACTTATAACGTTTTAAGGTATTACTCATAACGTTTTAAGGTATTACTTATAACGTTTTAAGGTATTACTTATAACGTTTTAAGGTATTACTTATAACGTTTTAAGGTATTACTCATAACGTTTTAAGGTATTACTTATAACGTTTTAAGGTATTACTCATAACGTTTTAAGGTATTACTTATAACGTTTTAAGGTATTACTTATAACGTTTTAAGGTATTACTCATAACGTTTTAAGGTATTACTCATGATTTTAAGTATACAAGAAAAAGGATTAATATGGCTGTGAAGTTCAAAACTGCTTCTATTGATCCGATTCTGCGGTACATCTGTTAAACATTTTTGCTGTTTTCTGTGACTTTTCTTGCGATCTAACTGAAATATTTGCTTTTGCTTAGGCACTCCTCAAATGATTTCTTTTAATTTTCAGATGCTAGAAATTGAAAAAGACATGGTTAATTTGAAAGTCTCGGACTTAATGGTAGAAGGGGAAAAATTAATTCAACATACCTGTTCAGAAAGTACAGTAACCCATCTACTTGAAGAAATGCAGCAAAAGTAACTTAATTCAATATTACTGTTTATTCAATCGCTTTTAAAAAGTGCACAAATGTTTTATAAAGTATTATTTTTGCAACTTTAGGTCAGATGCTTTGGAAGTACCTTTAGAAGAAAGAAAAATTAAACTGCAAACATGTTTGAAATTTTACCAATTCAAGTCTGATGTAGATAGAGAACTTTTGTGGATTTCAGATCAACTGGCCACTCTCTCAACAACCACAACGTGCAGAAATCTGGTTGATGCCCAAAAGTTTCAGAAAAAAGTTGACGTAAGACAGGATTGATGATACAATATATCATTACCTATTGAACTACTTTTATATACAATATTTTTATTTATTATATTGCTTTTAAAAAGTACACTAATGTTTTATAAAGAATGTATTTATTTAATATTGCCAATGTGACTAGAGGTCATGGATTCAAATTATACAAATCACAGCTTAATTTGGACGTCAGAAAGCATTATTTTTTAAATAGGGTTATAAACAAATGAAAAAGGTTTGCCTGAGTATGTTGTTAATTCTTCAGGAGTGGGTAGTTTTAAAAAGCAATTGGATCGGCATTGGGGAATTTTGAGGATGATAGATTGAAAGGACCAACCTTGCTAGGCCTAGAGCCTGTAGTTGGTCGACATTATTTGTATTTGTATATCATTGGATATTAAATTGTGATAATAATATACAGCAATTAGTCTTAAGGCGTAGTTACAAATTGACTTTTGATATTTAATTGATTTTTACACATATTTTTCTGTTAAATCTTTAGTAAGCAGGGCATGTCTTACTGAATGTAATTCGATGCTAAATAAAATATTTTTAACGATTTAATTTCATTTTTCTGTGTAATAAGTATAATATTCTAATAATTCAACAGTTAAATGTAAATATTAAGCAATGTAATCCATGATAAATAATTGATTTACGTAGCACTTTTGACTTCTATTCCAACCACGCATATATTTTATTTAAAAAATCTATGCCGACCGTAGGTTAACATACGAATCATATTCCAAAATATAATATTCTAGAATGCTGTTTGAATAAAAGTTTTTGAAAAAAAGATTAAAATAACATAAATTTAAGAAATGTCATTACTGGATAACTATATAAAACTTTTTTTTAAATATTAAATCCTTTTCATTATAAAGAAACGTAATAATTTTAATATATACCGTAAACTGGGGCTACTTGGACCCAAAGCGAAAAAAAAACTTTTGAAATCACTCCTCCCAGTTGCTACCTGTTGGTTAAATCACACCTGTTGGAGTGATTGGAAGTCACGTCTATATTTTCATGACAGCTGCCACAGGTGTGATTTAAAACATATTTTTATGTGGGTCCAAGTAATCCCCCTCAAGGGTTCAAGTAACACCAGTTTACGATACTATTTTGTTAAAACAGTAAAATTCGTTTATAACGATGCCGAGTATAACGATAGGCCGGATGTAACAATGTAAAATACAAAAGAAGTTCGGATTTCTATAGCAGTCCATGTTAATTTTTCCGGATATTACTATGCCGGTTATTACGATATTCTGCATGTAACGATTGAGTTTCCCCCGTCTTATGCTGATAAAAACCACTTATAACTATGAAGAGGGAGGGAGGACCATTTGCACAATAAACACGCATTAAACGAATAGCACGTAAGCAAGAACGCCCGAAATTTGCGAAGAGATCAATGCCATTCATCAATGTTAGTAAGAATAGGATATTTGAAAATTTGGAAAACAATGTTAGCAAGAATTTGAAATTTCCTATTACCATGTCAAATCTAAGCAAATAGAAATTACTGACCATTCCTCATAAAAATAGTAGTTTATATTACTAACTTTATCTAACTAGTATATGCAGTCGATAAAATCATTATAAAGTACATAAAATATATCTATATTCAACTGCCATGTATGTATGAGTATTAAACTTTCTTATTAAGCGATATTTTCCTGATTCGGATATAACAATTTCCGGATATAACGATCAAATAATGACAGTCCCTTGAACATCGCTATAAGCGGTTTTTACTGTATATTAACGAGTATCTATCATATTTAGAATTTCGAAGTTGCTCTTGAAAGTCATAAAGTATTGACAGAATCTCTGCAAGAGAAGGTACTAGTTCTTGTGACGGAAGAGGAATGCCCAGTTGATGTGACACAACCATGTACCTTGATGAAACAGCAATGGAATCAATTGATTCAAGAGTTCAATGCTCAGAAGGAGAAAGCATCCATCGCCCTCAAAGCTCAATCCGTAAGCGTGAATTTAGAGTGTTTTTAATTTTGATACAAATTTAAATACCCCTTTAATATGAAACTAATTTGCTTTTGTTTCAGTTCTTGTGCGAAGCTGGTGATATTGATTCATGGATAACTGAAAAGTTGGAGATTTTAAGTAACACTGATTATGGAAAAGATGAGGATGCTGTCGTTAAACTCCTTACTAAACATAAGGTATAGTAATTTATAATATTGTTATACAAGTTGTAATATATTAGGTTGCGTCTGCTGAAATTTTCTAAGTATGAAGACCATGTTGAAAGTTTTATTTGACCTTCTACAGTACTTCAACAAAACAAGGTAAAGTTCTATTGTATTAAAAAAAACTGTACTGTATTGTCTCGAACAGTTTTGGAAATGATGAGAAGATAAATACACATAAAGTGATTTATTAAGAGAGCTTTAGCTTCTGTATCATATTATGAGATTTTCCTTGTGGTAAAAGAACCGAATAATCGATTGACTGTGTTCATGGAACAGACCCACACAGCGCATTTAATTATTTTTTAATGTTATAATTATAAAGTTTATGGTAAAGGACAACTTAATATTTCTGAAAACATCCTTCCATAACTTTATGGACAAAATGTACTTTGTTATTCAATTAATATTTACTTCCATCAAATCAACCAAAAGTCGTAAGTTATTATGGTTCATTGTTCGTTAATATCGCTGTTAAGCAATTTTGAGATTGATTAAAATGGAATTGTTTTATGAATGTATTAAAGTTAATTTCAATTTCAATCTCTAGAGATTTTTAATTGATTTTTAGTACTCAATTATTTTTTTAATTCCACTTAAACTTACAGGCATTGGAATTGGAAATTGATTCTTATAAAGGTTTAGTGGATGAACTTGCGACTCAAGCTGATGCATTGATTGAATCAAATCATCCGGATTCCAAAATTGTAAAGAACAGAATGGTAAGAGACGCATTATTTTGGCAATTTATAATAGAGTTTTGAAACAAAACGCTTCGTTCATCTTATATATATATATATACTTACCCCAAGTGTACATTGTACAGATTCCAATCTATACATGTTCATTTAAATAAGACAATACATATTTTTTACGAATAAAGTAGTTTTGTTCGATAGATAATTGGAAAACAAATTCAATGATTTGATACATAATCTAACTTTTAGAAATTTTGGACAAAATACGTTTTATACCTTTGCTTCTCCCTTATGGTTGATTGTTTTAATTCTGAATGTTTTAAAGGTATAGTTGATAGGATTTTAATTGGAAAGCCGAACGGATGAGAAATTACTTGTAGTTTGTCATAATTTCTAGTGTTATTTTTAACTCAAACTTTTTTTTTTATTCACATATAATAATATCAAAAACCTAAGAAAAAATTCTTCAATAAAAGGCAAAAATAGCGTTAGGCAATATTGTTGATTGAAGTAGTCATTTCAAGTTTAATGTTTTGAAATAGTGATGTGTTTGTACTTTAAATCAAGAAATTGAGTTCATATTTTAAAGTTCATTTTGGTAATGAACTTTTTTCACGTATTGTTTTATATTTTAACATTTCATTTTAGTTTAAAATGAAAAAATATTTAAAATAATTTAATTAAAAAATGTAGTTGAGTGATTTCAACAAATGAAGATAGGTGCTTTAGTTCTAATCTTGTTCTAATCGAATTTTTTAGGTATTATCTAAGTTATTATAGCAAACACAAATGGTTTTCGATTATACCTTATAGTCCTTTACATTTCTTCCAAATTTTACATGTTTCAGAGTTTAAAACATTATATTTCAGGAAGTTATTAACCAAGAGATGAAGAATATACAGAAATTGTGCACCGTGAAACGAGAAAAGCTGCTGGAATCTAAAAGTCGCCACGAATTCATAAACGAAACGGAAGAGTTGAAAATGTGGATCAGCGAACAAATGGCAGAGGCAACGTCTGAAGATTTTGGTGAAGATTACGAACACGTTTTGGTGAGAAAACCTTTAAATAAAATGATGAATTGACTATTTTGGATTTAAAAAAATATTATTTTTAACATTAAAAATTAGCTTGCTTTATGTATTTTAGAAATAACTGTCAAAGCAATTTTAGGTAACAAAATTATATAAGATCATTAAGTTACAAAAAAAAATCTCCAAAAATGAATTTTTTAATAAATAGTTATTTTTAATAGCTAATACTAACAAATAAAATATGTTTAATAAATATTGAAGTTTTTCTTAAATATTAAAAATTAGGATATAAATTTTAGTAATTCTGTCTTATGAATAAAATTTATTTATGGTTACATTACAAGTAATATAAAAAAATCTGATCTTCGAGATGTATATAATATTTGGCAAATAACAGCCTTTTCCAATTACAAAACTTTTAAAAATATTTTCAGGTGCTGCATCAAAACTTTGAATTTTTTCGAGCAAAGGTTGAAGGCGGATCCAAAAGAATCCTCCAATATGAAGAATTCGCTAAGAGGCTTATAAATAGCAACTGCTATTTTATCACAGATGTAGAAAACGGCTTAGAACAACTGAGGTTAGATAAGTTTTGAAAGTGTTTCGCTTTCAATGCATATATATTTTATTGTGCCATATCCTATGAAAAGATTTCGCTTAATTAACACGTTCAGTGCGGACAGTTAAATCCATATTTATCCACAAGTGCGACACAGGGTCAATTAACCCCGTGCAGTAACTATCCGCTAATACGTCGCGGGGTCAATTCACCCCGTACCGCACTGAACGTGTTTAATTAATTTTATAATAACGTTACATGTAGCAATTTTAAAACACTAATGTAAAAAAAATTGGTTTGGATAAAGAGCTGCAACGACATTTTATGTAGAAATCTGTTTACATGTCTTTGATTCGTACTTTTATAGAAAGGTATGCTGATGTGTATTAACTGCCTACCTTTGTGATTATTCTGAATGAATCTTTAAAGCACTATGCACTTTATACACTTTTATAGTGCCAGCTGGTCAGAGCTGTTGGAAAGTATTGACGCCCGAGCTTTTAAGACGGAGGCTGCTGCCGAAATCCACCGCTATCATCGAGATGTCACTGACATCCTGTTTCGAATCAACAGTCATTACCGCACGATACCACAAGATCTCGGAAATAATCGCATTCATGTACAAGACCTCATAAAGAAGCATGATACAACCGAGAACGAACTTCTGGGTATAGAAGCTCAAGTAAGTGTAAAACATTTTGGCAATATGGACTAGATGCATCCCTTAAGATAGCATTTAATAAGATTAAAAAAAAAATTGAATATATTCGCTTCCCAATATTAGCGAAATGTGTTGCAGGAAAATTGATTGTACAATTTTTAGAATTTGTACATAATCAAATATAGACAGAAATGTTATAATTTAGTATTTAGACGCATAGAAACGCATGTGATAGATATATTCCTTTACTTTCCAATTTTTTATTTGTTAGTAAATAATTTTGTACCTCAGAGACGATTCTATGTCCCATTTGGTCAACAACAGACGACCCAGACGATTCTAAGTCCCATTTGGTCAACTTTACAAGGAGAGTAAAAAACTGAATCCTACTCTCGTTGCAAAATATTGGACTTGGCTTTTACAGCTCTTGCTAAAGGCTTAAAAATAATTTTTTAGTGAATCTTAATTCGATTGAAAGCGAACATTTAAGACATAATCTTCAATAAAACAAAAATCGCGCCAAATTTGAACTTCAGCTCGTCTGGTTCTGAGGTACAGAACCAGACGAGAACCAGAACCAAATATGTTGCAGGTTGCAGGCGGCGGAACTGAATTGTTCATATTTAAGTTTTTATTCCATTCTTAAACTTGTCGATTCAATTAAATAGTAGAAACATGAGACAAAAACCATTATCAAAATTTAAAGATTTAGTATCCAACGTAATTCTAAGTCGTCTTCGAATACTTTTTTCTTATTTTATATTAGACTTTTAGTAATTATTATTATTATTGAATTTATTAATACTATTTAAAAACATTTGTGAATTTCAGGTACACATCTTACTTGAAGACAGTCGCCGGTTGCAGGATGCATACCCAGGTGGGAATGAAGAGCACATTCAGATGCAGCTGGCCCTTGTTGTAGAGCACTGGAATCTGCTTCAACAAAAAGTCTCCAGTCGCAAAGCCCAACTATTGACTGCGGAAAAAATACACAAGTTTCTGGCTTCTGTAAGAACAAGTTTATGGCTTCTGTATCTTATAGAAAAGGGTCGTTTTCTGTTGAACATCAACTATTTTTTGCCATAGAAAAAATTGGCACGAAATTTTATCCTTTTCGTCGACTTTGAGCGTGATTAGTGGAGGTAGATAAACAAAATTGGCGCGTTTTCGCACATTTGGCATTTAGGTTTGCTTAATGAAGTCCAACCATTATAAGAGAAACATATACTTTTTACTTCTCTGTATCTGCATGAATAAATCAAGCAGAGCCATACAATTTTGAGGGAAGACACATACGTACTTAAAGCTTTTATTTAAATCAAAATTATATCTTTTTCTCCAAAATGTTAATTAACCCTTTCTTCTACTAGTCCCTTCAATTATCAGTAACAATGGGTACGTGTAACAATTGTTTTTAGCTTCTTATATTGTTACTAGTCCTTCGCTGGTTAGCTGCAGCTAGACAGCTTCCATGATAAGCTTCCATCCACAAGATAGAATGTGTTTCGAGGACGCTTTCATTCGCCTCTCGAAATGACACTCTCATTTTTGAGAATTCTGCGATCATCAAGGCTACTTTCGTTATATTTGACAATGGTTTCGTCATTGAATCACATGACTTTTGACCAAAGAAGAATTCTCAAATTTTGATTATTCCTTCTTATATAAACGGGATATGGACACTAGTATAGTATATTTTAAAATCTTGATTCAAAAGGTTATTCTGTTAAAACTTAAATATGAGCATGTCATGATATTTGGTCATAGCACTTTCTCTAAACTAGCACATCACTAAAATAATTAATATCTTGTCATAGCAATATTGAGGGTGACTGAATATGATATAGAAAAAAGTACGCACGGAAATAAAACTTTGATAAGAAATAATATTTACAAGAACAGTTTATATTAAACATAGCATCAACCAACATGCCCTTCACTCTAAGAAATGATACTCTCATTTCTGAGAATTCTGCGATCGTCAAGGCTACTTTCGTTATATTTGACAATCGTTTCGTCATTGAATCATGTGACTTTTGCACGAAACAAGAATCCTCAAATTTTGAACGAGAGTCATTTACTTAGATTCCTTTTCTGGATCATCAGTTCATGTTGGTTCTTATACTTATATTTTCAGAATTGAATATAGTCTTCTTAGAGGTCCGCGGTTCGAGTCAGCTGGTAGATGTTGAATTATTTTTTAAAATCGTCCTCTTTTTGATGAAATAAATTTCGTTAAAAAAACGACAAAATGATATTTCTCAGTTTGACGAAATATTTAATCGGAGCATATAGAATTTCGTCAAATATGAGAATGCATTTTTAACAGTGTTGTGTTGTAATGTAACAATGTCCTGGTATTTTCAATGTATAAAGTTTCATCGTTTTTTCATGTAAACTAGGCTCGGGAGGAGGAAAGCTGGTCTAAAGAAATCATCCTAGAGTTAGTATCTGAATCCACATGTAGAGATGTGCAGCAAATGGAAACTGATTATAAACTTCTTGGAGTAGATATCGAAACCCGTCTCGGCCATTTTGAATCCTTGGAAGAAGAAGGAAAGGCTCTATTGGAATTTGATATTTTTAAGCAACAGGTATTGTCATTTTTATCATTGAAATTGAGTAAATTTCACCATTTCATAAATTTAAATATGATTTCAAATCATAAGAAATCATGTGGTCGAAAAGTTTTACAAAAATTTTAAACTTATATTCAGAATTTGTGGATAAATTTACGTAATTTTAATTTCGTAGTACTATACAATTAAATTATTATTGTAATTTTAATTATTAGGATTACGATCAGAACATATGAAAATATATAAATATATTTAACAATTTATATTTTCTTCGTTTATGTGTAAAATTGATTGTTTATACTATTCCATTAATTAATTTTAATTAGTTTACTTATTTTAATAATTGTATCGTTTGGTGTTTTGTTTGTCTTCATGAATGGCAAAAACTGTAATCGTTTATTGTAGAAGTTAATTTAGAATTCTAAAAATCGGTAGAAAATTTCATATCTTGCGGATCAATAAAGTTTTTTATTAAGATGGAGCCAAATTATTAGTTAAAACGATTAATTAATTCTTCTGATAGTCTCGCATCATTTGTGTTAACCGGCTGACATATATTTGAACGTTTTTGAGTTGTAGAGTTTAAAAAAAAGGAATTTAATTAGTTATTAAATTTTTTTTTATTTAATACGTTATTTAATATTAAAAACTTTCAAATTAAAATTTGTTTTGCCTACTAAATATCTCCTATATTATGATTCTGTATATTAAAACTACTGAAATCTATGTTATAATGTGCGAATTATTTTGTTAATCTTTAAAGCGTAAAAAGTTCGGAAGTCACCCGCGCATGCGCACAATACTTCCCTAACAAATATGGCGGCTTGCATGCTGGAACATGAAAAATTCTGTGATGGCCACTCTAGTATACTATACGATCTCTGTGGTTAATACATTAATAATATTTTCTAAATAACTGTTTATTTATAGATCGAAGAAAAGTTAAACTCGCTATCTAGTATTCAAACCCGAGTTCGAGAAGCATGGGCAAGAAGATCCACATTTGTTGAGCAGAAGAAAAATGCCTTTTTGTTTTTCCACGAAGCGAAGCAGATTCGAGCCTCTTATGCTAAGAGAGAAGTGAGTTTAATTATTTGTGAATTAATGACGCGAGTTAAATAAAGACTGACTAATTTTTGGACCTACTCATGAACACGTTTTCTTATGCTAGGTCCAACTTTGTGGAAGCGAAAACAAGGAAACTGTAGAAGACATTGAAATTGCGTTGAAAAAGCATCTAGAATTTCAAAACTCTATGGATATTCAAGAAGAGAAGGTGTGTTTGTATATTCCCATATCATTTGTTTAGTTTAAGAAATAATATTTAAAAGTACATCTATTTCTTACTATTTTTTAAAATTTCACTTTAAAAATACTTTTAAGGTTGGATCCCATGCAAAAAAGTCAGCTTAAAACCTTTTTCAAAATTTTGAAATTGAAGGTTTTATGCAAGAAAACTGCAGTTATTTTTAAAGAGCACTATGAAAATAAAGGTTTTTGTTTCAATATCCTTTATAAAAACTGAAAAAAAAAACCTTAAAAAATCCGGCAAAAAAACACTTGAAGGGATCATGAAGGGATAATGCAGATATTTTAAAGGTTTTATGCAGGAAAATGAAATACTCTGCAGTTTTTTATTTCAATATCCTTTATATAACCTTCAAAAAACCTGAAATTTGACAATTTTGATGAAGGTTTTAATTTGACTTTTTTTGCTGGATAATAGATTCTTAATGTAGTCTATCGCTCCAACGGTAAAACGATATTCAAAATCGTGAATTTGTTTTCATTAAATAAATTTAAAGTACTAACTTTCCAATGCATAACTTTTAAATAAATTTAAAAAATCATAATTATTTTTAAAGACTACACATCAAAAGTAATATATTTAAAGCACATTTTTACAGAGTACATTTTATGAATTTAAAAGTTGTGCGCAGTATAAGAAAAGTTGATCTTTGATCAACGATCTTTTTACTGTACATGATTTCACGTTCGCGATTATCAGTGAGTTATGGCTTTTGTGTGCAAGTTCGTTTTTTAAAGTACTAACTTTTCAATGTATAACTTTTAAAAGAAATTTCAAAAATCCTAAATATTTTTAAAGACCGTACATCAATGTAATATTTTTAAAACACATTTTTACAGAGAGTATATTTTATGAATTTAAAACTTGAGTGCATTGTAAAAATTTGAAGATATTTTTTCTGTACATGATTTTACGTTCGCTAGGTGTGAGTTATGTGTGAGTTATGGCTTTTATGTGTGTGTACAAATTCGTTAGATATTATTAATATATATTTCTAACCGTTACGTTTGGAAATTGGCATGCATTGAAAATAATTATGTTTACAGTTGGAATAATATTTTATAATTTATATATTAATAGAAATTTAACAGAAGAAATTTTTCGAAAAATGCAATAATATCAATATGCATTATAAAAAAATTATTACATTTAATAATGTATTTTTTATCGTAATTTCATTAAATGCGTTAAAATTTATAGTTAGGCAAATAGATTAAAATAGGCAATATCTCACACAAAATTATCTTTATAAAACTTTTAACTGCTATTTCAATTCAGGAATAATACATAAAAGTTTTTAAATATATTAAAATGTAATCTATTTTTTACTAGTTTATGAACTGGAAACAACAGGGTGAAAACCTTTTGAAACAAAGAAACGAAGATTCTACCAAGGTTGAAAAAAAGATTCAAGATTTATCGGAAAGGTATTCCAAACGAAAAATTATTTTTTCTGTCAATTTAAAATATGTTTTATTAAACTCTAATTTCTCTAGTTTTTTAATTCTAGTTTTAACTAAAAGTTTTGTAGTTAACACTAGTTGTGGTTAATTACAACTACTACTAACTGAAATTTCATGAAGAGACTAACTGAAAGAGACTAATGAGAAAATCAACTACTACACGTGTAACAATCCTCCGTGCAGGACTGGACATGTAAAACTACGTTTTAACTGACTCATTTTAGTCAAAACTAGATTTAACTAGTAAAAACTGTAAAGAATGGGAACGTAAAACTCATTCCGTAAATTCTGGTTTACCTATATCTATCAGTTAATTCTAGAATTACCTAGTTAATACTGGTATTAACGAAGGGGCTATGGTATAACTAGTTCTAACTAGGAAATTCGGGTATTGACTGAATTCGGGTTTTCACGGTAACATATATAGTATTTCTATTGTTATGGGGTAGTCGTTATTAATTTGAGAGGAGATCAATTGTTAAGGTATAATAATAAGGACAGATAAGTTAAGTTAAAAAATTATTCCTCCAAAGCACGACACGTTACAGCTTCAGGGATTTTATTTTGTATGAGAGAGTAGTGCACCAGGGACTTTTAGGGATATATTGAGTCAAGGGAAGCATCTAATTGGTCAGAGCGGTTTGACTTAGGGATTTTTCATGTGGAGGGACACAAAAAAAACCTAAATTGCTCTTGTGTAAAACTTATGCCATGTTATGTACGTTGTAAGTTTGTTATGACTAAAATAAAGTTGGGAATTGGAGTCGTCAGCGAAATATTGAGGTGAATTCTAACGCATTCAAGAAAGAAATATGAATCTAATAGAGTAGTTACTTTTGGATGGTAAAAGATTTTTCTAAACAGGAGGAAAGATTACCACAACGCAATTTAGTATGATTAAAAGTAGTGATACAGAAATTAAAATATGGTAACTTAAGGAAAATATATTACGTATATATTTCAGATTTTAAATGCATTAGTGATTTTAAACTAGCATATCTTTTAGACTTTAATGATAGAATGTATACGCCAAAGTTCTTCAGGAAAAGCACTTTTGTATATTAAATTTTTTTACAGTTGGAATTTTGAGGTGAGTACTACCGGCAGGACATAAGGACCGTAAGGACGTTGTACGTTCCATCATTAAGTACTGCATATGAGTAAATCAAATATTTAAATCTTTTAATATTGATACATATATTTTAACTGTAGGAGAAAGCGTCTTTTGGACTTTAATGCAGAGAGAACAAAATCGCTTTCAGACTCATTGCAACTTGCCAAATTCAAGAGAGATACCATCGAAGTAAGTAAAATACGAGCACATTTTGCCAAAGTTTTATCTTAGAAAAATAAATTTTTAAGGCACTCAGTATTATATGTAAAAATGTAAATAAGACCCTAAGCACATTTTAATTCCATTTTAATACTAGTAGAAAAAATGCAAATTATTATTTTAATGTGGTTACTCTATATAAAAGAATTTAGTAATAAGCATATATTAATTAATTTGTTTAGTATCTTTGCAAGGATTTTTATAGAACAACTTATTCTAATTTTCATATAGTTACTAATTTACTGTAAAGCTATTAAATATTATACGTTTGCCATCCATTAACTATTTTTTTTTATTTTAAACATACACTATTTCTCAAAGATGATATTAAAAAAATCCCAGAGAAAAATATATATTAGTATTTTGTTTTATATAAATTCCCTGTCTCTATATAAATTTCGAAATATAAATATATCTCAATAATAATACAATAAGTTAAAGTTTATACAAAATACTCCCTAAATATTAATGCAGTGCGTTACACTTTGAAAGTATTAAATGCGACAGCACACATAAACATTTTACATTTAAAAATAAACAGAATATTATTTAAAGTTCAAATTTTCTTAAATAAAAACATGTCCTTTTGACTACAATTTTTTTAAAAGTTATATTTGTAGCGTATAGGGTGCTGACGCTACTAAGATTATAAACTTTAAACTACTATAAACTTTTTACAAAAAAATTATAATTTATTAAAATGTAATGCTATTTAACCCAGTCAAAAGGAATTTACTGTATAAATATTGATGTAAAGATATTTAAAAAGTATCATATACATTGTGTATTCTCAGTCAGAATTCTTCTGAAGCTTTGAAGAATAAAAATATATTCATATATGATATTTTTAAAGTATATTATTTTAATTTGGTTCTTCACTCCTTTCTTTTTAGGCCGAAGCGTGGCTCCAGGAAAAGAAAAACAAACTTCGTCATGTTTTAAAGAGTTACAATCAGCTAACTGACGAAGATAAAATTAGATGCCTGCAAAAACAGCAGGCTGTTCAAGCAGAACTGGACGCCCATGAGCCTTTCATAAACAATATTGTTCAGGTAATGATGGCAATTACTTAACCACCTTATCATCGGTCACCCCATCTCCGTCCAACCACCACAACTTCTCTTGCGACACACTGCAAGCATCATTCGTACCTCCGTCCGACTCATTGAGATAGGGGGTACTATATACCCGAGACAACTGCTCGGAAAAAACTCGATAAACCGCACTTCGCTTCATGGTTATTCGATGTGCGCTTATTCACTATATCTGAACTAATTTATGGTCTTCAAATAAAACTATAAATAGTTAATGGTTAATTTAAATAAAGAACTAATGTCGCTAATTAATATGTTAATAGTTTAATAATAATAGTTAACGTAATGCCATATATTGATGAGTTGATAACTTTCTTTGAGCTGACCAAATGGTATAAACTAATATAAACTCAGAAATTTTCTATTATAAACTCAGTAATTTTCTGTTATAAGCTCAGTAACTTTCTATTGTAAACTCAATAATTTTCTGTTATTTGCTCAGTAGTTTTCTGTTATAAGCTCAGTAATTTTCTGTTATAAACTCGTTAATTATCTGTTATAAGCTCAGTAATTTTCTGCTATATACTCAGTAATTTTCTGTTATAAACTCAGTAATTTTCTGTTATAAACTCAGTAATTTTCTGTTATAACCTCAGTAATTTTCTGTAATAAACTCAGTAATTTTCTATTATAAGCTCAGTAATTTTCTGTTATAACTTCAGTAATTTTCTGTTATAAACTCAGTAATTTTCTGTTATAAACTCAGTAATTTTCTGTTATAAACTCGATAATTTTCTGTTATAAGCTCTAATTTTCTGTTATAAACTCGGTAATTATATGTTATAAGCTCAGTAATTTTCTATTATAAAGTCAGTAATTGTCTGTTATATACTCAGTAATTTTTTGTTATAAACTCAGTAATTTTCTTTTCATAGGTAATTTAATGTTATTTTGTTAAACTTATAGCAAAGTCGGGAAATGGTATCGGGTCAAGAAGTGCACACAAGACTCCAACTTATTTTAGAAGACTGGGAGGAAGTTAAAGAGAATTCAGCTCGAATTGGAAATGATTTACTGCAGGCGAGAGAAATGCTGCTGATTCATGATCTATTTGAAAGGGCTGATGCATGGATAAAAGAAAAGGTAGCCACAAAATAGAATTTCAAAATAAATATCATTCAAATAAATTGCTCACAAATATCTAGTTAACTATATCAAAAGCAAGTTAAATGTTTCGATATTTTAACGATATTCTAGAAAGTTGTATAACGGTTGCATAAAAGTAAACAAAGTAAAGTTGTATCAAAAATAACCAAGTTATATAGCGTGTAATTTCATAGTTAAAATATCTTGAGTGGGATGAGATTAGAGTAATAGTTGTGTAATAATAAATATCGGATTGTATTTGAATAAAAAAATATTTGAAAATGTAATTGATTTATTTACATTTTTTGAAATAAAAACAAACAAACATTATTGTACTTTAGGAACTGATGATACAAGCAAATGAAGTAGGAAAAGACTACGAGCACTGCATGACACTTCAAGCAAAACTGGATGACGTCAATTCGGTGAGATGAATATTGAATTACATTAAAAAAGTAGCTGCTATCCTTCGCTTCTCTTGAACAACTATATATTTACCTAGTGTTATTTACATGCATATTAATTTCATTTTAGGATAAAAAGGTTGACGAAAGCTTATTAAAGGACATGAAAGAACTTGCAATCAAACTCTCACGAAAAGAAGACCAACAAGGAGTTTACATTCGATACGAGCGAATATGTGAAAGGTAAAAAAGGTCATTATATGCAAATATTGTGAATTAGAGATAGGTAAAATTTTAATAATTTGCAATCATCAACGAACTAGGCTACTGTCTACTGTTTTGGTCAGCGAAAATGGTTAATTTTTACTGATAGACACATTTAATTAATACCAATTATTTGAAATTTGAATATTTATTTAAAAAATTCATTCGATATTTAAAGTTTTATTAAAAAAATTCATTCGATATTTAAAGTTTAATTAAAAAAATCATTTTTAAATGGGATTTATTTTAAAAGGATATAAAGATTATTATAAATACTAGCATGTCCGTCCTATAACTATCGCATGGTGGCAGCACTACCAACGTCTCGTTTAAAAACGGCTTGGAAACTAATTATTTTTTTAAAAGCATTTTTTTTTAAAAATCGTTAATATTCACGAGACAAAAGTACAATTTGTCACTGCTCCGGGCAATTCCCCTTTTTTTAAACCTCACATGTTAAGATCCGTTGTGTGTGAGACCCGTAAAAGGGATCTTTACTACTGAAATGAAATAATATATATGATAGGCTTAGTTTTTTTAAAAATCTAATAAGGGAACTGAAAGAGAAGAACCAGATCATGAAAAACTTTATCGTATCTGAAGTTTATATTTGAATTAGCGCTTTGGCCCTGCGTTGATGGGGAACCTGTAAGGCATATACATTTTAAAAAATGACTGGCTTCCGTCGGGACTCGAACCCGTGACATATTTCTCGGAAGCCGCGCTCTACCGACCAAGCTACAAAACCACGTTCTAGCTACATTTTCGAAATATATTTTTTAAGATGTGTCTTTATTCAATAATTCTTTTAAAAGCATTTTTTCACACAAATCATTGTTTATATGAGATAAATGCACGATTCGATCGTGCTTCTGGAAATTCTCTTTCTTTTGTTACCACTTGTTAAGATACGCCGCGTGTAAGAGGCGTAAAAGGGATGAATACTACGCTGTAAAAAAATGTATTTAAAAATGAGTATCTGAACTTACTCGTTTTTCTTTGAGTACAATTGCATCGTAATGAGCGATGAAGTATTCAAATTTAAGCAATCTTACTTTCTAAAAAATGAGCAGTGTGATTTAATATGCTAATTTCGGCTTCTGTTTAAGCCATCTTAACAAAGCGACCTGACACACTTAAAATAGTTGTTCAGAAGATGGGTTTCCACATTATTTGATGTCGATTGCTTAAATGGAAACCGAGTTATTAAAATTCAAATATCTTACTTCCCATTCTTTTGGCACACCTTTTTAACATTTATTCTGTTTATAACTTCTTCACGTCGCCCTGGTATTATAACGCATAAGGTGCCTGAGGATATGGGTTCGATTATCGATATGTTTTGATTGTAATTGTCGATATTTATTGAAAGTGATTTATGAAGGCAGTCTTTGTAGGCAATCTACTGCTTTATTTATTAATTTTTACTCATTGTACTCATTTTTGAGTAGATGCCTTTTCCAAAAATGAAACTGATGTATTCGGAGCTATGATAAGCATCGAATGTAATCAAAAATGATTACATTTTACTTATTTTTGAATACTTATTTTTAACAGTGTATAGAAATAATATATATGGAAGTCAAATACAATTTATGAGAAACGGGAAATAATATAATTAACATGATTTTTTTTTTAAATACAAGATGGTGTAATGCTTTTATTACATTTTTAATAATTACTGTTTGAAGGTGGAACTGGCTGAAAGAAGAGATTCAACTGTATAGGAAAAAATTAAAAGATGCTGCACAAGTTCACTCTTTCATTAAAGATATTGATGAGACTATACAGAGAATCAGAGAAAAGGTAACAATTATAATTAACATAAATGAATCGTTTATTGCAGAAACCAGTTAAGTGTACTTTTTCAAATTTTTGGGATACAAAATTTTTTTTATCTTCGATATTAATATCGATTTTGGCTGAAAAATATGGAGTATTAGTAAACATCTTCTCGAAGTGGATGTTGTCTATAATTAAATTATAATATTTATTCATTACTTTTTTAATTTAAATTTTGCAATTAGCTGTTTTCTGCAATAAAATACGTTTTTAATGTAAAAAAGCACATTTTAAAGTTAATTTTGCAGTTGACAGAAAGGCATTTGAAAAGATTATTTGTTTTCCATTTGAGATTCTGATTCCTTAATTTTGTATTATTTTTTTTAATTTTAGAAACCCATCAACAGACGATTCCATTTTGCATTTACACTAAAAGCCAAATCTAACGCCCTTGTCTGGTTTCTGCACTAAATGCAATATTCTCTGTGAAAATAAAACATAATGCAATTTGAATGGATTGTGGACAAAATATGTGTTTACTATATGAGATTCTTATTCCGTAAAAAAAAGACTGGTTTCCGAAATAAAGGATGCAAATACGAAAATTTATTGTAGTTTGCTAAAGGCTGATTTTTAAAAAATTTCAATTGAGGCTATACTATGCGCTTATGTCATTGACTATTGACTATTTGAAAACAATTGCTTTTATCACTAATTTAATATAATTTTTCCTTAGGCTATTGTAACCTAAGTTAATAAATTTGTTTTCAATTTTGTAGAATTTGGTATTATCGTCCAGAGAAGAAACTATTGAACTAAGTGTTGTACAAGTGATGCAGCGGAAACTGGAACTGACGGGACAGGACTTGACTGCACTTGATGATAAAATAAAGGTTTAATTAATTTGAATACATAATTTTTTAAAGTATTTAATTTCGTCTTTATATACAGCTCTCTATATATATATCAATTATACACAGTTTCCAAGTATATGTATATAAATTTTCTATAGTTAGGGGGCAGTATTCATGATTTTTAGAGTGGGTCAATCGCAAAAGTATAGTAAGAAGTTCTGATAAGTTAGATTTAAAAAAAAAAATTCCTTCAGAACACGACATGTTGCAGGA
Source organism: Troglohyphantes excavatus (assembly GCA_963932185.1). NCBI lineage: Eukaryota > Metazoa > Arthropoda > Arachnida > Araneae > Linyphiidae > Troglohyphantes > Troglohyphantes excavatus. Next base: position 12,150,066 of record OZ010676.1, on the reverse strand, counting down.
TCATGGTTACATTAAGAATGAGAGAATATAGTCCCTTCGTAGGGATTTTTCACATTTAAAAACAGGGGATTTTAGGGAATAACTTCAATCAGATTGAGTCAGGGGAGTCAGCTAATTGGTCATCCTTTCACGTCGGGGCACTCAAAACCCCCACAAAGTGTTCCTGTGAGAGATGTGCACTAAAATATTTGCATGCGCCGTTGTTATGAATTGGAATTGAAGTCGTCAGCGAAAATTGATGGGAACTCTATTTCATTAAAGAAAAAAAACACGAATCTGATAGAGAAGTTATGTGGGATGGTAAAAAGAGTTGTTTAGACAGATTATTATGAAGCAATTAAATTATACAAAAAGGGTGGTAGATTAAGGAAATTTTAAATATGGTTAATTTAAAGACAACATTTTATATGTACACTTATGTAATGAAACTTGTATGATTAGGTAAGTTGCACACGATAGTAACATTTGTTAATTTGTTATAAAGAAGACATTGTAATTAAATTAAGTACACTGTTAAAGTAGGTATTCGAAAATAAGTAAAATGTACTCATTTTTGAGTACATTCGATGCTTATCATGGTTCCAAATACATAAGTTTCAATTTTGAAAATAACATGTTCTCAAAAATAAGCACAATGAATAAAAAAAGCAGATGCTAATCTACATAAGCCGCCTTCATAAATCACTTTCAATGAATATCGACAAATATAACTGATACTTACCGGGAATCGAACCCAGGTCCTCAGGAATAGCAGCCCAGTGCCTTATCCGTTGTACTACCTGGACGACGTGAAGAAGTTATAAACAGAATAAATGTTAACAAGGTGTGCCAAAAAATGGGAAGTAAGATAATTGAATTGTAATAACTCAGTTTCCATTTAAGCAATTGGCATCAAATAATGTGGAAAACAATCTTCTGAACACCTAATTTAGGTTTGTCAGGTCTCTTTGTTAATATGGCTTGAACAGAAACGAATATTTGCAATATTAAATCAAACTGCTCATTTTTGAGAAAGTACGGTTACTGAAATTTAAGTACATCATTGCTCATTTACAATGCAATTGTACTCAAAGAAAAATAAGTAGGTTCAGGTACTCATTTTAAGTACAATTTTTTTACAGTGTACCTTAATCCTTTTGAGCATTTTAAAAATCAACTCAATATGGACTCAAGTCTTTTATTCTCTGAATTAACAACATTTAATAGTTTCAGATTATAGATTAAATGATTTTCTATATATAGCACTCGTTTTGCAAATTGATTCTCTTCTAAATTGTGGGAGGCCTCCGTGGCCGAGTGGATTAAGACGTCAGCTGGAAATCCGAGGGTTCTCGGTTCGAACCTGTGCGACGGACTAGACTAAGAATAGTAAAAAAGTAATGATATTGTGATCGGCGGGTTGCCAACTTCGCTACCAAAATACTAAAATGTCGTCCAGAACATCCACAAAAAAATTAACGGGGTGTATACGGGACTGGTGCACGATAAATCTGATCGGGGTCCAAAGTCCCGACGTCTATTGAAGGCGTTGGGTGCCAGCTCAGGTGTTGTCCTCGTCATCTGACCATGGTTAAAAAATAAGAGGCATCGTTCCCGGGTATTTTCTTCGAGATAGGCCCCGAACCGTCGCCAATAGGTACAGCTCTTGTGCGACGTTAATTAACCAAACCAAACTTCTAAATTGTGGATTATTTTTAAATATTTTCTAGTATCAAGAGAATGAGGCTCATTCCTTAGCTGAAAGACATCAGTTGTCGGCTGGTAGAATAATGGACAAGATGAATGAAGTGGATCGAGAACGAAAGGCCTTAGCCGATGAATGGAAAGCCAAGTAAATATTCCATTCATGATCATTTGAGCCAAGAAAATTTCAAATAATAGCTACTATAAAATAAGCATATTTATCCTATCTGTACACATAATAATCCTTCAATTAGCTTTAAGCATATAATTATATAATTTATTTTAAAGTGAAATACAACTATTTCTAAAAATCAATTTTATTGTATTTACATGAATTAAGTTTTTAAATAATAATTCTTTGTTGACAGAAAACAGTATTTGGATTCTGCCCATACAAGCTTGAAGTTTATGAAGAATGTCAATGATTTTGTAAGTGCGTCTTACGTATATTATCAAAGCAATAATCAATTAATAAATCGAAAATTGAAATTTTATACAGTGGCGACTTTGGTAGCTATATTATCAGTTAATCTATAAGGGAATAATTTTTAAGGTTAGCCGAGCATGAGCGATAATTGCACTGAGACTATCGCTCGGCGATAATCAACTGAGTGACTAAAAAGTCACTCGGAAACTGCCCCGCGATTATTGTAATAGCATTTAACTAGGGGCTGCCACATTTCAGATTCCGAAATCGTCGAAGTAAGGATTAAAAATCGCCAAACTCGTATGATCACAATCCATATAAAATCGCCAAATTGTAGATTATTTGCCAAAGTGGTTAACGCTGTATCGAGCGAAAGGATATTTTGTCCGATAGTTGCATGTCCAATAATTGCTGAGTGAGTGGATATAATTTCAGTTTTGCAACTAAATAGTTCAGTTGCATATCCGATAGTTGCCAGTGCGCGGCCAGCCTAAGAGATTGAAGCTTTTTTCGAAACTAACATGAAAGTAATACTAATTTAATGCAATAAATGGAACGAGTGTTAAAGAGGTCCTGTTTTGACTCGACCTTTCTACATTTCGTCTGTTTGTAAATTTGTTTGTTACGCAGACCGAAGACCACGGTTTTCTTCAAATTTGGCATGAATGTTCCTTGAAGTCATTAAAAATGGCGTGTGTGGTTTTTTAAAAGCATTTTTTGAAAACCCATTTTTTCCGTTTCAAGATGGTGGCCGTTATAATGGTTTCTTTTCATGTAAAATTAAGGTTTTTGTTCCCTTTTTTTTTTATCGCGAGGTTTACTCGTTCCCAGAACTACTAGTAATTGTTATTAAAAACTAATTGACCGAGTGTTAGCTAGGTCCTGTTTTAACTCGAACGTTTGACATTTCGTCTTTAAATTTGTTTGTTATGCAGTCAAAATCAAACGCGTTATTCGATTTTCTTCAAATTTGGCATGAATGTTTCGTGAAGTCATTCAAAACGACGCCAGTTTTTAATGTCTTCACGAAACATTAATGCCAAAAAATTCACTGTACATTTACTCAAAATCTAATATGGCTTAGATTGTTTTTTTAATTCCGTTTCAAGATGATGGCCTTTTTCATTATTTGATTCCATTTTCATTATTTGACGGTGGTCGTTTTAATGATTCCGTTTTATGTAAAGATAAGTTTTTTTATTGCTGGTGAGGTCTACTGTATCCAGAACTACTACTGGTAGGCTAAAATAAGATGTTTTGTAACCATGTTTTATGTTTTTCTTATAACCAATCGTATGCGTTTAAAATAATAAAAAAAAATAACTTTCATTTAACGATAATGTTACACAATTTGAAGTTGCGAATAGATTTTTTTTTTGTATTACATGATATTTAAAAATTGCAGGCAATCTTAGTTCACGAAATGGTGGTTGAAATTGAGTTTGGCGAAATACCTTCCAACAGCATGGATGCTCAGAACCTTCTACGAGCTCACAACGATTTACAGGTAAGTGTTGCTAAATTTAGTTAGTTACACAAAATAGTTTATGCAGGCAATCTTAACACTTTGAATTTTCAGATATTCTTGATCTATTGTTTATCAATAGAATAGTTACTCAAATGAAACTAACTTTTTAAAAATATTGTTACATTTTCAGTGGTCATCGGCGAATATACCGATGACTGGACCCTTCGCCACTGAGTGTTCAATTGCATGTTTTTTATGTAAATAAATGCTATTTTATTCTTTAGGCGCAGGTAGTTTCTCGACAAAACGAAATTAAAGTCTTCCAAGAATCGGGAAAATCCATTATTCGTGTTTCAAATGCGTGTAGTAAAGGCGTCGAAGGCAGCTTAAAGCATTTACAAGAGATGCACAATGACTTGGAAATTGTGTGGCAAAATAGGCTGAATACCCTTCTACAATGCAGAGATCTACAGGTAATAACGTAGAAAGAATCTTGTTAAAACGAATGTAAATTGTTATTCCGTATTATTAGCTAAACTTTATATCTGTACCTTTATCTTTGCAGCTTTTCTTAGAAAAAGCAAAGTTAGTCGAAAATTGGTTGTCAACCAAAGAGGCCTTTATTGCGATTCAGAATACAGGGGTAAGTTTTATAGATTGTCTTTTAAAATTTAATTTAGAAATGGCGGAGTATCACAAATGATAATGCAAGAAGGCTGTGTACACACATTAAAGCTGTTTAAATAAATTTTAATAAAATGCAAACTTTTGAAAAATTTTACGGGAAAATTTGAGGTCCATTAAAAGTTACAATAAATATTTATATTACATATATCATACAAAATATATTATCTTTATAATTAAATTTTTAATTTCTGTGATCAAAAGATGAAACGAATTCTCTGTTGTAAATGTTTAATATTTTTAACAACTATAGAGATAACTATACGTGTGTTATACAGCATTCAACATAAAAAAATTATATCACGTGAATGAAATTTTAAGAGTATATCTTATATAAACATACTACTTAACTACATTCTTAGTAAAGAAATATCGGTAAATGTTATTATTATTCAGTACTAGATAGTAAAGAAAACGTAAAACACTTAAAAGAATATTACTTAAAACATTTAAAAGAAAATTTGAACTGTTTTTAACCATTACTTAATTATTCTCTAACAAAAAGGATTCCATGTCAAGCGTCGAAGCTCTGATTCGAAAACAAGAAATATTCGAAGAAACATGCTATACTAACTTTGAAAAGATTCAAGAAATCGAATCGATGGTAAGAGATCTCAAAGACCACGAAGATTTCGAGACAATCCAGCTTCGATGCGAAGATATTTGCAAAAGGAAGGACGCTCTGCAAGAGGCATGTCAACGGCGAAAGGAGACTTTGCAAGATTCCAAAGCATTCCAGCAACTTCTGTTAGAGATGTATGAGGTTAGAATTTTTTTTATTTGATTTAGTTACAAATATTGATAAGGTAAATAAAAAGTGTCAAAGGCAACTTTTAGTTTTATGTTAACACTTTAATTCATTTTATAAAATTATTAGACAAATTAGTATCTATTGGACAAACAAGGCGTGAGCTAAATACAACTTATATGGCAGAAAATGTGGTAAACTTGTGTAATCACTTATTTGTTGTTGCTAATTTGAAGATTCCGCATTTTTATAATCCTCGTATTTTGGTAATTTTAAGGAATTACATCTTAACACACTTGAATAATTTATTGGAAATTCAATTGAACATTTATTAAAAGTAAGTAAATTGTTTTACATACATAATTTGAAACAGTAATGTACTCAGAAATATGTTTCTTCTTGAAACATTTAGTTTTCAATCATTTTCCATATATAAAACAAAGTATTATTGGAGGACAGAATTCAAATAAACTAATTTTAAAATGAATGGTTTTATGCACACTAAGATATAAATCAAAAATTATGACAAACTGATAAAACAATTGCGCATCAAAGCCTATATTGAAATGTTGGCTGAATAAATGTGTTGGGGATCTGTCTTAAATATTACAATATATAGTATTTCTTGAGTCTTAATAAACACATATGTTACTATACAAATACAACTATAATGAAATGGTGTTTGTTCCACAGTAATAGCTACATAATATTTTGTATACAGAGAGAGTTAAAGTACACCATACTAATAGCCCTTAACGCTCGGGACTTATTATTATAATATCGACCAACAGATCGAGGGGGTGGCTAACTCTTTAAGTCCCAAGCATATTTTTGTGTCAATTCTTTTCGCTGCCGGCCGTTTGGTGACAAACCATGAAGTTTTATCGAGTTGGCAGTAAACTTACGTACGTACCAATTTTACATGATAAAAATGCGTCATTTATTTATATATAAGAGATAACAAAAATGTCTCTATAACGGAGCCTTCCAATTTAAATAAATTACATGATAGTATCCATAAAAAATACACATGGTTTGCAGTAATCAAAAAGTACCTCAATTAAAAATATCATGTAATTTTAAAATTGCTGCTCATTTTTGATACAGTAACCCTAGATTACAACACTCAAGAAAACGTTTTATGCTTACAACACATTCGTCAATTTGACTACATTTTTTAAAAAATTTATTTGCATTTATTTATTTAATTATTAAATATACATAATGTAGAAAAAAATAATAACTATAATACAAAAATAACAAATTAAAGTAATTATCTTAAATTTTCACAATCTAAGCAGGTGTTTGCTTGATGTTCCCCACTCATCGCCCTTGAACAACGACGAGAGTATGACGAATGTGTTGTAATCTATGGTTAATAAAACGGTCGTCATCTACTGAAAAATATTATGTAATACTTCAAAATAGTATTAATTACAATATTACATTCGATTGCTTATTACTATTGTAACTATGTACTTAGTATTTACTTATTACTATTGTAGTTATGTTTTTCTTTCTTTTTTGTCAGATAACTAGCTGGATGAGTGCTAAAATCCGAGTTGCTTCTGATGACTCGTACCGCGACTTAACCAACCTCTTGAGCAAAAGTCAGAAGCACGCTGCCTTCGAAGCTGAGATCTTAGCCAATCACTCTCGAGTAATGGACTTGAAAAAGCAAGCGGAAGCTCTAATTGAGGAAGGACACTTTGCATCTCTAGAAATTCAGCAACATGTTGAGAGCTTGGAGAACCTCTGGGAGAGGTTGATGAATGCTACGAATTTCAAGAAAGAGCGGCTAAGGGAGGCATATGAGGTAAACATGTAATGGTTCTTCTTAATTTTTTAGTTCAAATACAGAATATTTAAAAACGCACAGCAACGCACATGCACTGCTTTTATATACTTGGTTGGTGTCGTGTCCATAAAACAGTCAAATTGAAGCATGTGCTGACATCGCATCGCTGCCCTAGGCAAAACCACAATTTTTTCATTATAAAGTTCTTCCTGATAAGGGAATTCCTCTATGCCATGCAAAGTCGCAAGTATTGCAGAACGGTTGAAAATATGTTCTGGAGATAGTTCTTCTCTCGGACAATTTCTACAAAATCTGTAAGTCCTGGTTCCATCAGCATTTGTTTTTATACCTCCCAGGTGTCGAGTTCTCAGTCTAGCAATAGTCATGGTGATTTTCCTATCCGCATTGATCACGCAGACCTGGTGGTCCATTCCGATATGTTCCTCTTTTAAGTCTTTGCTTGGCGATAGCATTTGCATCATCTAAAGTGACAGTGTTTGAGGTTTCTAGACTTGTTTTGAACATTTACAATCAGACTCTCTGATAAGTTGGAAAATCAAATTCCTTAGAAAACTCAATTTTTCAGCAACAAAAAATATCAATACTTGTATCGAAATAATTTTCGCTCTGAAAAGTTACTACTTTAATCATAAGCAGCGGGCTTATCTAGATACCACTAATCTAATTGAAAGGCTAAAAAAGAATAGTATTTATTTATTTAAATCCTATTTAATGATGATTCAATGTGATAGCAGCATATTTTATTGTCTTCACCCACCGACACTCACGCTATTTTAGCAACTGGAAAGTTATTTTCACTTAGAAGTTTTCCAAGAAGCTGGAAGTTGTTTTCACTTGGAAGTTTTCCAAGAAGCTGGAAGTTGTTTTCACTTGGAAGTTTTCCAAGAAGCTGGAAGTTGTTTTCACTTGGAAGTTTTCCAAGAAGCTGGAAGTTGTTTTCACTTGGAAGTTTTCCAAGAAGTTGGAAATTATTTTCACTTTGGAAGTTTAAAAATATTTTCCTAGGCGTGCACTTATATATTTTTTTCCGAAATTTTATTTCATTGTAAAGAGGTCGGGTTTAAATTATACCTAAAAAAGTTAGATTTAAAAAATATTGTAAAATTAAGTATTTTTATGAGTTTAAAAACTGGATGCATTGATGATAAAACTGGACATCCCTAGACGTGATATCACGCCCATGAGCGTCAGAAGGTTAAAAGGTGTATGGGCAAGAAGCCCATTAAAAAGTATTATTAATAAGATATAATATGCTGCCGATGGTACATAAACTAATATATTTAAGATTTTTTGTATATAAATTGCAAATTTTTATAATAAAAATACATTATATAAACTAAAACTTTTTGCATTATAACCAGGTAATATAGGGTGATAACAATGAATGGTTGGACGATGGTCATTATTTGTTGCTACTAAAACTAAAGACGTTGTTTAAAATGTAAGTGGGTTGGACAAAAATTATGTTTTATTATGCCAATATAGCTAAATGTGATATGGACAAAGACATACCATCACCCAACAATTTGGATTCGTCCTATGTCTGAATTCTTTCAATATGGTACAAAATATGAATAATATTCACTATAATTTTTGTTTATCTAGGCTCTTCAATGCAAACATAAATTAGATGATATAAACTCTTGGCTAGAAGAAACAGAAGCTCAAATTGAATTTGAAGAATATGATACCAATGTGGCAGCACTTCAATTGGAAATAAATAAAAATCAGGTATTTTATTATAATTTTAATATTTTGTTATTCAATAAAATTATATATAAATCGATGTCATACTCTTATTGTGATACTTTAAACGCAATATATACAGAATAATCGGTATTATGTACAATAGAACTCCAATTATCCGGATTAATAGGGACCAGATCCCATTCGGATAATCAAATATCCGGATAATTGGATAAATCACTAAAAAAGGTTATTTCTTATTAAAAAAAATTACTTTCAATGACTATAAAATCAATATCATTCACAGATAAGAAACTTTTACATGTGAATTTTGTTTTTTCCGGTTAATTGTCGATCCGCTTTGTTTGATCCGGATTACTGGAGTTTGAATAACTGGAGTTCTACTCTATATCTAAGTTATGTTTAGACATTAAATAAATAAAAATTTAAACTTTTGCATTTTAATTGATTTTTATAAGCTTATAGTATTATTTTTGATTATACATATCATATAATAACTGTATAAGATTTTACTAATCAAGAATGCCCATATCTCTCTCGCGTACAAGAAACAATAGAATACTATAAAATTAAAATTTGGATGTTCGTTATAGGAACTACAAAAAGTGTCTGAAGAGTATGCTGAAAATTTACGACTTCTAAGCGTAATCACTGAAGAGTTTGAACAGAAGAACCATTTTTCCAAGGAAGAAATAACTTTCCAATTCAAATCTACGACTCAGAGGTAATGTTTTAGTTTTCACCACAGTATGAAATTTTAGTTATACTTAAAAGACTTCTATAATGTTTATGATACAGTTAAATTTATCAAAGCTTTCCATTAATACCAAAGATTATTTTCGGATTAATGGAAAATATTTAAAGATTAAAAATTCGTACAACATTCTTAACTGCATAAACGAAAATGATATGCTGGTTTAAAAATACAAAATTGCGTACGTTATGTGAACCCATTACAGATATTAACTTAAAAAAAAAAATAATAACGAAATTCTTTCAGATTTCGGTCTGTGGAAAGTACTCTGGCAAGAAAAGGAAACAATTTGCAAGAATCTTTCCTAATGACAGGAGTTGAAAATGATATAAACGACGAATTATCGTGGATCGAAGAAAATATTAAAACTTGCGAAACTGATCAACCCTACCAAAACGTGATGACGGTACAAGCTCTTCAAAAGAAATTGGAGGTGAGCGTTATTAAAAATAAACTTTTTTTTAATAAACATAGAGTGAAATTCATATATAACAATTCTATTGATTTTATAGGCATTGGAGACAGAAATTGTATCGCGCGAACCTCTCATTGCTTCAATCATAGATCGCGGTCGACGAGCGAAGAATGACATTGCTGAAACTAAAATACAAGAACTTGAAGATCGATTTAATTACTTGAAGGATTGCATTAGTTTGAAACGTCTCAGACTAGCTGATGCTCTGGAAGCTCAAACGGTAAAGTATTTTTTTTTAAAGTTTTCTTCGTGACAGTTACGTTACACTTGAACTCTAATAACTTTATATCTGGGACTCGATCGCATATTCATTTGACAGTATCCTATTAGAAGATAAAAAATCGTCTTATAGAACATTGCGTTAAGAATATTAAAATACAAATACAACGTTAAAAATATGTAATAAAAATACATAAGAGCTAGACATGTTTCAGGAGATGCATCTCCCTTCATCAGCACACTGTAAAAGAAAATTGCTTAAAAATGAGGATAAGTACAACGGATAAGGCCCTGGACTTTGATGCGGACGACATCAAGTATAGGCGGAGTAGGTTCGGCTCCCGGTAAGTCCTCGTTGTAATTGTTGAAATTTATGGAAAGCGATTTATGAAGGCAACCTATGTAGGCAAGAAACTGCTCTTTTTATTCGTTTTACTCATTTTTGAGAACATGTCTTTTCCAAAAATGAAACTTACATATTCGGAGCTATGATAAACATCGAATGTAATAAAAAAATAGTAAATTTTACTTATTTTTAAGTACTTATTTTTAACAATGCAGAAATGAAAAGTATGTGTGTCTAGATCTTATGTATTTTTATTGCGTATTTTTAATGTTGTATTTTAATAGTACCCTATTATACCAACTCAAAATGAAGTAAAGTAAAAAAAAGGATAATTTTTAATAATTTTAAACTATGCGCAAGTTCACAAAAATATCTCGTAGTTATTATGATTCAAAACACCCAATATTTATGAGAGTGGGTTTATTTCTATATATTTTACAATTTGTGGATACATGATGGTCATTGTGGTCACACTTTTACCAAGGTAAATAACTATAAAGCCTTTTTTTCACACACTGTAAAAACCGGAGCCGGCATCCGAAAGCAATGTTAACAAATTTTAATTTTTAACGTAGTCCGATCCGGCATTGCATATCATAACATTGTATCTGGTGCTATCGCCGACACCTGTTTTCTCGGTGTATGAAAAAGCGACCTAATACTGTAACAACTTTTATAATTTATACAATTTAGTATACATTTCAAGTGAGATTTCGACACTTACTGTCACAAAATGTATTTATTTGATAACGTTTAAATTTTTTTTTTAATTAATGGTTAGATTACATCTATCAACATATGTTTCTTTAAATAAATTTATTTTACGGTCTTTACTCCACGTAGAAACTAAAATGAGAAATAACTAAGAGATTCTACTTATAATAGCCCTTTAAGTAGTATATAAACAGTATATTAACACTAAAACTCAATGCTTAGACTATTAATTAGTATTTTGGTTATTTGAAGTAAATATATTTAGCCCCTCAAATCTAAAAAAATGCTTTTTCAGTACTACTTTGAAGCTACACAAGCTGAAATGTGGATGAAGGAAAAATTAGCTCAAGTAATTGGTAGTGACATCGAACGAGATGTTTATTCCGTACAGGTAATAATAGGTTTCTAGATGAATTTTATCAAAATAAAGTATTAAAGTAGTTATTCCATACACTTTTTATGAACTTTTATTTCAGTCGCTCCAGAAAAAGCTAAGTGCCATTGAAGCCGCGACTGACGGATTTCGCCACAGCATACAAACATTGCAAGAACTCAGTTCAGACTTGATTGACAGAGGTCATTTTGATGGGCAAAATATACAAATCAAACAGGTAATAAAAGTGACTGAATTAGCTTAAATAAAATAAAATAATTTAAACAAAACTTACAAGCATATTGTGCAATAAACTGATGAGATCCCCGAAAAATTCTGTGATCACTTTGTTTTCAATCGTAAGACGTGTATTTTTATTTAAAACTATTACTCTCCGTTTACAAACAAAATAGACAAATAAATAGTTTATAAGTTATGCAACTATGCTGAACTAACTTAATTGATATCGACCACGGAATTCAATTCTGTTTGTAAATATGTTTTTGAACCCCAATTTAGGCTTTCTTACATATTTACGTCCAAAATTCAAGATTTTTTCAAATAAATTTTTATAGAATGTTATTACAACTCAAATCATTTTTCCGTTCCTTTCTCTGGTATGGAATTTTATTTTTATTAACCTTTTTTGAATGGAAAATTAATGAGCCATATAGAAGATGAATTTTGCAATGTAACAACTCAACTAACTAGATCGTCTATGCATAATATGTGATAGTTCATGTACTCAATGCCTTTTGAAAAATTTGGATTATTTTTTATTAATCTTATAATTGCATAAATACAATACCTAAGGTTATTATTCATATTTGTAAATACAGAATTATTAATAAACACATAATAATAATGACTTGTTCCAAATTGCTATCAATATTTTTCTGAATAAAAATAACCTAAAATAGGGAGATTTATTATAAGGATCTCGTTGTGTTGTGTACTTGTCATCCGTTATTTTAAAGAATATAACCAGTATAGTTTTATTCAATACGTGAAATTAAATACTTATTTTTATTTCATAATTTGTACAGGACGAAGTCAACGACTTATACGAAGAACTTCGCCAAAATATTTTGAAAAAGACAGCTATTTTCAGAGAAAAAGAAGACTACTTTTTATTTGAACGCGACGTGAAAAGCTTAATAAACCAACTCAAGGCCATGTCAAACATTTCAAGTTCAACAGACCAAGGAAGAGATGTGGAGCATGTGGAAGTAAATTTTACTCATTATTTGTAATAAAAAAAATAATAATTTTCTTTTAAAAATTTACCCTTTTTCTCCACATACTTACATCTCCAGCCAAGTGCAATATATAGAAACCGAATTTTATTTTAACCATTAAATGGAATATATAAATAAAAGAACGACCAATTATAAGATTAATACCGAGCAAATTTGGCTCAATTTAATGTATCCTACTGCAGTTCCAGATGTTTCTTGTATCAGTTTTACCTTAGCGAAACTGAACACCATAATCTGGAAAGCTATTTCATACCATTTGCACTTATTCTATTGTAAAAATACTATGGATTTATCAACTCTAAATTAAACTATGATTTATGAATTTTATATTTATGGTTTATTATTTTTTATGCATGAAACTAAAAATCCTTGACATCAACTTGTTTAAGAAATTGAATTAAATCTTCTGTAATCTTCTTACCTGTAATTCATATATATATTTAAAAATTACAGTACCACTATATTTCCATCTAAAGATATCCTAAGGACTAAGTCACGGTCAAGCCACTAAAAAAATAGTTGAGACACTGTAAAAAAAAAGTACTTAAAATGAATAACTGAACATACTCGTTTTTCTTTGAGTAAAATTGCATCGTAAATGAGCGATGACGTACTCAAATGTAAGTAATCGTACTTTCTCAAAAATGGGCAGTGTGATTCAATATTGCTAATCTCAGCTTCTGTTCAGGCCATCTTAACAAAGCGACCTGACAAACTTAAAATAGTTGTTCAGAAGATGATTTTCCACATTATTTGATGTCGATTGCTTAAATGGAAACTGAGTTATTACAACTCAATTTTCTTAGTTCCCATTCTTTTGGCACATCTTTTTAACATTTCTTCTGTTTATAAATTCTTCACGTCGCCCTGGTTTACTACGGATAAAGCACTGGACTGCGGTGCTTTAAGATATGGGTTCGATTCCCGGTAAGTCTTGATTGTAATTGTTGATATTTATTCAAAGGGATTTATGTAGGTACCCTACGGAAACAAGCAACTGCTCATTGTACTCATTTTTGAGTACATGTCTTTCAAAAATGAAACTTATGTATTTGTAGCTATGATAAGCATGAAATGTACTCAAAAATGAGTACAGTTAAAAGAGACAGAGTATTCTTAAAAAAGTTCCCTTATTTTTCCAGAAAATTTTAAATTTCGTTTATTTTCGTTGATTTTTAGATTAGGTATTTTTATTACAATTTAAATTTTCCCTTGCTTTCTATGTTCGTGGTAATTCTATTTAATTAGATTTGTGTTGTATTAAAAGTTGAAATGATAATAGCAGGGGATTTGTAACGTTTAAGTAGCATTTATATCTCTAATTTTGTTGTTATTTCTCATTATTTTTTTATTTTAGTCTTTACTACAAAAATACGAGGCATTTGGAAATCGCCTTCGTGGTCATGAGAGCGCAATTGAAATTTTAAAGGATCGAGGAAACGGGCTCATTGACGAAGGACATTCAGAAAGTGAAAATGCTGAAGAAATGCTGAATGAACTTGATGCGACATGGCTCAAGTGTAAAGAATCTGCTGAATCGCGATACAAAGTAATTGTCATCTACAATATCTAATAGGAAAATTTATAAAACTTTCTAGATTTTCAATTATTATCAACAACTCATAGTATTCAACTGTACCATATACAGTATTTGTTTTATTCTAAAGAATTAATCAATCAATTAATAATGCTGTATAAATTCTATTTAAAATTGAATCAATGGATTTGATAAGGTTCCTTTCTACCTTCCCCCTTTTTCGTTAATATAATTTAAAGAATAATTTTACTTTTAATTCTCTATGGTACCCATATATTTTAAAATAAAAACTCGTCTTATAGAAACATTGCGTTAAGAATATTAAAATACAAATACAACGTTAAAATACGCAATAAAAATCCAAGAAATCTGGACATGTTTCGGGAGATACATCTCCCTTCATAAGCAGAAATAAAAAAAAAATTCCCATTTCTGTTGATGAAGGGAGATGTATCTCCCGAAACATGTCCAGGTCTCTTGGATTTTTATTGCGTATTTTAACGTTGTATTTGTATTTTAATACTCATATATTTTATTCAAGTTATCAAATAACGAAATCATTTCAGTGTTTTGTTTTCACAATTTCGATTGTAAAATGGTATTTTATTAAACTAGCATACCCGTGCGATAAAAAAATAACGGTTTAAAGTCAACTTGTAGATGGCAGCACTATCAACGGCTCGTTTAGAAACTGCTTGGAAATAAATTATTTTTAAAAGCATTAAAAAACACGTTAATATTCATGAGACAAAAGTACGATTCGTCTCTGCTCCGGGAAATTCCCTTTTTTTTGACACCTCACATATTAAGATTCGTCGTGTATGAGACCCGCAAAATTGATCTTTACTACTGAAATAATATACAAGATAAGAAATAAGAAAAATTATAAGGATAGAGGTTCTACATTTTTAATGCATACTACAGATAATTTTGTAAATTACTATTGATATGAAATAGTATATGCCTTCGAAAACTGATTTTACTAACTCTATTTTTTTTCTTATTATTTACAGGCTCTGGAGAAAGAAAAGTCTGTTTACGCTTTTTACAAAAGTGTCGATGAAACTGTCAGTTGGATTTACGAGAAAGATATAGCCCTTTCATCAGAAGATTACAGCCATGACTTGGAGAGCATCAAGACACTGTTAAGACATCACGATACTTTAGAGGTATTGTAATTTAAAATAGCCCTATAATTAAAACAAATGTCGTATTTCGTAAAAGAGCATAATGTTGTAGAAACACAAAGAATCAACTCTTAAAACTTGATGATTTTTTTTTTTAATTTATAGATACAATTTTTTTTTTGGCAGGGAGATCTAAAAGCCA
This sequence comes from Troglohyphantes excavatus, assembly GCA_963932185.1. Taxonomy (NCBI): domain Eukaryota; kingdom Metazoa; phylum Arthropoda; class Arachnida; order Araneae; family Linyphiidae; genus Troglohyphantes; species Troglohyphantes excavatus. Next base: position 12,134,524 of record OZ010676.1, on the reverse strand, counting down.
TTGAAGAACAAGTTCAAGCTCTTAAGGAAGAATCCGTCATTCTTTCCAATCAGTTCCCTGATTCAAAAGAAAGCATTGATGCGAAATACCAAGCCGTTGCAAGCTCATGGGAGGAATGTATGGAAAAGGCAGCTAATCGAAAAGAAAAACTTTTACAAGCTGAGCAAATTCAATCTTATTTCGACGAGGCAAGAGACTTTCAGTAAGTGTTCATGACTACAATGATTATCAAGTTAAACATTTCATCTGTGCCTCTCCAAGTAAAGTACAGTAGTGCAGATGTGCTAGGTTGGTTGTTCGAATTAAAGTCGCATTATAGCTACATAATGGACTACTGGTGACCAGTGCCGTTACACAACAAATATTTTGGGGGGTTGAAACAAGAAATTTCCCAACTTAACGATTCAAAATTCTCAACTATTCGAAATTCCCAACTCAACAGTGCTGAAAATGTGCAGTTCCAACTTATCGACAGTTTTCATCTTTTTTTTTATATATCTTTTAGGTAATATTAAACAGTTCTCTCACAAGCATGGATTTGTTGCACCCATATTCCAATGCAGTGTCCGTTCTGAGGTCTTATTTAAATGTAATCTTACAAGTTGGACAATTTATAATCTTCCCTAGCATTCATTTGTTAATAATATTAATTTTCTTTAAGCATAAATTTTCCCAACTTGGGGTTTCTAGAAGTTGAAATTCTCAACTTTCAGGGTTTCCTCCAGATTATTGGGGGGTTGGACTTCTCCCCAAACTCCCCCCCCCCCCCCCTCTCTGGTGCGACGGGCCTGCTGGCGAGAGTTTAGATCTATACCAAAGGAAAAACTCGAGAACCATGGTCAGATGAGGAGAACTACAGATCTGCTAGACTAAGTTGCGCTTTTAGTTTCTTTCTCCGCGTGCTTTTTGAGGCTATGCAAAAGGAAATTGCCCTATCCAATTGCATGATGGTAATTGTAATTGATTTGAAATTTATATCAATTGTTTTTCATCCAAACGCGAGAAAAATTATTTTATTCAATGAAAATATTTAAAAAATAAATAAATGGAAGGCAGTCCTGCAGCTCCGCACCGCATATAAATGAGCCGCCACTGCATAGACTACATTGGTACAGACAAAAACGCCACTGCTTAAAATTTAAAAGTCTTGCCCACCCACTGACTGGGCTTTCTTTGTATGATTTTTTTTAATTTATGGTTTAATTTACAATTTATATATATATATTTTTTTTTACGCAGGGATTGGATCTACGAAATGTCGGCCTTGCTCAATAGCCACGAACTACCTGAAGATGTCGCAACTTGTGAAGCATTGTTGGCGCAATTTGAAGGATATAAATCAGAAATTGATTCTCGATTCCGCTCTTTCTACAGTTTTGAAGCACGTGGACAAGAAATAATTGAAAGGGGGCATTTCATGTCTCAAGATGTACAAACAAAAATGAATGAATTGAGCGATTCACTTAATGAATTGTTGAAAACCTGGGAAGACAGACGAAACATATACGAACAAACACTTGATCTTCAGGTTTGTGAACTAATATTTTTTTATTCGACAAATAATAAAAGCATCGCTATAAGTTAAGTAGGTAATTATCCGGCTAAAAACTTTTATGTAAATGAAGGGTTTTTTTTAAAAAATTTTTCTTGATTTCTGAATCTTTAAGAAACTGCAGGTTTTTCACAGGATATGATTACTTCTAAATTTTTTCCGCATAAAATCTGTAGCCTGCTTAAAAAAACATGTATTAGAATTTTTTTAAAGTTTTTTTGCTAATTTTTTTAGCTGGATAGAAATATAGGCAAAAATATAAAATTCTTAATTTGAATATGATTTCGAGAGAATTTATATCATTGCTTACCATTAAGAATGCAGAATTTCAATTATTGAAATTTTTTTCTTGTTATTTTATTAGTTGAAACGACTAAGACATACAATACACAAAATCATGTGCATTTTTACATCCCACAATTTTTAAACTTAGCTTATAAAGTCTTATTTATAATAAATGATATAGAAATGCGATTTCATGAAACAGTGTATTAAATCAGAAGTATCAAAAATGTAGTTTATTAAATCCAATTTATCAAAAATGCAGTTTAATTAAATATCTTTATGATTTTGATTTATAATGTAATCAAGCAAGTGATTATATGAAATTCAAGCTATGTGATAAAAAACATAACTCACTTTCTTTGGTTTAAATTTGTTTACATTTAAAAAGTTTTAGTAACAAATAAATTTAAAGTGCCGTAAAAAGTATTGCTAAAATTTCAACTAAATTACACATCATTATAGCTATTTAGAAAGAAACTACTAGAGCTAGAAGCATGGCTGAATACTCAAGAACACAACTTAGGTGAAGAAAATGGACGATCAGTTGAAGAAGTTGAATACCTAATACAAAAACATGAGCAATTTCAAAAGAAGGTGGAACTTTACGAAGTAAAATTCCAGGAGCTTGTGGAAACCACTAAAGTAAGTACATTTCACAAAAGTATAAAAACATACCGAAAATTTCGTCGACTTTTATTTTTCTTCATAAAAATTTATAAAATTGATCATTTAGTTATTAATTTAACGAGTAGGATCTAAATTTAAGAATTGGTAAATTGTCTAATGAAAATCCTAAGTTAATTCTCAAGAAATAGCATTTATAAATGACAAATAAAATTAGAGTAGATAAAATAAACTATCTTGAGAACATTAAAACTAAAATTGTATGTACCACAGAAAACTTCCAAATTCAAACCCTGCTTTAATATACAATAAACTTTATTTTAGTTGGAAGAAGACGTTAGGCAGAAGAAGGAAGAAGAATTAAGAAAACAGATCGAAAATGAAAAACTCTTAGAACAGCAGAAAATTAACGAAATAAGGCGTAAAGAAGAAGAAAGGTTATTAGAGGTATGATCCACTTTATTGATTTAAATTTAATTTGAAGCACCTTAAAAACTACCTCCACTTTTTAATGACCATTCTTTTTTCAGGAAAGAAAAATGGAACGAACTGAAACTGACGTAAGTCGGAGGAATGACTACGATGACGATTACCTGGAACCTAATGCCATAAATCGATTTTTAAGGGAAGGTAGTAAAATGTCGTATCATAAAACAAAAGCACGATCCGAGTCACCTAATATACCTCCAGTTATTCCTACCAATACCGAACCACCACCCACTAGAGCAGAAGGTTTCCTCGCTAGAAAACAAGAACTAGAAAGTGGAGGAAAACGTTCAACCTCCAGGCAATGGAAGACTTTATACACTGTCATGTGTGGTCAACTCTTATGCTTCTTCAAAGACAAGAAAACATTTCTCAGCAATAATTCCGCGAAACCTCCGGTAAATATATTGAAAGCCCAGTGTTACATCCCTAAGGATTACCACAAGAAGAAATATGTCTTTAGACTGGAGTTGTCTGATAGATCGGCTTTTCTGTTTGAAGCTCCGAATGATATAAAGAGAGAAGAATGGATGCAAAAAATCAACTTCACGGCAAATTTGCCTCCTAGTAAACAGCTCATGTCGGTTGCGGAAGAGTCGCAGTTTATGGCAAGCGCCAAAGAAAAGAAACTCAATATCGGAACGGTTGATGAACTGTACTCAACACCCAGTGACAGACTAAATGAAACAACTGAGGAAAGTCGCTCCAGAGTATCTTTTGACACGCCCCATAGCTTCCTCTCGACTACCGTGTACGACAAGCCGCAACATTCAGACTCGTATGTTAATTTTGGAAAAGCATACAACGATTTTTATGATGATCCATTTGAGGACACACCTGGGAGATCGTTTTCTGCAACTTCATATGAAGTAAATGATGCAAATCCAGCATCAGCTAGGTCTTCACTTTCCAATCAGTCTAGTTATGTTACAGGTAAGTTTCTGTGTCAAAAAACCCGAGTACGTAATTATCTGTAAAAACTATACCTTAAGAATAATATATATTGTATATCATGAAATCTAAAAATTGAAACAGGTATAGAAAATTTTACGTATACTTTAAAATTTATATGAAAAATTATCTTCAATTAATGTAAGGTGTCTAATCAGGGCCCGATTAAGACATTGAAGCAAGGGAAGCTCGTCTTTAAATGTGGGCCCCGTTGCACTCATATAAATCCTGGAACATCAAATAGAGCTTTTCCATGCACTAAAATCCTTGCCCCGGGATGGCAATGAAACATATTATAAATAATGTTTAATAAATATTAATAATCAATGAAAATATTCCTAATATTCTGTATGCTTTTGATTATTTTTCCAATATTCGAACAAATTCAACACAAGTGGTAACTTTTATTTTGTTAAAGTGAGTAATGTCATTTTTTAAGGTAAAGTTAAGAGCAGACTATGTTAAAATTGTTAAATATTTATATAAAATGTGTGATTTGGGGACCCCCTCAAAAATATAAAGTGTAAGCCTGGGCTTCTTGGGCCTATTTGATAATCAGGCCCTGTGTCCAATAAAGGTTCAAATGACTATTTTTTTTATCTACTGCATGGAGACAGAGATTCAAAGTCAATTGCAAGTGTTCACAAAAAGTTAAAATGTGGTGAACTTGTGATCGGAGGGTTGCCAGATTCGCTACTAAAATATCCAATAATATATAGCACCGTGTATACGGGACTGGTGCACGTTAAATTTGAAAGGGATCCGATGTCCTGACGCCTATTGACGTTGCATCGAGTGCCAGCTCTGGGGTTGTCCACGTCATCTGGCCATGATTCAAAAATACAAGGCATTGTTCCCGGATCTTTCCATCGAGATAGACTCCGAACCGTCGGCAATAGCCCACTGTACAGGTATAGTGCGACGTTAATTCAACTAACTAACCATGGTCAGATAGCAAAAAAATGAGTGCAAAATTCCAATTTATTGTTTCTATATTGTCCTTCAAACCAAATAATATGAATTACGTATTTTAGCGATAAAGTACTGGAGCACAAAACGAGGGCTCCCGGGTTCGACTCCCGGCTCTGTGTTCTGAGTGAAAAGTTTCTGAAGGTTATTGTCAGCCGGATAGCTTAGTCGTAGAGCACTTGTGCACTAAACAAAGGGTCCGGGTTCGACTCCCCGCTGTATGAACTTTTCACCCTTATTGATTTAAATAAAGTTAATTCTCTGTCCCTTGAGTCAATGCAGCTTTAAGCGCTTAACAGGAATGCGTTATTTATTCTCTAAGTTTATTTCATGACATGATATATATATATATATATATATATATATATATATATATATATATATATATATATATATATATATATATATATATATATATATATATATATATATATATATATATATATATATATATATATATATATATATATATATATATATATATACCTTAATATACAAGTACACTTTTCCAGTGTTCTCCAATACAGTAATAATGTTTCGTTTCATAGCTGCTGCCTCAACCTCCAGTATATCAACGTTACAAGATGACAGAATTCGTGACGTGGCATCTTCTGATGAAGATTATACATATGCAAATTCAACACCACGAGGAAGCTACACGATGCCGAACACAACACCACGAGGCAGCTACGCAATGGCGGACTCTCCACGTGGAAGTTTCGCTTTCCCAGACACGCCACGGGGCAGCTACGCAATGCCGGACACATCACACGAAGGTTATGAAGTACCGGACACGACACCACGAAGTAGTTGTATAATTTCTTTTTTATATATAAATACCAAAATATATTTATATTTTATAATTCTTCGTTCACAAGACATAACTAACATATTTACGATTATGATGTTTCTGAAAAGTATAATATCATCCAGATGAGTAGGATATTTAGAAGGAAGTTTCTTATTTATATATTTAACCATATTTGACATACTACATGGCATTTTTATCCGGGGGAGAAATTTATAAAAGAACCATTTTATAACTAATAAGAGAGATATTTTATAACTTTATAAAATAGCCCATTTTATAACTTTATAAAAGAACCCATTTTATAACTTTATAAAAAAGCCATTTTATAACTTTATATAAGAGCCATTTTTAACTTTATAAAAGAGCCGTTTTCTAACTTTATAAAAGAGCCATTTTATAACTTTATAAAAGAGCTATTTTATAACTTTATAAAAAAGCCATTTTATAATTTTACAAAAGAAACATTTTATAACTATATAAAAGAGCTATTTTATAACTTTAAAAAAGAGCTATTTTATAACTTTATAAAAGAGCTATTTTATAACTTTATAAAAGAGCCATTTTATAACTTTATAAAAGAGCTATTTTATAACTTTATAAAAGAGCTATTTTATAACTTTATAAAAGATGCAGTTTTCAGTCTCCTATCGGATAGCATTACTCCTTCGGAACTAAATACGAATTTCTCACTGTTAATAATAGGTACTCAAAAATAAATAAAATTTATTCATTTTTGAGTGCATTCGATGCTTATCATAGCTCCGAAAACATAAGTTTCAATTTTTAAAAAGCTCATAAATAAATGAGTAAAAATGAATAAAAAGGGTAGTTGCTTGCTTACATAGGCTGTCTTCATAAATCACAATTACAACCAACACTTGACGGGAATCGAACCCATATCCTAAGGCACCGCAGTCCAGTGCTTTATCCGTTGTAATACCAGGGAGACGTGAAAAAGTTATAAACAGAAGAAATGTTAAAAAGGTGCGCCAAAAGAATAGGAAGTAAAATAATTGAGTTGTAATAACTCAGTTTCCATTTAAGCAATCGACATCAAATAATGTGGAAAAACTACTTCTGAAGAACTATTATAAGTTTGCCAGGTCGCTTTGTTAAGATGGCTTGAACCAGTGGCGGCTCGCCCACTACAGCAAGTACAGCCGGGCTGCACCTAAATTCATTAGTGTATTTTAAAACTAAAATCAGAAAATCAGGGGGGGGGGGGGGGGGTATTCACATGATTTCGGCTGCACTAACATTTTCGACCACGGGCCGCCACTGGCTTGAACAGAAGGTAAGATTAGCAATATTAAATCACACTGCTCATTTTTGAGAAAGTACGATTACTTAATTTGAGTACACCATGGTTCATTTACGATGCAATTGTACTCAAAGAAAACGAGTATGTTCAGGTATTCTTTTTAGTACCTTTTTTTTTTACAGGGCTGTAATAATAAAATAAAGGTTCTGTCTGTGGATCGCAAAACACCTGCTTTCTCCCTCTACGTATAAGTGGCTGAAAATTTATATATAAGTACTATTCATCCTCAAGATGTGCACCTGAGGGTCGGATTTGTAAAATTCTATTTATATTTTAAAATTATTTTAATAATTTTAGAAATATTGCATAAAGAAACGTCTTAAATAAATATTTACAAGATATAAATAAAACTTGCCTTTGTAACTTAGTCTTTAACGCGCGTAAGTAGGTCGACTTTGAAACAGTAGGTCGCGGGTTCGAGTCCCAACTTTTCCCCAGCAACGCGGGGGCAAACAACTAGTAGCAAATACGGTTAGAGAAACAAATACGAAACTTCGTTACAAAATATGCTATTCACAAAGACGAGGTTTTTTATTTGCAGTAACTTCAAAATGATGATGATTGATTGTATTACTTTTCAAAGTAATATTGTAATTGTGAGAACTCCTCAAAAATTGTTATATGCCTTATTTATTCGTGCGTTGAGAATAAATGTAATATGTAAAAGTGGTAATATATGGTAAGAAATCATAACATAGGGTTGTAAAATAAATGCAATCAATTAAATCCAAAATTAAAATATAGGACCAGGCTATTAATTTCGATTTTCGAGGGACAAACCTGTACCAATATCTTCCTATCTTTAGTTGCAACCAAATGATTGAATATAATAATTTTAAATTATCTATCCAAGTATTGTTTAAACTCTGTAATACTTAAAAAATTTAAGAGCACATTTTTAATTCAATGGTTAAGTGACAAAGAAAGTTAACAATAAAAATACATTTAAAAATTCTGATTTGTACTATATTATAGCAAAGATTTGTAATTTTCGATTGATATTAATCTACAACTATAACTATGCCTCCCATTGCGAAGACCGGAGCTAGTTATAATATATTTATTTTAATTAAAAAATTTTTTTTAACTTGATTCAAATATTGCTGGTGAAACTACAGGTATTTTACCACAATTTAAGCATTTCATCAAGTTCAAATGATCTTCACTTCAAATGATCTTCACTGAGTTCATTATTAATGTTTAAGCCACCCGATCAAACTATTTAATTAAAGAAAGTTCTATAAGCAAAGTTAAAATAAGGTAGATTTTTATAATTTGTACAACTTTTGTAATGTCGAAATAGGGAATTGCTTATCTTTTAATAAATATAGATTAGTTAGTTAAAGTAAAGTGAATATATTTATGCTGTAGCATTCCCCTTGCAATAAGGACTGGAGCTCCTATTGACTGCAAAAAGCTACACGCATCTCCAAACAAAAACTTCTGTCCCAATAATGAGACTCAAAATTAAATTTTAAAATATTTAATTAAAGTTAAAATTTTAGATCTTAGAAATAAACATAATATTTAAGTTACAGATTATTTTACAAATAAAACAAAATAAAAACAGAAAGGACTCCTAGTGACTGGTCCTTTTTAAGCGACGTAAACATCATTCCAGCTCCGTGTCCTACGGGTCTCTGACTGTCTCTCTAAGGTAGGAAACCGCTAAGTTTTTAAAGCAAGAAGCCTCAACTGGTGGCTCCACCCAGTGTCACTATATAGAAATAGTAGTTCTGATGATGGTAGAGATAGAGAGTTCTTGGGATGGTACAATGCATGTACTTTTAAATATACGGTATATGTACTAACAATCGTTGTAATTCTTTTTAGGTTTCTCCGAAATGGTACCGCCTACAAACAGAGAGGTTCGTAAAATACTTTACACTTAAGCAGCATATTTTAATCTTTTTAATCATAGCAATTACCAACATTATCTAATAGTAATAGTTAGAACATACTGCTTCTCCTATACCTAATGTTCTATTGATATTAATCTACAATTATAACTATTCCCAAGAAGCTTTGAATAGTAGGTGATACGGACTCAGATGATGACGTCACTTCAGTCTGGGGCCGTCACTTACTACGATACGCTACGAAGCCCTTCGGATCCTTTTTTGACGAACTAAACTGTTTTCTCCACATTTCCGAAACATAATCGAATCGAACATAATATATATTTGAATGTTATATTATTTGCATATTCATATTTCGATAACCATATAATACCTCAATTTATGAACGTTGTTCACATGTGTTCCCCTACATATGTCTCAACATAGTTCAAATTTTGATCCTATCTCAAAATTTGTGTGTAAATTTGCCTTATCCAAAACATTTTACAAATTATAATTTGAATTGAATATAAATTAAGGTGTCCAGAGAGAAAACAATTTAAATTTCCTTAATAACTTTTCTCCAAAGTTAATAAGGTAAAGATACTGATTCATTAAAATTAAAAAAGGCAACATTTTAACCATGTCAGTATTAAAAACAAGAGATAATTTTATTTCTTTATTTTAATAAGGTAGATTACAAAATTTTAAATAAATTAAAATATATACCAGTGGGAATAGATGCAAAAGAATTTATTCCGCGCTGCTAACTTTTGAGAAATGTAGGTACGATTTCGATATTCTTAGGAGAACATTTTAGTGGTTTTAATAGCCCAATTATTTTCTCCATTGAACTGCATTTGAATATAAGCGGTCAACCAGCGATGTGTCATAGCCAGAAGTTAATTTGATAATAAAACTTGTTAAATTCTCTGATTTATTCCAAAAAATCCGATATTTCAAGAACTACCCAATTTACTGATATTTCTCGGTTTTTAATGTTTCTGGATACCCTAAAAATTGATGTTAAGTTCATATGAAAAAAAGGGGATTGTTTCTTTTGTAGCAGTATTTTTGTGTTATAACATGACAATTGCAACTAGACAAATAGGATAACCATTTCAAATAACTATTTGCAACTATGTATTATAAAATTTATTATATATTGAATTTTTTAGGAAATTAAAGTTTTATCAGTGAAGTAAGTTTATGTACTAATCTTTTTTTCTTTTTGTAGCTGAGGAAAAGTCTCACCTTGCCAGCAACCGTAACTTATCCCGAATTTAAAAAAGTGGAAAAGAAACCAGAGAAAAAGAAGTGGAAATTTAGTTTACGAAGAAAACATTAAAATTGTTCATTCTCGGTGATTGCTATTTATTGTGTGAAGAGCTTTTTTGATGAAGAACAAATTTTTATAAATTAAGCATCTGTATTAATTTAAGTAGTGTATTGTGAGATTGATATATATTTTACATATTGCATCAATGTAATGTTTGTTGTGTTTATTGAAATAAAAAAAATTGCATACTTTTTATTAATATTTTTTTGTATCTTAATGCTATCAGAAATATATAGTAAAAATATTTTTAAGACCTTTAAAGACTGATTTTATATATGCGAGTTCATTAATTTACAGATATCATTCAGGGACAGTGTAATGCACTTTTAAGTGTATTAGTGTAATGCATTGACATAAATGAGCATGATTGCTATGGCCCTTAGCGACTAAACAAATAGGATAATCATTTCAAATAATTATTTGCAACTATGTATTATAATATTTATTAAAGTTACTACTATTTTCTAAATGTGTTGATTTTCTCTTTCTAACTGAAATGATTACGTCCCTTTGTACTAAAACAATTACGTTAAGATAAATTAAAAGTCTTAAAAGTGCATATTTTTAGATAACTTTACCTTTCATAATAAAACTATTAAATTTTTTTGGCATACACAGAAATTATAACTAATGTTCACAAAACTTGTGGTGTTGCTTGTTACCAAAATTTATACCTATTGATATATACTTATTTACCTAAACTTTGAATATTATCCAATTGAAGTATTTAATAGGTGTATGAAATTAAAAAAAAAAATAGTTTTGATTGCAAGGTAGTAATAGTGCTGTTTAGTTCATAAGTAACATGAACAATAGTTTTCAATAGAAGATATCCACAAAAAAATAATTTCTAATAGTAATGTCTATGGAAAAAATCTAACTTTTGAACGATTGCAAATACCAAAAGAAATAAAATGCAGATGTTAAGTTGGGAGATTGATACAATGGTGCAAGTTTAATAAAAATATGTTTAGTCATTTTTGAGTTAAAACCAAACAAAAAAAAATGTAAAAGTGATTTTCGGAATCGATATTAATTTAATTTTTTAGCAGAAACTGCAATTTAGAATGTTTTTCATTAGCAATAAGTAAATATAAAAAAGTACCTCAATATTTTAAAAGTATAAATTTGCTTACATATTATTATATAAGTTCTAAATAAAATGCTAAATCCTTAAAAGATTATAATATTGGCTTATTAAATAACTAATTTATGAGAGACTCAAAATATCTTAACTAATAACCAATAAGAAAGAAACTCAAATAAATAAACTTTATTTTTAATGAAAGCTTCATCATTAAAATATTTTTGCTTTTCTATACAGAGAGATGGTGTCAAAATTTACAAATATATTTTATATAATCTTCATTCACATAAATATAAAAGCATTCAGAACAAATACTTTTGCACAACAATATAAAACTCTTTATAAGTGCATATATATTATACATATTTTTTCTTTTGGTGTATTAAAATGGACATCAGAATTCATTCTTGGGTATGTTATATTGTGTAAACATGTTTTTTAAAATATTAAAAATTTCACAGAGCTTGGCTGGCAGAACTTTGACTGGCATAAATCACAGCTCCTACAAAATTTACGCATCCTGCCAGGACAAAAACAGGAAACCAACGACCATGAGACTGTGTTACCAATTCTGCTGTAACTGGACCACACAATATTCCTGGAATTGTTGCCTGAAAATTTATAGCAAATAAAATAAATAATTTTAAAACATTCTTATTATGACATGTAAAAGGATTATTTCTGTGGCTTGGAACCAGATGGACCAATGTCTCATTGACTAGGACATTGGTCCTTGTTCCAAGCAACAGATTTAGTAAACTTACAATTGTATTCGAGATAGCAAATGTCATGCCTGCATGATTCGGAGCCACATCTGCATGGTTGCTTAAATGGCCAGAAGAGTTGCAAGCACATAATCCCATAGAAATTGACACAAAACTATAAAAAATGAATTTTTCATTAAAATTCTAAACAAATTTAAGATAGCTAATAGAGTATAAAGTCATGGAATATCAATTTAAACAGATGACTTAAATCATCACTCACTCATCTTAATATCTCCAATTAGTGAATTTCGAATTCAAAGTTATAAATTGGCCACTTAAAATATTAAAATACTTAATAACTATTGATATTTTGTGAGATTAAATTGCAGCTTTCCTATATATCTTTTGACCAAAAATTCTTCCTCATACATAAAAAGAAATTCATTTAAAATTTTATTTCATGAAAAAAAGAGTACAAGATTACTTTTAGTGTTTCATGTTGGGGAGCAGACATTTCGTAAATGTCAGATAATAAGAAATAGATTTATTTACATTTTTAAAAGTATTCGATGCAATGTTGCAACTGTTTTTTTAAGTTTTGAACTTTTTCAAATATCTTTACCACTGTTGACAATATTAACATGCCTTAAACTTAATTTGTTTGAATTGCACAGCACTAGAGCTACGAAATAACCAAGTCATGACGGTTAAGAAACTATAAGGATGTAAAGACCTGAAACAATTGTCTCATAATTTTGAACAATGGTCAGGTGAGGATAATACTTGAACTGGCACCCACCCTTCTAACTTTCACACCACAACTAATCCGAGGACATTTGGACTATGGTGTTATGCACTATTATGCAAACGTTAGATGCACAACAAGGGTAGAACTCCCAACTATCCGAATACAAGCTCTTTGCACTCCCACCTCTAAAAATCACTCACAAACTTTTGATTACGAGCCAACTAAGCTAATGTAACCAACTGTGGAAGGCAGGTTCTTACGAATTAATTTCAAAAATGGTTTTATTAGTATTCATTATTACAAAATACATACTTGAAAATCTAAGCAAATTCTTAGAAAATCTTTTTATTAATCAAAGTATGCCTCACTTTTTTCCAAGGCTACAGTCTATCATTTTGGAAATTTAGTATATTTGATCATATAGAACTGAATTAGCCTAGAGGCAAAAGTATTAGAAACATGGTTTTAGAATTCTTCACACTGTTCATTACATTTTAATATTACATTTATATCAACATCTGTTTATACTCATCATTTGTTGAGATAAGACTTTATTTTTAGCATACCATAAATAGTATAACGATTATAGGAACATTCTTATTATGTACATTAACACTACAGTTGAAAATGATCTTTTATATAGAAATGTTAATAAAAAAACCTAGCCTTAAATGTTTGTGGCTAATTTATAATAATATATAACCAAAATATCACTATTCCCTGGTTATATGAGCATTTGTAAAATAACCACTTTCCTTTAAATGTTCATACAAAAAATCTACTAAAACAGCTCAGAACTTGCCACATAAAAAAATAATTACATATTAATTCCCAACAGTTTCAATTTAAAACTTTGCCTACTTACACTACAGCAGCTAACAAATTATTCACAGCATTAAAGCAAAGTAGAAAGATTCCAGGTCCTATCAGGCCAATACAGGTCATAAGTCTTCGAACAGACAAAACAGTCCATTTTCTGGATACTAAAGAATCAGCAAAATGACCAGATACTGAAAAAAAAGTTTTTTTTTTAAAGTTAAAGGAGTGAAAGGTCTCATAAAACTCAGTTGATATGAGAATCTGTAAGAAGTTTAATATAAGTTAGATAAAAAAAAAATTGGAGGTAAATTTGTGACAAGCGCTTTACTATTAGTGTGTCACATGTAAACCACAAAGCACATTATTTCTGTAATTAATAATTATTCAATTTGCAAAAATAAACTATATGACAAATATTCATTGTTTTAGAGATAATACTATTACAAACAATGTGCCTAGTGAATGACATCACTTAAATTAAGTTCCAGAAAGAATGTTTTATTAAATTATATTATGTAAAGATGCAGTTTTTAGAATTTTGGATTGAATAACTTTGAAGTCAATTAACTTTGAATTTAATTAAATTAGAGCATTACTGCTTTACGAGTTCAAGTGTTGTTATACAACTTGTGATTGTGTAAATATCATTAAGATATATTTCATATTCGTCCATAATCTTCTTTTAAGAAATAGGAAAATTTCATTTAAAATCAAATTTTATTGATTAGAAAAGGTTGATGTCTTATAATAACTAATTATCAATTTCGTGTAGAGGGTTATTTCATATATTAAAAATTATTTCTTTGAAAGTATAGTTAAGGGAACTTTTAAAACTAAATAGAAATACCAGCAAAGCTCTTGTAATTTTGATATACAGTGAAAATATAGTCAAATATCTTCAGAGAATAATAAAAATAAAAACGAATTAGCACAGAAATATAAGTTATACATTTATTGACCATGATATTACTTACCTACTCCAACAAGGGAATTTACTAAATAAGGCATGGCAGTTAAACTAACATCCTTTTTATCTGCCCCAAGATTTCGAGACAAGTAAGTTGGTAACCACTGCATAATGATATAGTTGGACCAATTCATAGCAAAATGAGCCATATAAATAGCCCATAATGACCAATGACTGACAAATTCAATCCATCTGATATTCACATTTGTAACCTGAAACAATTTAGATTTTTACAGAACAAATTTATTTATGTGGTTAGAGCATTAAAAGTTAAGTTAAGAACATTGAAATAAAAACATTGCCATTTGAATGAATGATTTTATCAATATGTCAATCTGCATTTGATTATTTTATTTTCGAATATAACGGTAACTTTACATATTTCACATTTCTAAATGTACTTTTAACAGGAAATAAAATTTAAAGCAATTACAACTTCTTCAACTTATAGTATTCTAGGCGGAATGTCGCAAAGGGTGATTATGTGTTTTATTCTTACCTGCATTGGATAGTATTATTAAAATAAATCAAAAAGACTACAAAGAATTCCAAATTTTTAAATATACGTATAACCTGCCCACTACCTCTTAAAATAAGCTCATTATCTTTAGCTCTGATTACAATTATTAGAAAAATATATACTTATAGCTTAATTTTTTTGGGGGGAAGGGGCAGTAAATAAAGTCTTATGTAAGAATTGCTTTAACTATTCACTACTCTTGTATCACTGTCCTAAAAAACAAAATTTTCTGACATTTAAGTGGTGTTCGGAGAAGAACTACGATATTTAATTAGGATCAATAAGGGTTATAAAAATTATCTGATTACTACCCAGTGAATTAAAAGGGATTATCAAACTTGACTGCATTTTTTTTATGTCCATATAACTTGTTTTTGCAGTTAAAAAAGAATAATAATTTGTTACAGTTTGTTTCTTATGCAACGATTTATTTTTATGTAAAATGGCAATAGAAAGGTTTCCCAAACAATGGACAATATAATGTTTTTATTTTCTTACTTTTGGAAATACCAAAGGTAATTCATCTTCCTTATAATCAGGTATCTCTGAATAACACATCATCCAAAGGAAAACCCATAGAATACCAAGACTTCCAAATGTATAAAACATCCATGGCCATGGCAAATGAGGACAAATCTGAAAAAAAAAAATAGCACAGTTATAGTTAAATAAATATGTGAGATGAACATATTTTAAAATGTGTTTTTTGATTACTAAACCATTTTTTAAACAAGTAATGGTCTCAATCATAATGTTATAAGACAAACCATATTACTTAAAATGAAGGAATTCATTTGATAATATAAAAAATGTGAATTGAATTTAGAAAAAGTTTTATTTTTAATAAACTGTAACAACACCGAGTGTTAGAATATATGCGAATTTGATAATACACCGCAGTAGAAAATGTAAATTAGGTATAGAAGAAAAATTGATTATAGGAGATATAAATGTTAGTTTATCAATTTTACCTACCATTCAGAGATTAATTTAGATGTTTATTAAATATTTTTAGTTTCATATACAATATGAAGGATCTAGAATTTTAATTAACCCTTACATGAAAAAAATAAAAATCAGGGAATGTTTTTTTCCTGGTAATTTATTTAAAAAAGCACACATAAACTCAGAGCACAGACGTTTTTTTAAATTTTTTCAGAATTGAGCATTCTTGGTTGAAACATTGAAAATTAATCAAGTAAAATATAAGGAAGTATGCTAGGAAATTGATGAAAGCATGATAAATTGAATTTAAGTTAAATAAAATTAATATAATTAAAAAAAAAACTACTCATATTGTACATTGTCAATCACATTTTTATCTCTATAGAACTCTTAAAATGAATCGGAAGTTAAAGAAACTAAAAATCATAAAATTATTTAAATGGTAAGTCATAAGGAAGGCAAAATATTTAAACAAAAAATACAGCTGTTAGTTCTTAAATTCTTTTATATGACTTTAAAAAAATAATTAAACTTTGATATCAGTGTGTCAAATACATTAGGCTCTTCATATAAGACAATAAACAGTATGAGATGGATGCTCTGATGAAAGGTTGTTGTAATAAGTTAACAATTATTACATACAAACTAATAAACCGATTGGAGCTTTCGGAGTCGGTCATTAACTTTTACATATGGATTACATTCATAATTTTGTTACATCAAAAGCAATATCACATCAATCAGCAATATCAAAATGTTTATTTATTCAATTAAAGTTTAATCAAGGATAAGATTATGTAAAGATGTAAAAGATAGTCTTATGATATTTCTTAATCTTGTTAATTAAACAATGTTATGATATTTGTACAGTTTAATGAATATATAATTGGAATACCAAGTTTTATAAGGATAATGTGGGGGGTTTATTTAAAATGTTGGATGGAGAGTTAAAAAGACACAAGAGCAAAGCAAACTGGGCATATTTTGTGTATGCTGAACTTTAGATAATTTTTTTTCACATTCCATGTGTGTGTGTTTTTTACTTTTGGCTTAAATATTTATTTTATAATAAAAGAAATAAACTTTTAAAAGTTAATTTGCCGGATTTTTCGCATTCATGAGAGTACAATTATTTCTACCTGGAGTTTTATATTTTGCATTTCATTTTTTTTTCTTTGAAAACAAGGATGTACTTATGATTTTGTTTTGGGGAGGGTATGAATAATATGAAAAAATATTAAACTAAACAACTGAAGTCAGCAAAAAATTGATAACATTTAGTAATCACTAAATTGAAGACGATTAATTTACACAATTCAGGACCTATTTTACAATGAAGCGCATATATAAAGAGAATTTTCAATTTCATTTAGGAGAGGTCCAGACTCCATGGACCTCTCTCTCTCTTGGGTACTTCCACTGGACATCATTCCTGGTTGTCAACAAAAACTTCGCCAACATCAGGAATATAAGTAGGCTGTTCCAAAAATGAATTTAGAAAAGTTGTGAATGAAATGTAGAAATGAATTTAGAAAAGAGTAACAGGTAGGGGAGCAGGAGCACATGTGTAATTTTTTTTATTCTTTACTGTTTTTAAATGTTATGAATTTATCAAACAAAAATAAATTAATATAAATATTTACATTCATTTTTCTTTTGAGGAATTTGTTTAGATTTATTGATAAATATTTTCTAATTTTTATGATTATTAAAAAAATTATCCAAAATCATTCAAGTGTGTCTCACTGTTAGGGTAGTTGTGAACATGCCTGGGGTGCATGTGAACAAATCATAAATCTGTGGCTTGGATCAAGAACAACCAATGTCCATTGAAATTGGTCATTCTTGTTTGAAGCCACAAAAATATGGCTGCATGAAAAATGCTGTGTTTACCTTTATTATTGAATTTACATTTATTGCGAATGATATCATTATTAACATCGCTTGTGTGGAGGTTAATTTCTATTCATTTAAATAATTTTCATATGCATTAGAAATTTGGTCACTGGTGTTAATATAATTAAGTTTTAAAATACAAATAGATATACAATTTATGAAATATAAACACATTATAAAATTGGAATAGGGTCAATTGCAAACTATTCTCATTAGGCCTATAGTTTGTTCACAAGTGCCCCTTTGATCTATTTTAGCCTCACTTGTAAAATTTAAGTACTTTTAACCAATATAAGACAAAATAACTTTTCATAAATTTAGCTTATTAATGCCACCATTTCCTGCAAAAATAAGATTGTATTTGTATAAAATTTTAGTGCTTGTTTTTACTTAAAAAGTTTAGAACACTTGCTGAAAACACATTCTAAATCAAGCAAATGTATATCATAATATAAGGCAGAAAATTAATATGTATGACTTTCTTTGCAAGGTTGAATATAATTATTATTTATTGGTATAATGGCATCAGTATTACTATTTATTGGCAATTTTGAACAATTTTACATAAGGTTAACTGGGAGAAATACACTGTTCACATGTGCTCCTCCTTCTCCCCTATTAATTTAGAACGACAAAGGGCCCAAAACTATTACAAAGTTTGTTATATACTTACAAGGGCAGCAATAGTCTGCCCTGCAGTGCCACTTGCCACTAGATAGCCAAATGCTCGAGACCGCTCTTCAACAGGTACAGAATGAGCGAAAATGTTAAATACTGTAGGAAGTCCTGTTAAAGATAAATTTTCAATGTTACAGAGATATTTAAATGGCAAACATTAAAAAATTATTCATTTAGCCTTAAAAAAAAATTTAGCATTAAAAAAATATTTCATTTTTTTTTAATATAGATGAACAGTTAAATATACTTCAGTACAAATAAATCAGTAATATATGCTATGTACTTAATACTGCATCATTTTATTTCACTGGCTCTAATGATACTAATATATATGAAGAAAATTTGGTACTTCTCTTCTAAACGGCCTCGAATAGTCGCCAAGCGAAAGTTTGTCGCCGTATTGATTATTTACAATTTTAATGTTGCCACTCACAAAATAAAATGTTAAAACAGTCGTAAATATGATTTACGATTAGATGACGTCAAAAAGTACATTCTAAAATATAAAGACAATAAGTCGCACTTAACCTGTGCAATGGGCTATTAGTTACGGTTCGAGGTAAAGACTTTCGCTCGTCAGCGGATCTGGCTGTGTTTTCAAGTGGACACCAAACGACCCAATGCATTGAGCATGCATCTTTTTTTTCTGATCTTTATAGTTACTTAAGGAGAAATGCACAATTACGGTTAATTACTCAAACGCTGTATCTTATTTTCGAACCAAGGTGGATGACGCCCACTGCGTAATGGGCTAGCAGTGACGGTTCAAAATTATTTCCGAAGGATTTCTTTAAGGTCTGCACGATTGAATAAAATAACGTCGCACATGAGCTCCACAATGGGCTAATGTCGACTGTTTAGAATTGATCTCGAAGCTTTGCGTTGGTTAATTAACATCGCACTAGAGCTTCACATTGGGCTGTTGGCGACAGTTCAGCGCCATCTCGAAGGTAACAATGTCTCGTATTTTTGAACCACGGTCAGATGGCGAGAACATCACCTGAGCTGGCAATACTTCTGGCAGTCGTTTGGAGCATTTCGACACCACTCTTAAGCGCACGCTAAAGTCACAGACTCCTGACGTTGATTTATGGTCCCGGGCAGTTGTGGTCTCCGGCCTCCGACTACTCAGGATTACATCCATGACCCCCTCCGGGCAGTCGATCATGGTGCTTACAGGCAATCCTTCGGGCAGTCGTTTGGGGCATTTCAACAACACTCATAAGCGCATTCTAAACAAATTTATTTTAATAGCTATCCTAACAATCAAACATGTTTCCAATATTATAAAAAATATTCACCAAACCCAATTTAAAATCGTTTGAACCAAACCAATAGTTTACAAATATCCGAATTTAAATATTTTTAACTATTGAATAGTTCGCATAGTCGTACAACCAATCAGAGTTCGTTAAACACTTATATATTCTAACCAATCAACAATTGTAAGGCAATAGACGTTTACTGTAGGATCGCGGAGGAAAATGAGCATGCATCCAATGCACGTAATCTAAACAAACTTGTCGCAGGAAGAAAGTAAATATATAATACGTGGCATCGTTCCCGGGTCTTTCCTTCGATATAGTCCCCGAACCGTGGCCAATAGCTCACTGTGTAGCTCTAGTGAGACGCTAATTACCCATACCAAAATCAACTCCAAAGAAACTGTGTTTTAACTATTTTGAGCAAAGACACTAAAAAAGGCATGTTCAGTTTACTCTCCCTTTTTCATTTAGCTAAGTGCACTCAATCAAACAATCAACTGAAACGCGATCTTTTGTGTATGGTAATCCCTAAGGTAAACAACTTTGGCGCATTTTCACTTGTTGGCACATGAGACTGTATAAAAGAAAAGAACTGAAAATTTCTTGTAACCACCCTCTTTTTAAACTCCTTTTAAAATTCTGTAGCACCCATTCCTTTAAATAAGTAAGTACAATTTGGCCTTTTCCCTAGTGTTCCTAACACTCTCTTTTTCCCAAAACAAATCGATTGGCTCCTATCATTTCTGCTGACTATGCCAAGCTCTAAATACTAAAGGTGAAAATTCACAGTCGCCACTCGCCGACTAACTTTTTAAAAGTGGCGATCGAAATTTTTTGTTGTGGTCGCCACCGCGGATTTCGACTTTTTAAAAAAAAAACTCAAATTTAACAACTTCGGGAATCGATGGCACGAATTTGCCTCTTTATGCCTCCCTTATGATGTAGGTTATAAAATTCTCTAAAATATAAAGATAGAGAAGGTCGGACTCGAGCGACTTAAATCGCGCCGATCGCCGATTTCCTAAATCCGAGGTCGCCACAAGCTTATTACGCATCGCGCAGCAAACGCAACCAAAATTGACGTTATTTCGCAACCATATAAAAATAACTAAATGAAATCTAGGCTTTTCGTAATGAATAATAAATTGGTTTATAATCTATGAAGATAGCAACATTACTTTAACAAAATTTTGAATGGAAGACTTGAGACTTTTTTACAAACATCGTAGGTAGCGAACGACGCAACAGTTTGAAGTCAAAAAAAATTCTAACTTATTTGAAATAAGTGATAATTTTTTTTCTACAATGAAGGCTTTATTTTTTTATTGTATTATGGAAAGATATTAACGCCAGTCATATTAGAAATTTTGGATTTAATCAATTTGATCTCAATAAATCGGAACATCGCTACTCCGCGATTTCAAGTGTTTCAAAATTCTCAACTTAGAAATTATCCTAAGTTGAACTAAACATTTTAAAATGAAATTTATTCATTCAAAATATTATTTTAAATACAAGGTTAACTTTTTTTTACGATTTATTTCAAAATAAATCGTCATCGGCAGCAATTAACAAGTGGCGCGGGAAAATATTTGTAGGGACATTTGGTTATAACCCTAAATCGTTTTAATTAAGTAATATTATGGAAAATAAATTGAACATTATGGTTTATATATTTATAATTGAAATATAAATTGTTATTGTAAGATAATATTAGAGACTCAAAAGGTCCGATTAATGGTTAGAAAGAGACATTAACATTGGCATCTGTATACCTATAGCTTTAGGCATGATGAATCGTTTCCAATTTAGAGCCTACAGCATTTTTCTCTTTATATCTCTTATTATTATTCAATTTTTAGTCTAAATATTACTTTTAAAATAAAAGATTTAAAGTTTATACTCTGATTTTAATTGAAGTTTTCCAAGTTTGAAAATTTTCCAATTTCAATTTTGGACAACAATAAAATGCTTCTAAAATAAGGATAAGAGCTTTTTTGGGGATTGGCTAGTATATAAGTAATATCGGGCATTTGCAAAATAATGATTTGAAATTATTTATATAGACATTCCGAGATCGCAGCGAGTAATATCTGGATAAATTTACAATATTTGTTCATTTTTTCTTTCTAATTTATTTTTTGGGGGACATTTGTTGAATTCGGTGCTATCTTGATTAATCATTAATTAGTGCTTACAAGATGACTTTTGAGAAAATAAAAACAAAAAAAAAATCCTCAATGTATCTTTTTTTTTATTAGTCTGAATTTTATATATATTGTTAAATTTCATTAAAAAGATGTATTATTCTTAAAATACAAATTTATATATTTTTTAAAAATTAGATAATATTTAAATTTTTTTAAAAATTATAATTTTTTTTATGCAATTTGATTATTTTGAATAATAATTAATTCACAATCATCAGCTTGTTAATGTAGACATTTTATAGATTTGTTTTTTTGTACCGCATGAACTTGGTAATGTCGCTATGTAACGTAAAGTGGCCACTGCATTTTTCAAGTCTAGTGGCCACTGGCCACTGTCAAATTTTCTTAATTTTCACCTTTACTAAATACCCCCACGAATATTTTTTCATTCCACGTCACTCAGGGACTTCTTAAGTACAAATGCACCTTTTTTCCCTATAGTATCCCCTCGCCCGATCAACAACTGTGTTTCCAACACGATCATTATCTCTATTTTCCCTCTGCATATAACGTAACAAATCCCTGTATGATGTCATTTCTTGCTTAGCTCTTGTCATGTGAAGATCTACTGGCTTAGAGGAATAAATCGTTTGGTAACTAATTGAATCACGATTTAATTCCACAAATGCACACTTACCTAATGGATGACCACCATGTTGATCATTTCATATATATTTTACAACATGGCATTCAAAATCTGTTATTTGTAGCCAAAACATACAATATCTAACTTTTAGAAGACTAATAATTTGTTAAATATAATTGTATAAAAAAACAGACAAAGATTTCTTGAATTACATGCCTGGAAATGACATATATTGAAAGATAATCAAGCACCATTGATATATATATATATATATATATATATATATATATATATATGTGTGTGTATTTTGTAGAAGGCAATAAAAATAAATTTAAATAGTATTAGACATATCAGGCAAATTTAACAGCATTTATGTTAAAAACTTTTTTTAAAAATCTGGAATTACTAATTGTTTACCTATGCCTTCACCAAGCCCAAGAAGAATTCTACAGGTCAGAAGTAACGATAGAGATGAAGCAATAAAAGGGGTAATAACTGTTGAGAGTGACCAAAGAAATACAGCACATGTCATGACCGTTTTTCCACCAAATTTTGATGCAGCACTTGCACCTATAACCTACAATAATAATAAATGTAACTAAGAACTTATATAAGATAATCATACAACTAGAAGCATGAGCCTACTATAATAATAAATGTAACTGAGAATTTTTATTTATTAATATAAAAGAAGAATCTTACACTAGAGCATCAGCCTGCAATAATAATAAAAATAATTAAGAAATTTTATATATTATTATAAAAGAAGACTCTTGTACTAGAGCATTTGCATTATTTCTCAGTCATGTACACTACATTTTATTTTCAGACATGGTACAGGCTAAAAAAAAAAAAAGCTGAACTTTTTCCAAAAAAGCGGAATTTTTAAAAAGAGAAAATATCAACATTCTCAATTTTTTTATAGTCTTATAAAAAAGTTTTTGCAATCCCAAATTTCATTTAATGTGAAGCAAAATTTTTCTACAGAGGTAAATGATTAAGAGCTTTTTTTTAGTTTAGCCACCTAGTTTAATAAGAAATTTAAAAACACATGATTCTTTCAAAAAATCAATTTTTATTACTCCAAATGACAAGTCTTAAACTTCAATTTCGTAAATTAAATTACATTTTCGAAAAATGTAATGCCATTTTGTTAAGTAGTGAAATCAAATCATGATGAAATAGAAAATAGTGAAATATAAGCAATTATTTATCAGATGCAAAAGGATTGCACCAGATTGCGTTTAGTGAATTTGTACAATTTTGAGTTTTTCATTAACAAAATTGGAAGTTTGCAAAATTCGCCATTTGGAAGTTGCAGTCCCCAGATTCAAGGAAATTAAAGATATGACCATCTAAACTTTCGAGTGATATCATCCCCGTTTGAAAAATACCTAAAATATTTGTACATGTTAAAGATGATACAGTCTTGTGAAATTCTTCGTTTTTCTAGATTGACTATCGATTCTTTACAATATAAATATTACAAACTGGTTTCTGGGATGCATTTTAATACCATTTTTTGGCACATTCGGATTTTCCTTTCTCCGTGGACAATATCTTTGAAAACTTTCTCATGCATCTCGGAGGACACAACCCTCTATATACTAGACATACCGGAATTTTAATGTAGATTTCCATCAATCCCAGGGATTATAAAATTAAAGTCTGAAAAGGAGGAATTCTGTGTTTCTGCGGAATTGTACCATGTCTGTATATTACTATTCTATATTACTAAATTTTTTTCAGCAGTTTGTCTCGGAAAAAAAACTGCAAGAGATTATACAAAACTCAAAGAAAATATTACTTACATCCATATAATTAATGAAAGTCAAGCAATAAGGATGGGGAGATCAAAAATTTACTTTAGCGTGTTCTTTTATGGAAGGTTGCTATTTAGGAACAGATGTATTCGAGGACATTTGGCAATTTTTTTTTCTTGGTGCCGAAAAGTCGCCAAAACGGTTTTTCACTGATGTATTTTACAATTTAGTAGCAAGTTTTATGCAACAGAAGCAGTTATTATACTTAACAGTTGTTTATAATTATGGACCGACACTCTTAAGGACATACTCTTTTTTTAATGATTTATCCAAATTTAAAAACACAGTACGAATTCCTGATAAAACCAATGGTAATCATCTTTTTTTATTGAATTTTTCATTTTTACAGTATCTGACCTCAGTTGAAATGCTAGCTTTTAATTATCAGTACTAATAAATGTAGCTTCTAAATATGATTTATGCTATAATAATTAAAAGTTTATAACTTCTTTAAAGTAAATGAATGAATATTTGCACAGGTATGAACTCAACCTCACAGCTGCCGTATAAATTTGGTTATACTTTAAAAAGTAGAATAGAAAATGTGCTTACTTAATCCGTAAACTATGAGAAACAAAATTTTAGGATTAAGAAATGTAAAAGCTTTTTTTAAAACCAATTAAATTAGAACAATGTAATTGATTGGTTAAATTAACATTGCATTCGAGCTGCACAACGGGGTATCGGCTGTGGTTTGAAAAATATGAAGTTACTTATTATCTTTTTAATTTGGATCTTATATATTTGCTTATTGAAGTCAAAATAAGCAAGATTTTAATGAAGTCCGTAGAATCAGGCCATATTTTGTAAAAAGGTAAATATAAAGTTAATTTTCATTAAAATCACGCACTTACTTGACTAGTAATGTAGCCAAATGCGAATGCACTCAATATCCATCCTTGCCAATATAGACTCCATTGATAGTGATCTGTCATAGGAATAATAGCAATAGGCATAACAATCCTATCGGCTGCATTGATAAAATTTGCTAAGGAGCACAAGGCTATGATTTTCGATGTTTTACGAAGCATTCTGATCTTCAAGCAACATTTTGTAATTCAGTTTAAATATAAATCTGTGAGAAAATAAATTCATATCGACCTCCCGTAAAAGGGAGGGATTTTTATAACCTTCAATATGGTATTCTTTCTGATGACGATCAGATTTTGCCGAACTTCTACTTAAAAAGATGTTTTAAAAAATATTGTGTGAGGGACTTATACCCCAATGTGGAGGTTCATAAATCGAGTTAAAATTTCTCGATATAGTATTTGAAAAACCAAAGGTGAATAAATATATTCCAATTTGAAAATAATATAATTGTGCTTTCCAATTTTAAAGATTTGCATTTCGTGTACAGTTCCGAAAACACAACATTGAGGATAGTTCTTTGCAGTTCAGTTCTATTTAACCAGAATGCATGGCGTGGCATACTGACATAAATATAATATAAAATGCACGCTTGTGTTCCGAAAGCGTTATATCGTTTAGTTTGGTTTGGTTAAATAAAGTTGCACTAAAGGCGAACAGTGGGTTATTAGCGACAGTTCGGGGACTATTTCGTTTGGTTTTTTGGGGTTTGGTTAATTAACGTCGCACTAGAGCTGCACAGTGGGCTATTGGCGACGGTTCGGGGTCTATCTCGAAGGAAAGACCCGGGAATACATACACATTCACACACACATTCATACATGCACCTCATTATTTTAGAACCATGGTCAGATGACGACGAAACACCTGAACTGGCACCCAACGCCTTCAATAGACGTCGGGACTTTGGACCCCGATCAGATTTATCGTGCACCCGTCCCATATACACACCGTTAATTTTTGCGGATGTTCTGGACGACTTTCTAGTATTTTTATAGCGAAGCCGGCAACCCTCCAATCACAAGATCACTACTTTTTTTTACTTTTCTTTGTTAAGTCCACTCACGGGTTCGAACTAGCAATCCTCTGATTACCAGCTGAACGAGTTTATCCACTTGGCAAGCTGATGAATACCGCATTCGGGATGGCCTCCAGTGGTCCAGTGGCTAAAGGCGTTCAGCTGGTAATCAGAGGATTGCAAGTTCGAGCCCGCGCGATGGTCTCGAAAAAGAAAAGTAAAAAAGTAGTGATCTTGCGATCGGAGGGTGGCCAGCTATAAAAATATTAGAAAGTCGTCATTTAACGAATTATACTTTCGTACGTGTATACGAAATTGGTGCACGATAAATCTGATCGGGGTCCAATGTCTTGCCGCCTATTGAGGTTGCGTCGGGTGGAGCCAGCTTAGGTGTTGTTCTCGTCATCTGACCATGGTTCAAAAATACGAGGCATCGTTCCCGGGTCTATCCTTCGAGATTGGCCCCGAACCATCGCTAATAGCCCACTGTTTAGCTCTAGTGCGACGTTAATTAACCAAACCCGAATCGTCGTCAATAGCCCACTTGGCTGCTCTAGTGCGACGTTAATTATAACCAAAACAAAAAAAAAATCCCCTCATTGAAACCCTAGCCTGAATGCCGGTATACAAAACTGTATTTTCTCAACATTGTATGATTGTATTGTACTCGTATTGTATTCGTATATTGAAAAACAATCCTATTCATGCTAATAAATGCCGGATGAACGAACTGTCATTGTTGTACAATATTTATTTAACAATAAAAATATTTTGAAATCCGGTTAAAGTCCGGTTAATCGATATTTCCGGATAAACAGCTGGATATACAATTAAAAAAAAAATTGCAAAAGTGGATTTTTTTTTTCGATTTAACAAAAAAAAACATTTTTGAAATTGGGCAATATTTTTTTTTAAACGGTCCGGTTAATTGAGAATTCCGGATATTTAAATGCCAGATAACAGGATATTCTTTTCAAAGGGTGCCATGTGAGACGTCCCCTATCCAACAAAAAAGGATTTTCCAAATATCTGAATTAGGATCAGAAATCTTGCCCAAACATACATAAAAAAATATTAATGCATAACAGTCGAGTTCCTCTTTTGGCGTGAATTTATTTTTAAAACAACTAAAATACGAATTTTCAAAAAGTTTGTCCTAGGACTGTAATATATACTTAGGCGTTATATCAATTAATTAATTTTTAAATATTAAAAATTTAAGTAAAAGAAGTGTTTTTTTAAAAAAGCATATTTACACTTAAAAACCGTAAAAAAAATTGATTTAAAATTATTATTTTTAATTCGTTGTTTATTGTACAGAAACAGATGTTCTAATAATGCACAAAAAATTATATTTCTGAATTTATCAATAAAAATATTAGGTTTTGGGGCTTAGGCCTTAATTAAAATAATTTTATACCTGCCGTATAAAAATTAAAGTAGTTTTACTTAGAATACTCGTGAAAGTATCTTCAAAATCTCAGTTTTTTTTTTGCGTGATAGGTAAATATAAACAAGTGAAAAAATAAGCATAAATTAATAAAAAAAATGTGGTTTTGACTTCTAAACAGCTCAAATAATGCCTTTGAGATAGATTTTCAAAATAATAATAATAATAATAATAATAATCCTTTTTATAGAGATAATCACCTGAAATGTTTTAAAATACGCATACAAATTGAAATAATTGGGACCTTGTAAATAAATTTTTTTAATTAGTCGATTGCGGTATCACGTTGCATCGGGAATTTAATTGTTTTTTTAATTATTATTTTTAACTAATTAGTATCTTAATTAGCGTTAATTAATATTTTGTAGTGCTCATATATTTCAGAGTACAAAGTTTATTCATAAATATAATAATTCCTTGTAATGGAAAATAAAATAAAAAGTTGGCCATGTCCCATTTTTTGATTGGTTTAAATCTTGTGGAAAATTTATAATAACAATAAAGTTATTAATTTTATATTCGTTGGTAAAGTTGTGTAGTTATATTTTTATTTAAATATTAATAATTTTTTTAATTGGGTCTGTAAACGATTGCTGATAAATTAAAATGCTTTAATTGAGAAACCGTCTAAAAATATAATTTTCAATTTTTTTTACATTTTGATACTTTTTTTAATATTTTGCGAACATAATTTACTACATACCTCTAAATTAAATAATGTAACGTTTTAATTAACACAAATAAAATAATGTAACGTTTTGATTTAACGTTGATGATTAACACAAAAAATATTAATTCGTCTACTTTTATTTAAGTGGAACTGGATTATATTGAAGTTATATGAAAGTGCCTCATATTTGCATTGTACAAATGCGTAAATCAGGGTTCGAAATTAGTTTACAGGTGCACAATGCACCTAATTTTTTGCAGTGCACCTAATTTGTCTGTTAAGTTTTTGAAAAATTGGCAATTTGACGCCGAGATTACTTTGATTTGGATGACGGAACATTTTTTTTGATGATTTATTGCTGTTTTAGTAACGTGACATGTTTTTTCTGTTTTAATTGTGTTTATAATTTTGTTATAATCAACTAAGAAGAATGGTCAGTTTTAGCGAAAATCGGTATTTCAGCACGACGGTTTTTCCGAATTAAAATGTGGAAAACTTAAGATTTTCTTAAAATTAAAAACGAATGTTATCGTTTTGAAAGTATTTTCTTTAGTTTTAATTCGGCTCTACAGTTACTTGACAACATAAAAGCCATTCAGTTTTGCCAAAATAATAGTAATAATAATTGGCAATTTGACACTCAGATTACCACTTTTAGCAAAAATCGATTTTGCATTCGCATAAAGTGATATTTGGAAAAAAAAATTGCCCTTTTTCTCAAAATGGCACCCCCCTTCCTTTTTGCTTCTACACTGTTAAAAATTATTACGATCTTGCACCAAACTTTGGTACCTATTTAGCTGCAACCAAACCTTTTTGCTTAGTTTCACCATTTTACGGTGCTACGTATGGTTTAGTGTTGAAACGTTGCACCAAAATTCATAACGTTGCATAAACTCAAAAGTCGCGTTTTCTTAGCAGTAGAATTGTTGCAGCGAAGCTGTCAACCCAATCTGTGCCAAGAGGACAACTTGTCACCGATATAGCTCGAACTAGGAATCCTCTGTTTCTTAGCTGAACGCATTTACCCACTGTTCCACGGAGGGCCTTGTTCGTCGCTGTCTTTTTTTGGAAGTGATTCTCGGCTTATTTATGTAGTAGTTTAAATTTCGGTTGCAGTTAAAGAGGTTGAACCAATTATCGGTGACACCTTCGCTTTTTTCCGATAAAGGATTTTTGGTTCAACCTAGATTGGCGCAGACCTCTGTTTTGCACCAAGATATGGTACAGCGTTGAACTGAAATTTTTAACAAGTGTAGAGTGAAATGTCTCACGGAATTCAATTGAATCTTAAGTGAAATTTTTACGTGCTCCCGTAGATGTTGTCACGCCCGCTACCCAAAGCTAAAAAGGCACTTTCTAGATCTTGGAATTTTTTTAAAGATGTTTCTTTGTGCAATATTTCTAAAATTGTTAAAATCATTTACCAAAACGAAATGGAAAGCATCAGGTGCACATTTTGTGGATGAATAGCAGAACAGCACTTATATATAAATGTTAAGCCTTTTATACGTAGATGAAGTAAGTGTTTTGCGTTTCACAGACATACACCTTCTTTTATTACTATAAATGTTTAATATATAAAGTGATACTAGCATCCCCGTGAGATAATTATGAACAACCCCCCGTCCCCCACACACCCACGAAATATATTACCGAATCTTTTAAATTCGCCCGGAATTTGCAAAAGAAGCTTATTTTAAAGAAAACATAAGTTTTTAAAATACCAACTTTTTCATATCTGCCGAATTACCAACGGGAATGGTCTGAAACTTATTGGAGGTAGTTCAGTTAACGACTTATGGTTATTTTGATAGTTTCAAGGCCGTGCGCTGAGAGTTACGAATTTTTCACTTTTGGGGAAAATAAATTTTTTTTTAAAAACTCGCCAAATATAAAATATTTTTAAATTTTTCTTTTTTTTTTACACTCAAAAAATAGTTTTTTAAAAAAAATCCTTTTTCCAAATCAGTTAGCAGATTTGAAAAAGCATCTATGGTCTGCCCATTATCAACGGCTTGTTAAAACACACACACGTTAAAATGAATTATTTTAAACGCATTTTTAAAAAAAACGTTGATATCTATGAGATGAAAGTACGATTCATCACCAATTCATGGAATTCTCTTTCTTTTGACACCTCATATGTTAATATTCGTTGCTTTTAAAGGGTGTAAAAGGGATCTTTACTACAGAAATAATATATATGACGATAACCATTTTAAATATAGTTAATTCAAGTAAAGTTACTGGATAATTGATTGATGAGTCTGCATTGGAAACGAGCACACTTTTTCACAAGAGTTATCCCTACTACCATGTCACAACAACATTAATATTAAATATTTGCAGGATCATATATATATCTTGTCAATTTTGGTTAGTACTGGGAAATGATTAAAACTCACAACTGTAATTGTCAATGACGTTATTTTCCAGCGTCACTATTATTCTGGCCTTGAATTGATGATGTAGTTATTTCTTTATATGATAGATCTGGCAAGGTCACGCATGCCCATTGTTTAATGGGTGGTCACTATTTGGTAATCGATAGTATTTAAGAAAATAAAAAGGCGAGACATCACACTTGTACTCATTTGTTTCTTGAACAATAGCTGTAATAATAAGGAACAACCGGGGAATATTTCGATTGCAGTTTTTATGTATTATTAGTATTATATATTGATTTGTAATAATCTGCTGTAAATGAATTAAAATATTTTTAGTTAAAATTTAAATATCGATCATTCGTGTATATGAAAATGTCGTGACGATATGTACTTTTTTTTAAAAAATCTATTGATTTGGTATGGCAATGTCACACACAATGTGAATTATGTTATTTATACGATCCGTTAAGTCTGTCACAATAAATATCACAATATATAATAATAAAAAAAGTGTATGTCTATGGATGGCCTTTTATCATTCCTTTGCGTATAAAAGACTGATTTTTTTTGTATAAGTACTATTTACTATATGCACGCGAGACATGGATTTGTAAAATTCCATTTAGTTTTTAAATAACTTAAACAATTTTAGAAACATTGCATGAAGAAACATCTTTAAATTTTTTTTATAAGATCTAGCTATATCGTACCTTTGTAGTTTATTCGGTAGCGCGCAGGGCTTCGGAGCAATAGGTCTTGGACTTCGACAGCGCTCACCCGATTTTTACAAAATGTATATGCTTTAACGAGTTACCCAGCAACGCAGGGACAAACAGCAATCCTCGGGGCAACCTAAGTTGAGCCTAAAGCAATTGAATATTATACATATTATAGCTTCCGCTTCAGGTTCAACTTAGGCTGTCCCCGAGTATAGATTGAATATAACAGGGACAATATTTTGCGTTGGGCGTTGTTTGATATCTGAAACGTTCGAACATAGGAACATAGGGTTCGAACATTGGATTAGTAGTGAACCACTGACATAAAATTGTCGTTTACTTAATTAATTGAAAAAATATTGTTTTTATAAATCTTATTACAAAAGGATTGCTTATGGGGGGTGGAATAAAATAAAAAAATATTATAAAGATGCTTTTCTATTTATACTTTTACATCCGTTAAGATAGAAAGCATTACTTTAATACATTAATATTTACAAATTGAACAACTTGCCAATGAATATTGTTAATTCTGCAGAAGGGATTTTAAGAAACATTTGAATCTGTATGTTGACTGGGAGAATTATTAGGATAGCTACTAGCTACTAGATTGGGTCAACCTTGGCTTTGAGTCTGGTAATTAGTCGTTACAATTTGTATTTTGATTTGTATGGCATGGATTCAAAATTTTTGTTTGTGCTTGTCCCCAGTTAGGTATAGAGGGGAGGGGAGCACCAGTATTATTTCAGGTATTTCAAAACATTCTAATACAATGTGAATTAATGTTGTGTACTATCGCTAATTAGTATTCAATACCTTAACGAAATTTTTAATTTTTATCGCAATATTTTCTAGGAAAATTAATAATTAATATTGTAATATCAACTTATATATTACAAAATTATAAAATTTTCTATACTTATACAAAATTCTTCAGTATGGGATACTGAATATATTGTGACTTTTTCCGAGTACACAACAGTATAACATCCCTCTCTCTCTCTGGTTGATTTCCACAAATGTTTAATTAAAACTTTATAACTATAATTCAAAATGAAATATGACTATACTGTTTGATCCTAACTGCCCAATTTTTATTGAAAACATGCATAAAGTTGTTTGGAGTTTCTGCAAAAGACTATATTATTAAAATACAAATGCAACGTTAAAATACGCAATAAAAATCCATGAGATCTGGATATGTTCCGAGAGATACATCTCCCTTCATCAGCAGAAATGAAAAGTCTGGGTGTACAATAAAATGAAAATAAACCCAGAATTGAAAGTGTTTCCAAAGAACAAAAACTATCTCAATCGGTTGGAGTTAATTATTGTGTGCCAACAAGCGGGAAAAACTGGAACTCTCAAATGTTTCATTGAAAATCGAATCAATATTGCTAAAAATATGAAAAGCCTCCAGGAAGTCAAGTTCAACAGGAGATTTGGGTTTGCAAATTAAATGTGGGTTAGAAAATTTAAATATATGATTGTATTCTCAAGAGTGCTTGGCAATGGAGGACTTCTTTATTTCTTGTTTGACAGTATGTGCCTGGTGCTCCTTATACGAAATCTTAATGCTCTCTTTGTTTGACCCATATATGACATGCCACATTGACATGAGATACTGTATATGCCCCAGTTATTAAGGTCGTCAATAGGGTCTTTAAGTTGTGTAAAGGTGATCTTATTGATTGGTGAAAAGATGGATCGTATATCAAACCTACCCAGAATTTTAGAAATTTTATGGCTGATCTGGGGATAATATGGTAGAACAACCATTGTACTAGAGCGTTCAGATAGATTGGATTCTATAAGACGAGTTTTTGTCTTAAAATAATATATTACTGGTACTAACAAACTGGTGACTTGATTAAAGATTGGACAAAAATTTCTTTTTCCTCAACTTTTCATGTTTTCTGAGATAAAAACTCTTTAATCCAGTCATAAAAGTCTAAGTATAAACAAGCCGTTCCACAATCACTTCTGCTAAAAAAAATATGTATATGTAGCTTCGGCCCCTGAGGCCGTGGCCTAGTTATAAATCCAACGCTGACGCAGTTCTTATACTAAAATACGTTTTGGATAAATCACTAATTTTCTCCTAATGCAGCAATCAAACAAGTGAAAAGCGAAAGAAACTATAAAAATGACTTCTCACAATATTTTCCTGTCTAACTCTCGAGGGCAAGACTATTTAGTCTGGACGGTGTCTCCCAATAAGCTATTTCTTGTGATAGTTATCGGGTTAAGCCAACACAGTTCATTCTGATTAGAGGGCACCTGTTAAGGGTGGCGCTGTTGACTCTTGAGGGCAAACAGAAAGGTGCCATTTCCGTTTGCAGAAGGATGCCCACACCAAGGCACTAGGAAGTTACTCTTTCGAAGATTACTTGCAAAGGACTTGAAGAGAAATAATTTTGTGGAAAAATCCCTTCCCAGAGTTAATTTTCTTGTGCGTGGCTTTTAAAAAAAAATATTACTGTTTATTAGAATTTTAAACTTTTTTTAATCCAAAAGGATACATATATGAAATAGATTTTTTGTTTGTTATTTTGATGTTCAAAATTTAAATTTATAATCTTTTTTATGGAACTGATTAAAATATGCCTGCGAGATGGACATACATAAAATTAATTTATACACTATACTTGGAAAATTTTGAAACTTTGTTTTATATTTCGTTTTTATATTAAATTTTATGTAATATCATACTGTAAAAATAAGTATTTAAAAATAAGTAAAATGTACTATTTTTTTAATACATTCGATGCTTATCATGGCTCCGAATACATAAGTTACAATTTTGAAAAATACATGTACTTAAAAATGAGTACAAGGGGTAAAAATGAACAAAAAGAGCAGATGTTAGCCTACATAAGCTGCCTTCATAAATCACTTTCAATAAATATATTCAATTACAACCAAGACACCGGGAATCGAATCCACGTCTGCAGTCACCGCTGTCCACAGCCTTATCCGTTAAGCTGCCAGAGCGAAGTGAAAAAGTTATAAACAGAAGTAATGTTAAAAAGGTGTTCCAAAAGAACGGGAAGTAAGATAACTGAATTTAATAACTCAGTTTCCATTTAAGCAATCGACATCAAATAATGTGGAAAACCCTCTTTTGAACAACTATTTTATGTTTGTCAGGTCGCTTTGTTAAGATGGCTTGAACAGAAACTGAGGTTAGCAATATTAAATCACACTGCTCATTTTTGAGAAAGTACGATTACTTAAATTTGAGTACGTCATCGCTCAAATTCGATCCAATTATACTTTAAAAAAAACAGAATACGTCAATATACTAATTTTAAGCACTTTTTTTTACACAGTGTAGTATTAAAAGTTTCCTTCGATCGTTATAGAGATATTTTCATGTGAATATTTTAAATGAGAAATCAAAGCAACGGAAATGGGTTCACCTGGATAGGTGCCACTCTGGCGACCCCCTATCTTCAGGGTCGAAGGGTCTAATCATTGAAGACTTGAAGGGGACTTGACAATCCAGTTTTGATGCCCAACTATACGGAAGATGGGCTGTTATCTTTATGGCTGGGAGTAAACATTCCTGTCTTGGGAAGGGTTAGGACTCGACATATATGTTTACTAACAATGATGTTTGCGAATATCCGAAGTCTTATAGTACACAGGAAGTTGTAAATAGAATGGGGGCTTTCTTGAATGAATTCTCGGAGCTCTTTGATTCTGATTGATTAATTCATAATGTCTCTTTATAAGAGTAACAGCGAAATGCCAACTTACAGAGCAAATATATTAGTGAAAAGAAGTTTTCATTGAACTCTAAATAGCCCGGCTTAAGGGGAGTCGGAACTTACCTATATCGCCATACTTAATTTGTCATTTTTCGATGTCCTTTCCTCAGAATGTGCTATAGATACAGGCTTGAAATTTTTTTCTGTGTAAACTGGAGACAATTCTTAATTTAAAAACCTTATAGTTTTTTTTTATTTATTTAAAGAAAGTCATTTAAATTACGTAAAAAAATCGCTTTATTATTAGAAAAATATCTTTAAAAATATTAATGTAAAACGATAATCTTTAAAAGATAATTTCAGTATAAGCTTGGGTATATGTAAAGCATATATAAAAAAAATTATACATATATATTGGAAAGTTTCGGTAAAAAGGTACATCGAACACAAAAATTACATTTTGAGAAAAATGGATTTGAAGAAGACAAATGTTACCTGTTAACAAGAGTAAATAAATATTTTTTATTACATTTTAGTACTTTCTCATTGGAGTAAAAACAAAAGAAAGATGTCATTTTATAGGTAAGTTATTGAGGAAAAAGAAATGTAAAAATCTCAAAAACGATATTTTGAAGAATTTGTTGTTCCCACTCCCTTTAAGGCCCATGCGACACAGTCGCTTGGGGCGCCGGACTAAGCAGGGCGCCAAATTTTAGCACTCTTGACACAGCAAAACAATGAGTGATACCAAAATTTATAAATTTTGTATCGTAGCGAAATCAATATGACTTTTTTTTAAATTAACAATGTAAGATATTTTTAATGTTAAAATACATGACTTAGAGCCCAAAATCGCTATTCAAAACTGATTTGTACAAATAGGGGCGGGCCAAAACACATGCTTTTTGTGTCGCAAAAGTTCCTTAAACCGTTCCAGTTATTGCCGAACGACACAAGCGGCTGCTTGGCTCGCGCCAAATTAAGGTTGGTACTAAACTGTTGTTAAAAAGGGCAAGGGTGGCTCAAGGTCAAAGCTACACAAGCGGACACCAAATTTTTGAAAAAATAGACAAATTAAGATTATTAGAGTGAACACTTGCACATGTTTATTAATGTTTAACATTATAATATCACTTTTAATTTTATCCCGATCAATAGTTCCCGTGGGATACAAAAAATTATCTGGCGTGACTGTGTCGGTGCGCGGCTAGAAGAGTTTTAGGTTTAACGTCATTTCAGCAAATTATAAATGTAGGATATGGTCGCCAACACACTGTGAAAAAGGTACTTAAAAATGAATACCTGAACCTACTTGTTTTCCTTTGAGTACAATTTGCATCGTAAATGAGCGATGATGTAATCAAATTTAAGTAATCGTACTTTCTCAAAAATGAGCAGTGTGATTTAATATTGCTAATATCAGCTTCTGCTCAAGCCATCTTAACAAAGCGACCTGACGAACTTCAAATAGTTGTTCCGAAGATGGTTTTTCACATTATTTGATGTCGATTGCTTAAATGAAAACTGAGTTATTACAATTCAATGATCTTATTTCCCATTTTTTTGGCACACCTTTTTAAAAAAAAATTGTTTATACTTTTTTCAAGTCGCGCTGGTAGTTTAACGGATAAGGCTCTGGACTGCGGTGCCTGAGGATATGGATTCAATTCCCAGTAATTGTAGTCTTGTTTGTAATTGCCGATATTTATCGAAAGTGACTTATAAAGGCAGCCTATGTAGGCTAGCATTTGCTCTTTTTTTACTTATTGTACTCATTTTTAAGTACAGCCGCGGAAAAAAAAAACGAACCACCGATGATTATTTCGTTAGTTTTTATAGTAGAGCTAAACTTAATATACCATTTTGTAGGGAATAAAGTCTACTACACATTGATATACAAAAAATTTGCATAGGGGACTATCCTCATATTAAAATCCGCACCAACTTTAAAATTTCCAATAGCAACACCCGATTTTGATTCAATATTTAAAATCTACGACAAAATTTATCGTTGAATATCAATTTGCAAGTCATTTGGTTAAGTAGTTTTTTAATTATGAATATCGAAA
Organism: Troglohyphantes excavatus; assembly: GCA_963932185.1. NCBI lineage: Eukaryota > Metazoa > Arthropoda > Arachnida > Araneae > Linyphiidae > Troglohyphantes > Troglohyphantes excavatus. Next base: position 12,097,198 of record OZ010676.1, on the reverse strand, counting down.
GTTTAGAACTTGTAATGTTAAATGAATTTCTTAAACTTTTAATCATATCTTTCGAAATAATAATTTTTTTAAGCTGAAATTTTTATGCGTGTTACTTCTAAACGACCCAAATAAAATACACTAACTTTCATTACTTATATGTAAATTTTTTAATTTTATTTAAATTAGGATATTAATATTCATAAAATTTATGAATAGCAACCATGCTATATTTTGATAGTGATGGACTCAGAAAAACGTTTTATATGCATATCTAAAATTTCATGATTTTCCTCTTTGTAGTTTTTTGGCAATATTATAATGTGCATCAAATGATCATTTAAGGGGTCATACACAAATTTAAAATCTGCAGAACTTAACAGAAATCTACTAATTTTGAGAATTAAAAGCGCTGTGATCGCGTTGGTATAAAATTCTAAATTCTTATATAGAGGCGAAGGGTATACAGGAGTGGGGGAATGAATGACCACGGAAAAATAAGAACCACGGCTAACGCCAAAACATTTTCTACCAGCGTACTTTATTTCGAAGTCTCACTAATACTTTGTTCACTGTGGAAGTAGCCCCCCAAATAAGATCGATACATATTGTCTAATATCTCTGCATATAAATGTAGGAAATTAACGAAAATTTGTATTTAGATTATTTTGAGGGCGGGGAACATTTCTGCGCTATCAAAAGTAGGTGTTGCTATTGAAAATTTTAAAGTTGGTGCGGATTCGAGTATGAAGGTAGTCCCCTATGCAAATGTTTTGTATATCAATGTATAGTAGACTTTATTTCCTACAAAATGGTATATTAAGTTTAGCTCTACTATAAAAACTAACGAAATAATCATCGGTGGTTCGTTTTTTTTTCCGCGGCTGTACATGTCTTTTTAAAAATTGAAACATATGTATTCGGAACCATGATAAGCATCGAATGTATTCAAAAATGAGTACAATTTACTTATTTTTGAGTACCTATTTAGATTAATAAGAACGCCTCGGGCCTCGTCCACGCCCCGTAAGTGCTTTGCTTTATTTCAATATTTTACACGAATCGACGCCTATTTCTATCAAACGAGATAAAATTTATGTAAATCGTGCTTTTTTCTACAGAACGTGAATCGTGCTATTATCATATAATTATAGTGTCGGAATGGATTTTATCATGATACCCCATATAGCTGATTTTAAAGAAGTTTCACGTCAAAACGTAATTTATTCGCTCTCTCGGAAATTATATTACACGCTGAGGGAAGATGAATGTGTTGTAAACACATCGGATAGATGTTACTGACTAATTTTCTAAGTACCCAGAAATGCAGCGGTTGCCACCACAAAAATGAAATTTATTAGACAGAATTTGAAATTAGGTATTGACGACAAATTTCATGTTATCACTACAGCAAAATTCATATTTTATTCTGCACTTATAATCAATAAGATAACAAATAAAGACAAACTTTTTGCAGTTCGTGCTGTTTTGAGGATTTATTCAACACATTTTGGGCAATTGTGTCATTGGGACTGTTTATTTAACTTTCATTGATAGTTGCTGGAAGTTAATTATTCATTAAAATTGTGTTTTATTCTATATTCGAAAGCAGACTTTTGACATTTTTGTATGTTTTATTGGTAGAGGCAGGTTAAAGTCACAGCGACAGTTGGGAACCCTGAATTATTGAGTGTATAGGGATGGTTCAGGTCCGTCGCACCGGGGTGATGGGGTGGGGTGGGGGGGGAAGCTTGACCCCACTACCCGGCCCCCAATAATATGGAATCCCTTAAAGTGGGGAATTCCAATTTCTAAATAGGAGAATTATGCCTGTAGAAAATTAATATTATTAGCAAATGAAAGCTAGGGAAGATTCGAAATTGCCCAACTTGTATTATTACATTTAAATTAGACATCAGAACGGACACTGCATTGAAATATGGGTGCAACAAATCAATGCTTGTGAGAGAGCTGTTTAATAATATCTAATATATAAAAATAAAGACGAAAAATGTCGATAAGTTGGAACTATGAATTTTCAGTACTGTTGAGAATTTCGAATCGTTAAATTGGGATTTTTGAATCGTTAAGTTGGGGATTTCGAATTGTTAAGTTGGGAAATTTCTTGCTTCAACCCCCCAAAATATTTTTTGTGTAACGGCACTGGGGTGGTTTAAGGCCCAAGAAAAATTTTCTGAACTACTGAAAACTGAAACTAGCATAAATTAGATATACGTTTGAAGTTTTTTTATATTTTATATTATCCATCAAATATACACTAATATTGATTATTACGCAATAAAATTGATTTATTAGAAATATTTTTAAAACTTGGTAGTATACTTTTGTAGCCTATGTAAATCTCAAACAGGTTACTCCTACTACTTTTGTATGAAAATGCACAACAAATCTGGATTTAGCAACTAAATTATTAAGGATATTTTTTTCTCAAGAATATTAATTTAATATCCTGATTTTACTCAATGCTTACTTGTTAACCGTGATACTAAAGCTAACTTTTTTTAATTTGTAGCAAGACTGCACGTCATAGAGAAAAATAATTTTATCTATATTTGCATTTAAAATTTTGTTTGTTCTGACTGTTAAGCTAGTTAAATTTTTATTTTAAACGTGCTCATTTTTTTATACAATCAGAATATTTTTTGTTTTTAATTAATTTTGTTCTTTATTCGGTAGACGCATAGCAACAGTACAGGCCCATAGCAACGGTAAGGCCCATAGCAACGGTAAGACCCATAGTAACGGAATAGGAGCAATCTCGACAACAAAAGTCGTCGAGACTGTTTTTTTTTTTTAAATATCTTTGTTTACTCATAAATTTTTATTTTATTTTGTTATATCCTTGCAGGTGGCCGTTTTCGAATTCTTTCCGTTTTTAGACAAAAAACTTTTTTAAAGCAAAAAAAAGGGAACTTCTGCTTATAACGACTTCTTGTCTAGCCACAGTCACAAAAGAAAAAGGGGCCCTCTTCATGATTAGCTTTTATATTCGATTCGAATATCTCCACATAGAAAAAGTTGTTTTTCTGTTATCAGTACTTTACTTTTTTTTTTTAAGTGCAGAAGCTGAGCTTGAGCACTAAAAACGGAAATTTTGTAAATAGAAGGCAAAATTATTTTATTAGAAATCCCCTAGATATTTTTGAGTCCTTACTATATAAAGATTATCTTCTATATCCTTGCACTATTGCGAAGGATTATAGTATTACTTGCATAACATACGTTTCCGTTAATTTTAAACAAATATTTTACCAATAGTTCGAAGATTAAATGTAACAGTACTTGGGTTCTAAATTTCTAGGAAAGTTTAAAATAAAATTTTATTAAATAACGCATCTGATTTTTTCATACGAGTGAATCCACAGTGGCTTTCTTTTATATATTTTTAGACTTTATATTCTTACCAGAAGATTTATTGATTTAGGACAATACATATATTTAATTAACTACAAGCATACTACCCGTTCTTCTATTTTTGTTGTTGTAAAATTTTCCTTAAAATATGTTTTCCCTATATACATAGCACAGCTGTGCTCTAACATATAGATGTCCATGATTAGTAGTCATTGATACTCTAAAAGTAAAGACGATTTATTTAATACCTTATTTGTCGAATTCAATAAACCCGTTTAGGCAATACATTGTTAAAAATTATACGACTTTGCATCAAAATTTGGTACCCATTTAGCTGCAACCAACATTTGGTGCTTAGTTTTACCATTTTACGGTGCTACCACGGAAACCATTTAGTGGTGAAGCGTTTCACCAAAACTCATAACGGTTCATAAAACTCAAAATTCTAGTTTTATTAGTATTTTAGTAGTAGTATTTTTGTAGCAAACCTTAGATCACTACTTTTTTCTTTTTTTATTTGTCACGTCCACCGATCGGGTTCGAACTAGGAATCCTCTGATTCATAGCTGAACGCCTTTATCCACTGGGCCACGGAGGCCCTTGTTCGTCGTTGTCTTTCTTGGGGGTGATTTCTCGGCTTGTTGTTGTAGCGACAGCGAAAATTTCGGTTGCGGTTAAAAAGATGTTGGACCAATTATTGGTGAAACCTCCGCCTTTTTTCGATAAAGGATTTTTGGTTCAACCTGAACTCCACCTTAATATGGGGTGACTTGCTGCAGACCTCTGTTTCGCACCAATCGTTGAACTGAATTTTTTAACAATGTAAGCGAGAAATAAATTAACTTACTTATGCATATGCGTACTGACATATGGGCCAAACTCCGTCTGGAGTGATCTGATAATAATTACAATAGTGCTTTTATTTACTACATTAGAAGCACACAAAAAATATTTTGAGGGGGTTGAAACAAGAAATTTCCCAACTTAACTATTCGAAATTCTCAACTGAACAGTGCTGAAAATTCACTGTTCCAACTTATCGACATTTTTCATCTTTTTTATATATATTTCAGGAGGTAATATTAAACAGTTCACCCACAAGCATATATTTGTTGTATCCATATTCCAATGCAGTGTCCAGAGGGGGGGGGGGGGGGGGGGGATTAGAAGGATTAAATTGAACACGGAATGAGGCCTAAGAGAAAGTTAATGAAAACTATAAAAGAGACATTTATATTGATATAATATATAATTGAATATAGTATATATTATTTGAGTAGTAAAGATCCCTTTTGTGGGTCTCACACACAACGGATCTTAACATGGGAGGAATAAAAAAAAGGGGAATTTCCCGAAGAAGTGACGAATCGTACTTTTGACTCGTGAATATTAAAGTTTTTTTTTTTTTAAACATGCGTTTAAAAATTAATTTTCCAAGCAGTTTTTAAACGAGCCATTGGTAGTGCTGCCATTTATGAGTAGAACCGTTATTTTTTATATGGGGAGTTGTTCATGCGATAATTATCGAAAAAGACATGCTATTTATTAAATAATAAGCTAATGATACATAAATAACTCGTAACGAAAGAGTACTTAATGTTTAACATTTAGCATAAAAAACTTCATAGTTTGAGATAATTTAAAACGATAAATTTGTTTTCACACTATCATACAGTGTGGCCACAAATTGTTGAGCGATGGTCATTGTTTGGCTGTATCACATTTAGCTGTATTGGCATAATCAAAAATTATTTTTGACCAACTACTTCGCTTATATTTTAAACAAATCGCTTAGCTTCAGTAGCAACAAACAAAGCAGTTAAAATATAGCAAACAGAATGTTTATTATATGATAATAAACAATCAAGCAATGACAATCCCCTAATAATTTGTGACATCCCTATATTTCTGAAAATTGATTTCTTGAAATCTGTATTTCTGAAAATTGATGAACTTATTCGTTCTTATAGTAGCTGAACTAAGAAAAGTAAAAAATATGTCTTTCTGAGAAATTCATTATATTTATATTGCGAAATGTTAAAAAAAAACATGCTTGTTTTCCCGGAAATATGGCAAGCATATCTTTAAACAAGGTTGGGAATTTCGACTATCTTTTTATTAATCGGAAATCCAAAACTATTCACTAAACTTTTTTTTTTCTCCTACAACCCTTCCAGTGCCTTTTTCTATTTTCCTCATAGCAGATCATGTTGTTTTTGTTAAAGTTTAATGTGAACAATAACATTTTTGGTCATTAAATGCTACGACATGGGGATCAACTTTTGTTTTTATTTTCATATCAGATGCCTTAAGAAAACAACAACAAAATTCCCGCCTTCCTGTCTCAAGATGAAATCTGAAAATAGTTGAATTTTCTGTTGTTGTCCCGGTCTCAGGAAATTGAAATATTTCTCGAAATTCTTACTCCCCCCCGCACCCCCTGTTCACTCCCCCCCACACACAATTAGCACAGTTTTTATCCTGTTCTACAAAATCAGGAAGTCAAGCATTAACAAGCTTTGGACAACAACCACTATATCAATCTAACATGCAGTGATCTCTTTCTCCTCTCAAATAATCACAATATAACAACGTCTTTATATAAATGCTACCCCCTCCTCTCCCTACACGGTAGCGATGACCATCAAGGCTTTGGGTAGATAGGCCGGCGTGCGGCAGTCATGTCTTTACAATAGGATAAATAGCCACTTTGTATAACTCTGGTTTTGACAAATGACTTTCGAAATTCCCTTTGTTTGACTAATGACTGTCTATATTCCTTTTGTTTGACTAATGACTTTTTAAATTTATAATTCTATATTTAATCGGTAATCCCGACCTTAGCACAGCTTCTGATTTTAGCAAGTGACTTTTACACCGAATAAAAAAAAATTCACTCAAACCAAACTAAACGAAAATCAAACTTAATAAAATCTATCGACTCTCCCCTCCCTCGCCCATCCCATGACATGAGGGAGAGAGGTATCAGAAGTTGCGTGACGTAGCAAAACTTTAAAGAAACTTCAAAACTTCATAAATGCTGAAATTGGAGTCATATTTAAAGGGCAAACATGGTTATAAAATTCTAATTTTTTTTTTAAATCGTCTAAGTTTTCAAACACTGCCTCTGTTTATGCAGATAGATACATTATTTAAAGAGACGTACACGGTGAGAACTGAGACAAAGAGACCTTAATTTAAAAGGTTAAACTTAATTTTTTTTTCAAAATATTTTTTTTTTTCAAAATATTTTTTTTTTCAAAATATTTTTTTTTCAATTTTTTTTTTTTTTAAATATTTTTTTTTGAATATTTTTTTAGGCGGTTTCACATCCCTATAACTTCCACACTTCGGTTCTATGTGAGAACAGGTCAAAATAGTAGAAGAATAGATTTGCCTATTTAAAAAATTATCTGAAGATACGCAATTAGTCATCCCACCCCCATCAAGCAATACCACCTACCAAGGAAAAGTTTCAATAACTGGAAAAAAAATTGAGATATGAAAAAATTACATCAATACATTCCAGATCTTCATTAGAATTTTTATCAAGTAATTTATGATTGGCCCACCACGTCTACTGAAGAAGCTGCTACTGATTTTTTTTATTTAAATTCCTCTTTTTTCCTGTTTGTGTCCACACGTTGTTTATGCAAGTCTATTAAAGATTAAATTGGTTTGGTTTGGTTAATTAACGTCGCACAAGAGCTGCGCAGTGGGCTATTGGCAACAGTTCGGGGCCTATCTCGAAGGAAAGACCCGGGAACGATGCCTCGTATTTTTGAACCATGGTCAGATGACGAGGATAACACCTGAGCTGGCACCCAACGCCTTCAATAGACGTCGGGACTTTGGACCCCGATCAGATTTCTCCCGTATACACGCCGTTAATTTTTTGTGGATGTTCTGGACGACATTTTAGTATTTTGGTAGCGAAGTTGGAAGATTAAATTGCAAAAATTAACATTATTAATTAAAAAATATTGCAGTTTATCACGAAACAAACTATTGTTCATTTTGGAAAAGGGTCATCTCCAGATAAGAAAAACCATGTTTTTAGGAAATTATTACAGCAATATTTCGGAATCGTGACAATTTCGAGTAAATTTTATCTTTCCTTAAAAAAAAAGACTTAAAAAAAAAAAAAGACGAATTTACATTTTTTGTTTCCCTTGGGAAATTTAAAAAAGTGGAATTGACCCCTTTTCAAAATTCACGATTTGATGACGTGTCACGAATAATTAAAAAATAAGTAAATAATAATAAATAAGACAAAGTGATCACAACAAACAATAACGTGACATTAAGACAAAAAAGAAAACCCAATTTCGCCATATTCGTCGAAATTATAACCTTCCCCTCATGCGGTTTTCGCGAATGAATTACCACAATGGGTCCGAAACAAAGCCATTCAAATCCACCGCATCCCCTACTCGCGGGCCAATGGGAAAAGTTGTCGTGACGTCACGGGTGTTGCTCCTGCCGCTGAACGTCCCGCTACGGGACAGAATGGCTCAGTTCTCCGTAGCATGCGGTGGGTGCTGTACGTGATTCTGTTCTCGTGGTCGGCAATCGGGGCCCTAGGTTCCCCGGTTGTTCCTTGCTACAAGGAGTGTGATGTCCGATTGGTGAGTAAAATTTGCTTTTTTTTGCATACCTGATTTTGGGGGATTTTTTAGAGTGAATTGTGGTTTGTGGGTGTTAGTTTGGTTTTAGGGAAGGGGGTTGGGGTATGCGGTATATTTTATTAAGTTTTGGTTTGGGGGAGTTGTTTTGTTTTTGAAGTTGAGGGGGGTTTTTTGGAATGGGGATCGTTCTCAAGGATATTTCTGGATGTTTTTTTTTGAGAATGGAAAGAAAAATGGGTTATAAAGTTGTTTGTAGTTTGCTTTTGATATTTTTTTTGCGTAGTTTTATTTTGTATGACTTTGTTTAAATTTTCAGGGGTTTAATGATTTAAATTGTTGAAAAGAGAGTCTTTTGAGTTCAAAGATAAAAAAGTTGTCGAATTTCTGTTTTGAAATAGATGGTCAAGGTTTTGTTGTTGATTATTTTAACACGTTATGCATTAAATTTTGAGAATTTGATATACTTTTCATTACGCTTTGAGGTCAAAACAAGTCATGTTAAAAATCTCATAAAATCTAAGATAATGGATATATTATTTAGTTTATGGAATACTTTTTTTTTCCAAAACTCTTTTGTTTAGTACAATTGCATCGTAAATGAGCGATGACGTACTCAAATTTAAGTAATCGTACTTTCGCAGAAATGAACAGTGTGATTTAATATTGCTAATCTCAGCTTCTGTTCAAGTCCTCTTAACAAAGCGAACTGACAAACTTAAAATAGTTGTTCAGAAGATGGTTTTCGACATCATTTGATGTCGATTGCTGAAATGGAAACTGAGTTATTACAATTCAATTCTCTTACTTCCCCTTCCCAATCTTTTGGCACCCCTTTTTAACATTGTTTCTGTTTATAACTTCTTCACGTAACCCTAATAGTACAAAGGATAATGATTCGATTCCCAGTTACTATTGGTTGCAATTGTCAATATTTATTGAAAGTGATTTATTAAGGCAGCCTATGTAGGCTAGCATTTGCTCTTGTTATAAATTTTTACCCATTGTACTCATTTTTAAGTACATGTCTTTTTCAAAATTGAAAGTTATATATTCAGAGCCATGATAAGCTTCGAATGTATTTAAAAATGAGTACATCTTACTTATTGTTAAATACCTATTCAGTGTATGATTCCATAAATAAATTCTAAAGTAAAATTCTCAAGCAAATCTATTGTGATAATGAAACAATCAATTTATTACAGTGTGGAACACTTGTGTAAAAGGGGTACTAATTGTTTTTGGATAAAAAGATTAAATGTGGTTAGCAATTTGTATTAAACACATTTGACATTTTTGCATCCAAACTTCCTAATTATCATTAAATTACATCTGACATTCATATTATTTGAATGCAAATATATATATCGCGATATACAGTTTATATATAGATTTTTTATTTGCAAACCAGACCTGTGTTACCAGAAATAATTATTTTTCCAAAATTTAATATTAAATTTCTTTAGTGTTTTGGTTGGCAAAGTTCAAAATCCAAATGCATAAAAGTATGGCTCAAGTTGTGGAACTTTCTTACCAAATAGTAAATATGTTACTTTGACAAGAATGGGGCTCCAAAATCAATCTTGCTTTTGTCAAAAAAGAATTTTTCACTACCTTTGCGACAGTGTTTGTAGACTCTTCACAACTTCATCTCAAAATTAAATTTAGTTGAGGGCTACCCAGCAAAAAAAGTCAGCATAAAACCTTCATCAAAATTTTGAAATTGAAGGTTTTATGCAGGAAAATTGCAGTTTTTTTGAAGATCTATAAAATTAAAGGTTTTTGTTTCAATTTCCTTCATAAAAACTGTAAAAAACCTTCATTAAAACCTGCAAAAAACCTTCATTAAAACCTGCAAAAAACCTTCAATTTTTAATCATGAAGAGAAAATGCAGATATTTTAAAGGTTTTATGCAGGAAAATTAAAAAATTAAAAAAAACAGCAGTTTTTTGTTTCAATATCCTTTATAAAACCTCCAAAAAACCTTCAATTTGACAATTTTGATTAAGGTTTCATGCTGACTTTTTTTTGCTGGGTATCATTGGACAAGCATGTACCCAGGGTTTAATTGTGTGGAGGATCTATTAAAAATTAATGAAAAAGAAAATGTGTAGGGGGATTGTACCCCTTATCGATTATGTACCAGTTACAGACCATTTGGGAACAAAAATATTTTAAACTAAGAGCATATCATTTTGTTTTTGTGTCTAGTGTGAATTCAATACACTGTTAAAATTTAATTTTACAGTCTAGTGTGAATTCAATACACTGTTAAAATTTAATTTTACAGTCTAGTGTGAATTCAATACACTGTTAAAATTTAATTTTACAGTCTAGTGTGAATTCAATGTACTGTTAAAAATAGGTACTTGAAAATAAGTAAATTGTAGTTATTTTTTAGTATATTCGATGCTTATAATGGCTCCGAATACATAAAGAGGCCCCCGTGGCCGAGCGGTTAAAGGCATTCAACTACTCATCCGAGGATTGGTGGTTCGAACCCGTGCGATGGACTTGACAAAGAAAAGTAAAAAGTAGTAATCTTGTGATCGGAGGGTTGCCAGCTTCACTACAAAATACTAGAAAAGTCGTCCAGAACATCCGCAAAAATTAACGGCGTGTATACGGAACTGGTGCATGATACATCTGATCCGGGGTCCAAAGTCCCGACGTCTATTGAAGTTTGGTGCCAGTTCAGGTGTTTCCTCGTCATCTGACCATGGTTCTAAAATTACGAGGTGCATGTATGAATGTGTGTGTGTGTGAATGTGTATGTGTTCCCGGGTCTTTCCTTCGAGATTGACCACGAACCGTCGCCAATAGCCTACTGTGCAGCTCTAGTGCGATGTTATTTAACCAAACCAAACAGAATACATAAATTTCAATTTTGAAAAAGATATGTATTCAAAAATGAGTAGATGCTTGTCTGCATAGGCTGCCTTCATACATTCCTTTCAACAAATATCGACCATTACAACCAAGCCCCAAGCCTTACCGGGAATTGTATCCAGATCCTCAGAACCGCAGTACAGTACCCTGTTCGTTAGACTTTTAAAAAAAAAAATCCATTTTTATCGGAGGCAGTTTAAGGTCCAAGCCATCGTTTCGGGCGCCGAATTAAAGAAGGTGCCAAGTTTTTTAACCCCTGATCTTATCTGAAGTTTATTATTTTTCTTAAAATCTTTAATATTTTAATGAATTAAAAAGAAGTTATCTTGGGTTTTTCTACATTTTCATAACACAGCCGCCTATTATTCCATTTGAACCAGATCGGGGTGGTGAAGGGTTAACTATATTTTTTGTTTTGGTGCATTTGCATTGATTGACATCAGCATAACAACGGGTTGGGAGAAAGAAGGGAAGTGAGCAAAAATTATTGTGTAGCAGTCATTGAAAACCGTTTAAAAATAAAAAAGAACAACAAAAACACCTGCTCTTCATCTCTTATGGCGTCGTCTAGTCCACATACGCCAAAAAAAACATCGAAGATTTTTTTAATCTATATTTACTATATGTGTAGGTATTATGGAAAGTGAAGATCTTTCATATCTACAGTCATTAACCTTTAATAAATTTACTGCAAACTAAGTTTATTTTTTAATTAAAGATAAATTAAAAATCTTTTAAATTTTTTTTTTAATTGTTCCATTATATTAATGGTTTTAAATATTTCAAAACGGTATCACATCTAATGAGTATTGAATACTATATTCTTCAATATTTACGCCATAAATTTAATTTAGATATGGGGCAGCTGAAGTTTAAAATTTGGCGCCGGACTAAAAAGGGCGCCAAATTTTGGTTATAGTTAAAAAATAAAATGTTAACATAAAAAAAGGGAAATGTTAAGAAATCTTTAAAAGGCTCCTTTACTACTATGTGTCAAATGCAATATATGCTGGCGTTGGATCATACCCTTTTAATATGTCAATTTTTTAATTATTCCAAAATTTAAGCTTGCCAAGAGTCTGATAAAATCCCTTTTAAACTTGAAATAGAATGATTTATGGGGGAAATCGTATTTCAAGGGTGGGTTAGAGATTCAAAATTAATAAACATATCTAGATATAGATCAGTAATCTTTTTGTCATTCAAGCTCTTTTGAATAGCATTTTTGATTGCTTTTGGCAAGATTCGTTTAATTGTAATTATTGTTAAATACATAACGGTATATAATTTTTTTACATAACTTATGAATATTTGAAATGCAAAAATAAAAGCCAAAAATACACTTCCCTATATTTTATCTATACTATAATTCGCGAAAAATTTAGGGGAGACCCAAAATTGAACTTTCTTTTGAAAAAAAAGTTTTTCCCAGTGCTTCTGATTTTTATTGAACGACTTTAGTCCTTTTATTTTGGAAACAAACTAAAATATAAAACAAAATTAAGATAACAAATGCACGAAATTGATATTGAAGTCAGTACAGACAAAATTACTTTTACAAATAAAAATCTAAATGACTTCTCTATATAAATTATTAATTAAAATATTTCATTGAACTTAAATAAGATTTCTAAATTTTTGTACATGCTTGAAATATTTTAAAAGTTACTTTATTTTGAGCTTTTATTGTTTAGTTCCCTATTAAAAAACACATAACCAAATAGTTTTTTAAATATTAAAATTTCTAAATGTTCCGCTTTACACTACATTTATGCATATTTTTGTATGTTAAAACCATTCGATTAAATAAAAAAAAAATGGAATTAATAGTTATAGGATATTCCATAGAAATTAAAAATAAAATTAAAAAAAAAACAATCTTTGAGGAAACAATGTTTTAGTGGTCATCGAACTTTGTTACCTCTTCTAAAATATTCTGGAAACATGACTTTTCTAAAACTACAAAAATCCCCCTCCCCCCTCCCCCTCTCGTTTGATCAATTTTAATTAACTTCCTTGACGAAAATCGACACACTTTGAACACGCTTTTATTTTTTATTTTTAACAGATTAAAATTCTTTGAAAGGTTAAATTACAATTCACATTTAGAGATGCAAATTAAAAAAATAGAAAAAACTTGAATGCATCTGATTTGAACTCTGAATATTTTTTGTCACAGTAAATAAATAATAATTGTAATTTTAATAAAATTGGTAATTAGTTATACCGCTTTAGAACTGGCCAACAGATAATATTTTTAATTAAATTTTATATTCAGTTCCACTAAATTATTTTTAGAAGCCTTAGCTATGTTCTAAATAATTTACTTTTTTCAATCTTGTAGGGCATTGTTAAGAACATACACCTGAAATATAGCCCAATTTACTTAAATTCTTTAAATAGGTGTTTTGTTAACAAAATGAATCGAAAAATTAATTATTTTCATATGACGTTCCTGAATGTGAAATGGTTTCACTTATTGATAATTAACAATGCATTTTACTGTTGAAATAATTTCTTTGTGTATTATTCTAAATTATTTGAGAGTAATATTACACAATAATGAAACAATTTTTTTAGGAATATCATTAAAATGGGTGTCTATAAATCAAATTAGATGCGCAATATTTACTAATACATTTCTGTTATATCAAATCAAAATTGTATATAATTGTTGTTATGCAATCTTATTATTCAGTATAAGTTGAAAGAAAGTATATAAATGAAGTTGTATTTAAATAAAAATATACGCATTACATCTTTATTTCTCTTTTCGTAAAATATGTCAAAACATTTTCGTTCATTAGAAATTTTGTTTTTCGATTGTTTACACATTCTAGGAGGTTAATCCACATAGCTTTCAATTTGTTTAAGATTAATTAACTATTGTTTTCGACACTTAGAAAACAGGGACAGGAAACAAGGTACTTTTGTAATATATCCATGTCAAATTTAATTTATATAAAAATAGTCACGATCGTTGCTTATTACTTTTAATTATTTTTCTTGAAAATACTTATATTCTTGGTATCCAACTATTCATATTAAAAATATTTTTAAAAATTAAGTTAACATTTATAATAGTATATCTCTAAACGAAGATAAAATTTAGGGAAATAAATAAATTGAATTCTGACTATCTATACTTTAAATATTTATTCACACATTTTTGAGGATAATGTGCAAAATATTTTATATTTTAGAGGATTATGAAGATTGATGAATTTAATACTTCACCTTGAAACAATGTTATGTAATTATTCTTAAATAAATTAACATGAACTTATATAAAAATACATATACTGTAAAAAATCCTATAAAAACACAAATAATATTCCAATTATGTACTGTTTCATAAATTTTTGCTCATATCTTCTGATATCTAATTCTTAATAGTGATTGGGTCTTGAAGCGTTTCAGTTTGTTGTACGGCTATCGTGGGGTGGATGTAACGAAATGTAGTCATAAGAACTTTAGGAAGAGTCACACTTCTGTTCTATATACAAATCTACCAAAACATCTAATTTAAAATGTACTTCATCTTAAAACATTGTTATGCAACTCTTCTTATATAAATTAACTTGAACCTATATAAAAACACATATACTATAAAAAACTCTAAAATAACACGAATAATATTACAAATGTACTGTTTCATAAATGTTTGCTCATAAAATAATCCTCTGATATCTAATTCTTAATAGAGATTGGGTCTTGAAGCGTTTCAGTTTGTTGTACGGCCATTGTGGGTTGGATGTAGCGAAATGTAGTCATAAAAACTTAAGGTACAGTCACGCATCTTTTCTATATACAAATCTACTAAAACATCTAACATAAAATGTACTTCATCTTAAAACAATGTTACGCAACTATTATTAAATAAATTCTTATATAAAAACACATACACTATAAAAAATTGTATAACACGAATAATATTCCAAATATGTATTGTTTCATAAATGTTTGCTTATAAAATAATCATCTGATATCTAATTCTTAATAGAGATTGGGTCTTGAAACGTTTTAGTTTGTTGTTCGGCCATTGTGGGTTGGATGTAACGAAATGTAGTCATAAAAATTGAGTGAGTGTTGGGTGCTTGCCGGATGTGCTGATGGACACTTGACATGAGCAGAAGACCCACTATGGGATCTGTTTAACAGAAAGGGCCGCTTAAAATTCAACGTCTTTCACTTCCCGGGACTTTAAATAAGGAAGGAAATGTTGAAAATCTCTATTTAACATGACTCGATTGGTCAAAAACAGCAGACATACATTCAATATTTAACTTTTAACATAATTTAATAAAATATTCTTCATAAATAAGATAAGAAAATATTTCTCCACTATGAAGTAGTATGTAGCATAATTTAAATAAAATATTCTTCACAAATAAGATAAGTAAATATTTCTTCACTATAAAGTAATATGTAGCATAATTTAAATAAAATATTCTTCAGAAATAAAATAAGAAAATATTTCTCCACTATGAAGTAGTATATGTAGCATATTTGTTTATGAAATAACTCTCCGGTGAATTAGTGTACAAATTTTGTAAATAGAAATAATTAAGTTCTTCACTAAAATAAAAAAAAAATGTATGTAAAGCAGAAAAAACTTTGTTGGCTGGATAATTTTTTAAGGTAATTTAAAAATAAATAATTTAGTTTTAGAGTAGATTAAAAAAAAGCTATATGTTCTTTAATCTGTTCTAAAATCCCCACTAACTGTTACGAAATACCCATATCAAAGGATATAAACCAACGTGACCGACCCAATAAAATGTAAATATGACAGAATTTTTTTTCCTTTTATTTCTAATGATCTAAATTTCACATTCCTTAACAGGGAACCAAACATACCTGTTATTCTAAAATCCCCAATAACTGTTACGAAATACCCATATCAAGGGATATAAACCAACGTGACCGACCCAATAAAAGTTAAATATGACATAAAAATTGTTTTCTTCTATTTTTAGTGATTTAAATTTCACATTCCTTAAGAGGGAACCAAACATACCTGTTATTCTAAAATCCCCAATAACTGTTACGAAATACCTATATCAAGGGATATAAGCCAACGTGACCGACCCAATAAAAGGTAAATATGACAGAAAAAATTGCTTTCTTTTAATTCTTATGATCTAAATTTCACATTCCTAAACAGGGAACCAAACATATATGTTAATTTAAAATCCCCAATAACTGTTACGAAATACCCATATCAATGGATATAAGCAAAAGTGACCGACCCAATAAAAGGTAAATATGACATAAAAATTGTTTTCTTTTATTTTTAGTGATCTAAATTTCACATTCCTTAATAGGGAACCAAACATACCTGTTATTCTAAAATCCCCACTAACTGTTACGAAATACCCATATCAAGGGATATAAGCCAACGTGACCAACCCTTTAAAAGGTAAATATGACAAAAAAAATTGCTTTCTTTTAATTCTTATGATCTAAATTTCACATTCCTTAACAGGGAACCAAACATACCACATACCTGTTATTCTAAAATCCCCAATAACTGTTACGAAATACTCATATCAAGGGATATAAGCCAACGTGACCGACCCAATAAAAGGTAAATATGATAGAAAAAATTGCTTTCTTTTAATTCTTATGATCTAAATTTCACATTCCTTAACAGGGAACCAAACATACCACATACCTGTTATTCTAAAATCCCCAATAACTGTTACGAAATACCCATATCAAGGGATATAAACCAACGTGACCGACCCAATAAAAGGTAAATATGATAGAAAAAATTGCTTTCTTTTAATTCTTATGATCTAAATTTCACATTCCTTAACAGGGAACCAAACATACCACATACCTGTTATTCTAAAATCCCCAATAACTGTTACGAAATACCCATATCAAGGGATATAAACCAACGTGACCGACCCAATAAAAGGTAAATATGACAGAAAAAAATTGTTTTCATTCCATTCAGATCCGAGTGGGTGTTTAGGTGCGATCGTGAACCAGAATTTCGGGACCGGGCCATTTTCTGTTGTTCCCGCGACTTTTTGGAGGGAAGGCGCGATACAATGCATTTCCTGGCTACGCGCTCCGGTGCATTGCGCTTCCGCCGTCATCTGTCTGCCCCGTAACGGAAGTGGCTGCTACGCTCCAATGCACCTTCGACACCCCCCCCCCCCTTAAAAAACCATCCCCGTAATCAAATAGTTTGAAACTATCGGCTGTCGATGAATTTGGATCTGAGAATAGCGAGAAATCGCGTTCTTCCTTCGGTCGGGGTTGGGTGTCGGATATTAATATGGCGGTTCGCGGGTTTTTTTTCGCGGTTTTTTTCTTCTTTCGCTGGGTTTGATATAGGAAGAAAAAGTTGTTTTGAATAAAATCATGTTATTAAAAAAAAATATTAACATACAATAGAACTTCGATTATCCGGATCAATTGGGACCAGACCCCATCCGGATATTTGAATAATTCACAAAAAAAGATTATTTTTTAGTACAATATCGATTTTTGCTTTGGTATGTAATTTGATATGTAATGTAACTTTTTCTTATCATTCACCGATAAGAAACTTATAAAATGTGGATTTTGGAGATTTTTTTTTGCAAAGCTAACCAGATAATTGGCAATTTTCAAATCGATCCGAATAATTGAAGCTATGCCGTATTTATTTTAAATTTACTACTACTTTAAAAGAGCATTTGTTCAAAAACATTATGTTTAACATTTAAATATGCTGTTGTTAATGGTAGAAAAATACTGTGTTATTTACTATTAATTGGTTTTAGTTAGATTATTTATAGAAATTTATTAGTCAAATGTTTATAATTTGTTTTTAATTTAGTAATATCTATTCAAAATAAAAATTATTATTATTAAATCATCATTTGAAATATTTTTTTCAAAACACACCATGTTATTTGATAGTAAATGTAGAAATCTTCCCAAGGTATTAAAATAATCTTTCACCCTATCAGTGCATTGTCTTAATTATTACAAAAAAAAACATTTGTGATATATTGACTTTTTTGAATTTGTTTACCAATACAATAAGTAAAAGGAGTAAAGTATTAAAAACGTAAAATTATGAGGACATAGAAGCAGCCATATTTACAACTATACATCGCGTATATTCTATAAAAATTTAACATCCATATTCTTTATATACACGTATATAAAAAGGGATCATCTTTGGACAATTTCTTAATAAAATTAAAGTACTATAACTAGAATGTTTTTCAAATTGTTTTCATCTGTAATATTTTATTTTCATACTCAAACTCTCAAACTAAATAAATAATACGTCTTGTCTATCATATAAACCTTAATAAATAAAACGGAAAAAAAACCTTTTTAAAATAAACGTGTTATATGATTTAAAATTTAAACTTGAGAAAAGTTTCATCCAAATCAGTAGATTACCTGTAGATCATTGTATTCTAATTTAAAAAGATCACGCTTTATCTATTCGATAATTAGATTAATTACTAATGTCCCCTCTACGAACTTTATGACACTAATGAAGTATACAATTATTTTTTAAATGTACTTAAATGTACTTAAATGTAGTATAAATTTTATGAAATTTTTAAGCTAATTTTAATTAAAATAATGGTTAAAATAGTTAAAAAAAATAGTGAAATAGTCAGTGTATTTTATTATAAAAATATTGACTATTTGATTCTGATAAGTTTATGAACTATAAAATCTTATGTGAAATAAAATCGTTAAAAAAAAGCTTTATTTCAAAATACGTTTACATTAATGAATACGGATTTTTTTATCCATGTTCAACTTTTGAGGATCATCCTTATTTTAACTTTTTTAACAATTATTTTAATTTAAATTAGCGTAAAAATTTCATAAAATTAAAGGTTTTTGTAATGAAATGTCTTTGTAAAGAAATGCCGTTGTCACAAAAAAATCTTTATCGTTGTAACGAAAGGATGTTGTAACGAAAGGCCGTTTTAATGAAAGTTCTTTATAATGAAATGCCGTTGTAACGAAATATCTTTGTAATGAAAAGTCTTTGTAACGAAATGCCGTTGTAAATTTTTTTGGTTGTAGTTGTAACGAAATGTCGTTGTAACGAAAAATGTTGTAACGAAAGGTCGTTGTAGCGAAAGTTCGCTATAAAGAAATGCCGTTGTAACGAAAGGTCTTCGTAATGAAAGGTCTTCGTAATGAAAGGTCTTCGTAATGAAAGGTCTTCGTAATGAAAGGTCTTCGTAATGAAAGGTCTTTGTAACGAAAGGATGTTGTAACGAAATGCCGTTGTAACGAAAGGTCTTTCTAATGAAAGTTCTATGTAACGAAATGCCGTTGTAACAAAAAATCTTTGTCGTTGTAACGAAAGGTCGTTGCAGTTCAGAAATCAAGCGACCGGTGGGGTTCGCAACGGTAATATTATAATATAATATGCAAACTTATCAACCGACTGGGACTTTTATTTGTGGTCATTATAGCGAACTGTTCGCTATAGAGAGGTCGTTCTAAAAACGGTGTATTGTCTATATTAACAAAATATATATCCATATGAAATATTTTATTGCAAAAATATGTAGTGAACTGCAGTTTCGTATGGGATATTTAATATCAATAACAGTTTATTTATAATTTATATGATATCTAATTAACAAGAATAAGCTTTTAAAGAATAAGCTTTCTTGCAACACTTAATGCTTAAATGGAATTTTAATTCCTTTTGAGGAATATATTTGTACAACCGTTAATTATGGCCAAATTTAGCAATTTTTCTGATTGCGCAGTTCCAATATTCCATTACTGAGAAAGTGTTTGTCAATGGAGGTAAAATAATTTGACTAAGTCCTTATATAAAGGCAATAGGATTAACAAGTTAATGACAAACATTTTGAGAATAATAGATGTGCCTACCTATAACAATTAGCCATAATAACTGATAAGTACAAAATCCTGGAATTGCTCTAATTGGGTTTCGTTGAACGATTTTTCTTTCATTTTTGAACTTCAAGGACTTTATACTTAACGATGTTTACTATAAATTTATGTTCCTATCGAAAGTAAATAAAAATTTAAGTTTTTGATTTTGTTCTGCGTTGTTAAAACTGGGATAAGGTTTCAGTTGTTGTCTGGGAGATAATTGTCTATTGCGAAATTTATCCGAACTTTCAAAATAGAGGGGTTTGAATGTCAAATCGATACTTGAATTAAAGGGCAAGTATATATAGTACATAAAGACAGGTACGTAGGTAAGGTGGTGGTTCAGGGAGTTCAAACCCCTCCCATTGACAGTCAAGAAAAAAAAATTAAAAATCGAATTACTGTATAAAAATACTTTAAAAACTAGAAAAATTTCAATTTCTAGTATAATACTTCTTGTTGAGTTGCATGAGGGAAAACCTGGTATTTTTCGGGGTTCCTACCTAAAAAAATAGTTTTTAAAAGGCTTCAAAAACATGTTTTTGAGGTCATTTTTATCTCAAACTAAGCGTAACATAATTTCATCGTGTTTCATTAAATAGCACTTGAATTTCGGAGACAAAAGGAAAGATCGTTAAACGGGATTCATATATTATTTTGAACAAGGAATCTTAAAATTTAAATTTGTTCTCTAAATTTATATCATAATCAATAATTTTAAAAATAGTTAATGACTGATATTGATAACGATTTCATGAAAAACAATCGGTAACTGTTGCCGATATTTATATGCCAACGTATTACCCTGTGTACTTGAATAAAAATTACTATAATTTAAAAAAAAATGAAAAATAAGGGGGAGGGGCTTTTTTTTTTGGGGGGGGGGAGTGAGTTAATTAGGGACTGAACCACCCCCATGACAAATCTATACCGTAAAATGGGGCAACTTTGTGCCACTTTTTGAGGTTTTTTCAGAATATATCTATCATTTATGCACCAATTGCTCTGAAAGTTTTACACAACATACCTACACATCTCGGCTATCCAATGATGGGTGGAAAAAAAATGTTTTCTTTATAGAAAGGGAAGAGGGATATTTTTCGTGTGGCACAAAGTTGTACCCGGTTGGGTACAACTTTGTGCCACTCTCTTTTCTGCCTCTAAAACACATTGAAACTTAATGTGGCACAATCTTGACCATACTTTTTTTCATACTCAGCTCATCTACTATGCTATGAGCAGGGAAATAAAATTTGTTCTCATAATTTTACTGTTTTCTTTCCGCATTTTTATCAATTTGGAAGTGTGCGAAATGGAAGAAGACGAGTTTTTTTAAAACTTTTAATGATAAACTGTTTCATAATATTACATTACAAAAAATAATTTTTAATTACATTAGTGGAGTGTAGAGGCAGCGCTATGAACTTAACATCATTTTCCTGACACAAACGCCGGACATGAGAACTAAGATGTGAACTGAGATTGTCTCCTATAAGTACCACTTTGTTTCCTGCGGACTAGTAACATGGTATATTCAAACCAATCTTCCTGATTTCTTCAGACCTTCAGATGGGGATGATTCAGCATCCTTTCTCTTCTTCAGCATAAATGCAAGTGAATTTCGATGAATTCCATACCTCTCTTGGGCCTTACGGATTGAAATCCTCTTCTCAGTAATTTCCCCTAACACCTTTTCAAGGTATTCATTAGTGTAAGCCCCATAAGGGCGACCTCCGACCTTCTTCCTGTCACCACGGACCATTATCTGCAAAAAAATATTGAATAAAAAGCGGATTAAAGCTCAAAAAATAAGAAATTGAGTGGCACAAAGTTGTCATTTTTGATAACATGTGAGCTTATGGCGAAACTAACAAATATTTTGAATTGCTTAATACAGCAAATTGTAGATAATAATATAGTGATTAATGTATAAACTTACCAAATTTCCAGGAGAACAACTAATATGAGGTCCAGATGAGACTCTCCTGGTATCTTAAAAACCTTCAAACACTGTGATCACAAACAATATTTTCTTGAAACCACAACTGATAACTGACCAGATTATTACATGCTCGCATAGATTCAACATCATCATAGCTAACTACAAGATTTTTTCCAAACCTCTAGTTGCATTTATATTACCGCTAGAACGCATTGAAGTCTGGAAAACGTCTGTGGCACAATGTTGCAACCTGTGGCACAAAGTTGCCCCATTTTACGGTACTAGTACAACTGGATATCGATAGTATCGAAAGCCTTTAAATACTATCGATATC
Organism: Troglohyphantes excavatus; assembly: GCA_963932185.1. NCBI lineage: Eukaryota > Metazoa > Arthropoda > Arachnida > Araneae > Linyphiidae > Troglohyphantes > Troglohyphantes excavatus. The sequence goes on along the minus strand of OZ010676.1, from coordinate 12,075,158 downwards.
CAGTTATACTAGGAACTCCTGTTTATAATAAATTATCTGTTGTATCTTATTGTTTTTGCACACCAAGGAGTCAGTGACCACTTCGGATACAATGTTACGGATGCAGCCAAATGAAACAACGTGAAAAAGTTATAATTGGATAGCATTGTCGCCGACACCAGTTTAGCCGGTGTGTGAAAAAACGGACTTGATTTGATGTATCCCCGTTATAATAATTAAATATAAATATACACTGTAAAAAAAAAGTGCTTAAAATGAGTACATGAACGTACTTGTTTTTTTAAGTACAATTGCACCGTAAATGAGCGATGGCGTACTCAAACTTAAGTACTCGTACTTTCGCAAAAATGAGCAGTGTGATTGCTAATATCAGCTTCTGTTCAAGCCATCTTAACAAAGAGACCTGACAAATTTAAAATAGTTGTTCAGAAGGTGGTTTTCCACATTATTTGATGTCGATTGCTTAAATGGAAACCGAGTTATTACAATTCAATTATCTTACTTCCCATTCTTCTTTTTAACAATACTTCTGTTTATAACTTCTTCACGTAGACATAGTATGTTAACGGATAAGGCTCTGGACAGACGTGCCTGCAGATGTGTGTTCGATTCCCGGTAAGTCTTGGTTGTAATTTTCGATATTTATTAAAAGTGACTTATGAAGGAAGCATATGTACGCTAGCATCTGCTCTTTTTATTAATTTTTACCCATTGTACTCATTTTTAAGTATATGGCTTTTTCAAATTGAAACTTATGTATTCGGAGCCATGATATGAATCGAACGTATTAAAAAATTAGTAAATATTTCTTATTTTTGAATACATATTTTTAACATACCTATTTTACGCCCATTGAATTTCGATTGTTACTCAAATTTACGCAGTTGTAGTTGTATAAATAGTAAATAAAGCTATAATTTGTTTACTATATATATATATATAGTAAACAAATACATGTAAATATACATGTAAATATATTTCTTTATAACAAAACATGCATTGCATCACGTTCTGTCGCTTCTCATTTCCTATGAATAACTGAAATTAGCGAACCGAGACGTCCGAGTTACATCCGAACTGCTCAACTGGTTTCGTACGTTTTTTTAGAATACTGCGTCATAAAGAAATGTATTTGTGGTTTTGGGTGGTTCAATTGACGTCGCACTAGAGCTTCACAGTGGACTATTAGCGACGTACGTTGTCTATCAAGAACGAAAGACGCGGAAAGGGCGGAATAGGTCGATCAGTTCCATACATCTGACCTTCCTCTACACGATAGTATGCCATTTATCTCCATAAGCTGATCCTCAGGCACCGCAGTCCAGTGTCTTATCCGTTGTACTACCAGGGTGACGTGAAGAAGTTATTAAGAGATAGGTACTTAAAACAGGTACTCAAAATAGGTAAGAGAAAAAGGTACTCAAAAATAAGTAAAATCTACTCATTTTTGTGTACATTCGATGCTTATCATGGCTCCGAATACATAAGTTTCAATTTTGAAACAGACATGTATTCAAAATGAGTACAATGAGTAAAAAAGAGCAGATACTAGTATACATAGGCTGCATTCATAAACCACTTTCAATAAATATCGGTAATTACTACCAAAACTTACCGGGAATCACACCCAGATCCTCAGCAACGCAGTCCAGAGCATTATCCGTTAAACTACCAGGGCGATTTGAAGAAGGTATAAACAGAAGTAATGTGAAAAAGGTGTGCCAAAAGAATGGGAAGTAAGATAATTGAATTGTAATAACTCAGTTTCAATTTAAGCAATCGACATCAAATAATGTGGAAAACCATCTTCTGAACAAATATTTTAAGTGTATCAGGTCGCTTTGTTAAGATGGCTTGAATAGAAGCTGAGATTAACAATATTAAATCACACTGCTCATTTTTGCGAAAGTACGATTACTTAAATTTGAGTACGTCATCGCTCATTTACGATGCAATTGTACTCAAAGAAAAACAAGTAGATTCCGGTACTCCATTTTAATTATTTTTTTTCAGTGTTTTTCCGATAAAAAACGTGTAAAGTGATAATATAAAAGAAGTTAGAGATATATAACTAAAAATAGAATAATCTTTTTTACCTTAATTTTTTTTTAATCTGATTATTTCTTGACCATTATAACTGTACTGGAATGATCATTAACTATTTAAATCCTTTATTTTGCTATTAAAACCATATTTACATGGTAAAAACATCTTAGTTAACGTGTTATAATTTAATGAGCTTTTCCGCATTAGGAGGCATAACTTAAGTGTAAAAAAAAATGATTGAGAAAAGTGTTCTAATTAGGAGGTAGCCTTGGCACTTCCTTTTTTTTGCAATCATCCTCCTAATTGTCTGGCTTGATAAGCTCCTCAGATTCAATTTGAGTTTTTTTTTCTTTCGCGCAATCTAAAAGAAATGAAATTTGCAATCTAAAAATATTTTCATTTATTGTTATCGAATGAACAATTGCAGCTTCCTATTTTGGATATAAATTTTAGTTTTTGAACACTAAGTACGTTGACATCAAAAACTTTTCGTTTTGTTTTGTGTTTTCCATTTTTATTGTCAACTAACTGTCGATTTTTTTACTAATAAAAATAATGGTATTGGTTGATGATTATTTAACCCATTTTCTAAGTTTAGAAATCGTTATATTAGTTTTGATATCGTTATATTAGTTTTGAAATCGTTATATTAGTTTTGAAATTGTTATATTAGCTTTGAATGTTCACGTATTATTTTTTACCGTAATTGTCTGACATCCTAAACTTTTTTCATAACTTTCTCAAATATATTTGTCCCGACGTCTATTGAAGGCGTTGGGTGCCAGTTCAGGTGTTTCCTCGTCATCTGGCTATGGTTCTAAAAAAACGAGGTGCATGTATGAATGTGTGTGTGAATGTGTATGTGTTCCCGGGTCTTTCCTTCGAGATAGACCCCGAACCGTCGACAATAGCCCACTGTGCAGCTTTAGTGCGACGTTAATTAACCAAATCAAACCTCAAATACATTTTCTTACATTCCAAAAGAATAAAACTGGTGTTGTGTATGTTCAGCTTATTTTTTTTTTTTAGAAAAAGGAAAATCATAATATATTTTATGTCTGTAGTAAAGATCTCTTTTACGCCTTTTAGACACAACGGGTCTTAACACATGAGATACCAAAAGAAATAGAATTTCAAGGACCAGTGATGAACCGTTCTTTCAGCTCATAAATACCAACGTTTTTCTTAAAAAATGCGTTTAAAATCAATCATTTTAATCAAATAATCACAATCATCAAAAAGGAAAATCATAATATATCTTATTTCTGTAGTAAAGATCTCTTTTACGCCCTTTAGGCACAACGGGTCTTAACACATGAGGTGCCAAAAGAAAGAGAATTTCATGGGCCAGTGATGAACCGTACTTTCAGCTCATAAATACCAACGTTTTTCTTAAAAAATGCGTTTAAAATCAATCATTTTAATCAAATAATCATAATAATCAAAAAGGAAAATCATAATATATTTTATTTCTGTAGTAAAGATTTCTTTTACGCCCTTTAGGCACAACGGGTCTTAACACATGAGGTACCAAAAAAAAAGAGAATTTCATGGGCCAGTGATGAACCGTTCTTTCAGCTCATAAACACCAACGTTTTTCTTAAAAAATGCATTTAAAATCAATCATTTTAATCAAATAATCATAATCATCCAAAAGGAAAATCATAATATATCTTATTTCTTTAGTAAAGATCTCTTTTACGCCCTTTAGGCACAACGGGTCTTAACACATGAGGTACCAAAAAAAAAGAGAATTTCATGGGCCAGTGACGAACGGTACTTTCAACTCATAAATACCAACGTTTTTCATAAAAAATGCGTTTAAAATCAATCATTTTAAAGTTTAAAAAAAAAGCCATTGATAACGCTGTCATCTATGAGCAGACGGTTAAACTTTTGCTATTTTTAGGACATAATAGATTCTCTAATGGGGGGGAGGGAGAAATTCATGCGATAATTATCGCACGGACATGCTAGTCATTATAAAATCGGAGTTTTGATTGAGGGCCATTCACAGTTGTTTATATTCCAATGTCCTATTCTAGCTTAAATTTGAAATTTTCTTTGCGCATGTTTCAACCAGTGTATCTTCAAAATAAGGAATCAAAATGTTTAGTGGATTTCTTTTTTCAATAAAAAAATAACTTAGTAATTGTAAAGTGTTTTTAATCCATTAATTTTTAAAAAGATCTCTCACACACCTGTTGCGCGCGTTCTTTCCCACCTGTTGATTCGGACCCGTTTTGCCGATGTTCTCTCCCTCTTGTTGGTCGCAACACCTGTTGATTTTTTTTCTCCCTCCTTCCACTCATCTTTCTCTTTTCGTAAAAAAAAAATTGTAATAAAAATCTCAAAAATCACTAATTTAAAATTTTAATGAAATCTCTAAGATTAACATGATATTAACCAAATACGTTTTCTGTTATGGAATAATTTTCTATACAGATCAGAATATTATTTTTTTTTATTAAAATTAAAATAATGTGCAGTAAATTGTCACCTTTCAAAAATATCTCTATTATTCAAGTTAATGGTATATTAATTTTAAAAAAAAATTAGCACTTTTAAACAAAAAAATTAATTTTATTTGCTATTGATATTCTGATGTTTTCTTATGCATATTGAATTGTTTAAACGTAATATTTATTTATATACTTATTATTTAAAATTAAATTGTTTGTAATATTTTTTTTTTTAAATCAATACACATTTATTGAGTTTGCAATTGGTAAAATGCTATGTATACTATGAAAAAATAGTTGCATCTGTTACGTTTATTCATAATCATAAATAAAATATAAAATAAATTATTTTAGAACTATGTTTTATCCCTCATAATATTCTAATATTTAATTTTTAATTATTATTTTTAACCCGATATTTAAACTAATTTAGTAATGTCATACATGAGGCAATAAGCATACAATGGGGACATTATCCATTAAAAATAAAAACTGAGAATTTATCAGTTTTAAATTCTTTCAAGTACTACCATCTCCAAACATCTTACAGTACTCCAAAACAAGCTATACTTACATTTTTTTTTATTTAATTACAAACGGCAAGTTGATATGTACTCCAGTGGACCTGTAACACAAAACTTTATTCACCTACTTCAACCAATGTTTTCACTCATTTTAGGCAAAAGGCGACCAAAACAGAATTATTTTGTGAAAATCAGTGTTATTTTTACTGTAATTTACTGTATTTTTTACTATAAGAAGTGAACGTAAATTAAGAGTGAAATCGGTAGCTATTTAGCTGTTATCTCCATTGAAGCTATTAATTACTTCTTTAAATGACACGTCCTTCCCAGCGCCACACGCTTCAATTGTGAGCACAATTTGCCTGAAAAAAAGTTCTAGGCTCTCTGTAACAAAGATGATTTCCTAACTTAATGCACAAAAGAATCTTCATGGGTTAAAAGTTTCCTTCTTTTTCAAGGAATGACCTTCCTTGCTCTGTCTTTGTTAAACACTCGACAACAGCCATACAACATTAATTCCTTCCAGCGAGAATTTGCTCGATCAGTAATGTTAAACGCTCTCAAATGGCGAGAGGCTGGCTGCCAGAAATTGTCGTCTACATTTGCTAATATGATAAATGAAGATTTCATGACTTTTTCCAAGACTTGGAATGGTATTTTTTTTACTTGTTTGCGAAAATTGTAGTTTGTCTGTGACTATTGTTGTGGAATGTTCCAAGTCCTTATGCAGTTTTTTTAATTGCAGATTTAATAATATGATAAATGAAGATTTCATGACTTTTTCCAAGACTTGGAATATAATATTTTTACGTGTTTGCGAAAATTGTCGTTTGGTAGACGTGTGTGACTATTGTTGTCGAATGTTCCAAGTCCTTATGTAGTTTTTTTAATTGCAGATTTAATAATATGATAAATGAAGATTTCGTGACTTTTTCCAAGATTTTGAATGGTATCTTTTAAAGTGTTTGCAACAGTTTGCGAAAATTGTAGTTTGATGACTTGTTGTCGAATATTTAAGTCTATATGCAGTTTTTCCGTGCTGAATTAGTTCGTATAATTTTGTTTCATTTTAAATCTTTAAATTTCCTTTGAGACTTGTATTACATTTTTGGTGTAATTTTTATCATTTTAAGTTTGCATATATATTCCATTTTCTGCAGATATTCTTGACCTTTTAAAGGAGATCCTAGTATTGAATTCGGAAAAAAATTGCTCAAATTAGTTTGCATAAAACTATTTTATATATATTTAAGAAGGTATGTACAAAATTTCAAAGCAGCAGAAGAAAGAAAACATCTTTTTTTTAGATGTTTATATACCTTTTATCATCTGTCTGCCTACTTTTCGTCTGCAACATTCGTCATTTACTCGAAATAAACGCTTTGAATTTTTGTCAAGCTTAAAATGCTAAGGCTTTGTAAAACATTTATTTAAAACGAAACTGCTAATAGTTTTTGAAGCTTTAATATTTGTTTCATAAACTAATGAATAGTTTTTTTTTAAAATTAAGTTATCAATTATTTTTTTACGAATTATTGAACATAAAAATGTGAGTATTTTGTATGCTAAGAACTTAAAATATTTTTTTTGAAAACGATTTAGTTAGAAATCTTCAAAAATTTATTTATACATCTATAGTATATACTATGACGTTATTTAATCAATTTAAATGTTTTAAAAATGTAAAAAATTGAAGAAGGAGTACTGTTTTTTAAAAAAGACTATTTAGGTTTAAAAAACGTAAAAAATCAAAAATTCATTTTTTAAATATTATTTTTTTTTCTTTTATTATTGTTCAGAAAAAGATGTTATAATATTGCAAAAAATAAATTATAATTCTGAACTCCTTAGTAAGAAAATTAGGATTTGGAGCTCTGATCTCCCTTAAAACAGATACTATAAATCTTGGTTAACAGTATAATTTACTGAAGATTTTGTAAACCTACATTTGTGTACCAAATCTTTAAACAATGTCTATGCTATTTAAATTCTTTAAAATATTCTGTGGCTTGGAACAAGAATAACCAATGTCCAATGCAATAACGTTAGTCGTTCTTGTTGCAAGTCACAGATATAGTTGAAATACAATATTTCTTTCTACTCGTTGTATAAATAAGATTTTGACTTATAGCACGTTAACAAGGTTTTATATTAATAAAAGATAAGAAATATAAACATCCTAAAATAAAAAAAAAATTGCCTTTTATAAACTGACATAATAATTTTGAGTAAATTGCAGTTTTTGTTACTGTTCTACAAAGTTTTAGATCATTACGTTAGATTGTTGTTGTTAAGAATATTTTCCATATTATTAAATGTATATCTATCCCGTACTCAAAGAGAAGAAACTCAGTCTTTGTAGCTCATATTTTTTTTATAAACGTTAATATTAATATATATGCTATGCAATAATATCTTCACATTTTTCACGAAAGAAATTTACTACGATTCCTTTACGATGGCTGTGGTTCTATATGTATATTGTCACAATTCTAACGAGCTATTCTGGCACGGTCAATAGCGCGCTGGTCTTCGGACGAAGAGATCTGAAGATTCGGCGGTCGATTTTTATTCCAAATTGTCCTTAATTTTTGGCGAAATAATTTTGTGAAGAAAAAACGACTAAATGAATTTTCTCAGTTTGACGAAATATTTAATCGGAGCATATAGCAGGTGGCTGTTTCGTCAAAAATGACGACAGTTCCTTTACATATGAGCATGCATTTTTAACTGTAAACTCACACGCTGAATGTTCTAAAAATAACTGAAAAATTCAAATTAAAATTTCACGAAGACTAGTCTTCTAGACATATGGTATCGAAATCATCAAAGAGATTAAATGCTAACTCCATAAATTTTTAAGATTTAAACAGACATGCGTAACAGTGATATTATAAGCATTTAATTTCTTTATTTAGTTTTATAGAACAGTACACTGCAAAACAGGTACCTAAAATGAGTACCTGAACTTCCTCGTTTTTCTTTGAGTACAATTGCATCGTATATGAGCGATGTCTTACTCAAATTTAAGCAACCGTATTTTCTAAAAAATGAGCAGTGTGATTTAATATTGCTAATATCAGCTTCTGTTCAAGCCATCTTAACAAAGCGATATGGCAAACTTAAAATAGTTGTTCAGAAGATGGTTTTCCTCATTATTTGATGTTGATTGCTGAAATGGAAACTAAGTTATTACAATTCAATTATCTTACTTTCCATTCTTTTGAAACGCCTTTTTAACATTTATTCTGTTTATAACTTCTTCACATCGACCTGGTAGTACAACGGTTAAGGCACTGGACTGCGGTGCCTTAGAATATGGGTTCGATTCTCGGTTAGTCTTGGTTGCAATTTGTCGATATTTATTGTAAGGGATTTGTGAAGGCAGCCTATGTAGGCAAGCTACTGCTCTTTTTATTCATTTTTACTCATTGTACTCATTCTTGAGTACATATATTTTTTTTAAAATGAAACTCATATATTCGGAGCTATGATAAGCATCGAATGTACGCAAAAGGAGTATATTTTACTTATTTTTGAGCACTTATTTTTAACAGTGTACAAGTTCTGGTAAGACGTGTATTTCATCATTTAACTGAGTAGAATAACAATTATGCAAATACATCACTGCGATTGTTTTCCTAGAATCCGATCAAAGAGCGCATTTACTTTAGAGGCGGATTCTTTTGTGGTTTGCGTCGCTCCTTTTGTAAACCTAAATTCACGATCAACACTTTCTAGAAGAATACCTTCTAAGAGCACTAGTTGAACACTTCTTTGATTACTGCTTCTTTTTTTTTAAATGTTTTTAAATGAACATGTATAGCAAGTTTAAAAAAATAAAAGATTAATGTAACAATAAATTAGTTTAAAATATTTTTTTTTAACTGATAGTGATTATTTCTATTTGTTTTCTGGGGTCAATCTTTATTGATTGTTATGTCTTTCTGATTGGTATTTGCGGTTTAAATGTCCATGTGATATGTAGAATGTCCCGATGCTCTAGACATTCAGTCGAAGGGTCTTTTTACTGCTGCTATGAACTTACGAATATGAACTTACGAATATGAGCTTGCGAATATGAACTTACGAATATGAACTGACGAATATGAACTGACACATATGAACTGACGAATATGAACTTACTAATATGAACTGGCGAATATGAACTGACGAATATGAACTGACGAATATGAACTGACGAATATACTCGACACTTGATATTAAAGTTATTTAACTTCGATCATATGAAGTATCGTACTAGATTATTCAGTTATTTTAGTTGGGGACAACCTTTTATTTATTACTTTATTGAATAATAAGTTTAAAAAAGGTATTAAATTCCCCAAAGCGATTAAAAACTATTTCCAGAATGAATTTTTTAACATTTAGAAAGACTTGCATAATCAGAAAAAGATATTTTGAAGGGGAGGAAAAAGTAAATTTTGAATATTTTATTGTTTGTCAAAATCTGAATACTACTGTTAAAAATACGGTAGAACTCCAATTATCTGGATCAATAAGACCAGATCCCATCCGGATAATCGAATATCCGTACAATTAGATAGTTCCCGAAAATAAGGTTATTTCTTAGTAAAAAAACAAATTTTGCTTTAGTATGTAATGTAATTTAATGACTTTTAAAAACAATATCATTCACAGATAAGAAACTTTTGAAAAGGGGATTTTGCTAATTTAATATTTCCCCTCAAAGCGATTCGGATAATTGACGATCCGCTTTGTTTGATCCGGATAACTGGAGTTCGATTAATTGGAGTTCTACTATACTTAATTTATAATTGTGCTTCAATTAATAGTATTTTAAAATAATGTTAAAAACTCATCTATTTCTATATTTCCACTTGTCTTTAATACTTTAAAAGTTGGATTTCTTAAAATATTATTATTTTATGTTTAAGAGCTATTTCTGGGATTTTATAGCTGATATTTACATATATTATTTTTATGCAAATCGTTTTAAAACTTTTCAAATGACATTCACAATTATGTAGTTTTTAAATTTTAAAAATCCTAGTGTTTAATCTTTTAAAAATTTCAAACTTTTAGAGTAATTTGTTATTATAACATAAAGTAATAACACTTACTATTAGCGGAAATTTTTGTTGTATCTTATTTTTTTTTATCTTATAATGGAATATTACTGAAAATCGTGGAGTTCTTTAACATCACTTTTACAATCATATTTTGTCAACAAAAATTCTGAAAAGGAACCAATCATATTTACAATTCATAATACCAAATTCAAAGAAGTTATTTTTATACAAAAACCTTTCGCTATTGCAATCAATCAACTGAAAGTGAAAATATAATTACATTTATATACTTAAACGTTTTCTTAAACATTTAAATTTATCTGAGGAAAGTATCATAAATATTTACTAAATAAAAGGCGATCTATAAAATGCGCATTTTCAGCCTTTATTTTGCAAGCTTTGTTAAGTTCCGTGCTTGAAACCATGAAAACATCCACGTTCCTGTTTATCCTTTATATCCCCGCTGAAAAGTTACAAAAAAGTAATGAATCTGAAGGTTGATAAACGGTTGTGTAACGCAGTTTTCAACCTTCTCTCATCATTTACAAATATATCACAGATATCATGAACGAGGTGCTATCAACGTGTTCCTTGAAAACACCAAACCAAGTGTTTAAGCTTTGTTTATTTCTTTTAATCTCTTGGAATGGACATATGAAACCTGTTTAACTACTGTTGCTAGTTTAAATTTAGCGTTTCTAATATGTGAAAGATGGTTTTCTGGATGTTAATGGTAAAATGAATCTTATCTTCTTGTTTTACATCGAAATTGTTTACACTTTTTGCTGGGGATTTTAGTAGAAGACTTGGAATGTTTGTAAGATGGTTTATTTTATGTGCGTCAACGCAATTTTCACTTTTCTGATAGAGCAATTTTTTCAAGTCTGCATTTCTTTTTATATCACACTGCAGAAAAAGGTACTTAAAAATAAGTACCTGAACATATTTGCTTTTCTTTGAGTACAATCGCATCGTAAATGAGCGAGGACGTACTCACATTTAAGCAACTGTACTTTTTCAAAAATTATCAGCATGATTTAATATTGCTAATCTCAGCTTCTGTTCAAGCTATCTTAACAAAGCGACATGACAAACTTAAAATAGTTGTTCAGAAGATGGTTTGGCGAACTTAGTAGCAGGACATTTTTATCCACCCCACAAACTCTTGAATAAGTTGGCCATACTTTTGTAAACCCAATTGAGATTATCAACTGCAAATGTAATTGACATCACCTACAAATGTAGTTGACAATCACCTACAAATGTTTGTTGCGGCTGCTTTTCGTTTCAAAAAAATATTTATTAAATGACTTCATTACGTAAAAAGTCTGCAATATATTGTTCTTTTTATTGAAAATAAGTATTCTTTATAGACTATTCTTTGTCAATCAGTCATATTGAGGCTTATTTACTTAAAATTTGTGGAAATAATCATCATTCAGAATTAAAAAGTTTTAGATAATAAAGAATAAAATAAGTTAATTCTTTAAAAAAAATCCTGAATTTAAAAAGAGAAAACACATAAGCAATTCCTTATATCTGTAGCGCATTATCATTTTATGTATTTTTCTCTGCGGTGTGCGATCCGTATGCAATTGCACACGTCGCACCCCCGTAAAGGTGGCCCTATTTTCTATGAATGCGTTTTAGTTCCGAAACATCTAATTTATGTTATGCTTCAGTTTTCTGAGAACTTTAGGGGATTTTTGTGAGACATACTTCTTTGCAGCTTCTTCTAACATTACTCAAATTTTTCGTTCGTTTCTACAAGTATAATTATCTCATTAATCTGGATCACCACTAAAAATTTCTGTCATTGCCATACTACGAATATTGCAGGGGCTTTTTTACGCACGAATCTTTGATACGCAGTTTAGCAACGGCTAGTTCAAAATGATAATTTTCACATAATTTCTGATGGATCTAATAAAAAAGATAAGATAAATTTAGAAAAGAAAAATCTGGTTAATGAAAAACTTATTAGGAAAAGCTTTTTGAGGAGAGTTGAATAGTCTTTTTTTTCTAGGGGATTTGGTGATGATGGCAATAAGAGGGTAAAATGTTAGAAGTAATATTGTGAGACAGGTTTTTTTTTAAGTATAACTGAAAATATATTTTAACGTTCCTAATGTGCAATTATTTAAATCATGTGCAGTAACTATCGCTTTGGTTATTGTTTCATTTAAAGACTGAAACTTTAAATGAAAATTAATTGGTTTTAATACGGAAGATTATTAGTTTATCATATGTTATTAAGGATATTTTGTTCGTTTAATTAAAATTTCTTCTAAAACTTTTTATACTAAAATTTATAATTATAAAACTAAAATTTAAAAAAATAATGAATTTTTAAAGATATCAGGATTTTTTAAAGTTATAAGGAATTTTTAAAGATATAAGGAACTTTTAAAGATATAAAGAATTTTTAAAGATATAAGGAGTTTTTAAAGATATTGAACTTTTTAAGATTTTGAACGCAATGATATATGCACGCAATAAAATTCAGCTATTGCCATTTAATATTCTTAAAATATAAAAACGACTTAAAGTATTTCATCATCTCCCTCGTAAGAAAATGTGAATGTCATTTGCCTTTACTTATATTGGAAGAGTTATATTTTATTTGCTACTTCGTCTATTTAATGTTTATCCGTTTACCTTTAATTTAAATATCTGCCCTTTCAAAAAATTATGCGACTCATTCTAAGTATGGTCCAAATTCCGACCATGTTTTACAAATACTTTGTTATATGTACTAAAAAAAAAGTTATTTAAAATACTTTCCTTTAACTGCTATTTAGAGAAAAACCAAAACATTTTTTTATTATTTGAAATGCTATCCATATGTTCATCATGTATTTTTTTTTAACAAATCAATAAAAGATCACGTATTTGTGGTATATTATTAATATATTATATATTATAATATATATAGATATATTATTAATATATTATATAATCTTTAAATAAAAATTTATATTTAATATAAAACTCATAAACTCATACTGTATTACAAATAATTGATGTCTTATGCATTTTGTTTACCATTAGAAAGAAACGACTGTGAAACTGCTTTCTAGTAAAAATAAATTAATTAATTTTAAATTCAGAATGATACATTTTTAAGAAAAGTTTTAAATAGTTAACATTTCTAGTGGGGACTCTAGAATTTGGAGGCTCTCTACTTGACTCGATCCTATTTCACTGTAAAAAAAGGTATTTAAAAATGAGTACTTGAACCTATTCTATTTTCTTTTTATACAATGCATCATAAACGACCGATGACGTACTCAAAAATGAGCCAAACGTACTTTCTCAAAAATGAGCAGTGTGATTTAATATTGCTAATTTCAGCTTCTGTTCAAGTCATCTTATCAAAGCGACCTGACAAACTGTTGTTCAAAAGACGGTTTTCCACATGATTTCATGTCCATTGCTTAAATGGAAACTGAGTTATTCAAATCAATTATCTTACTTCCCATTCTTTTGGCACACCTTATTAACAATTATTTTATTTATAACTTCTTCAAGCCGCCTTGGTGGTTTAATGGATAAGACTCTAGACTTCTTTGCCTCATGATCTGGATTCAATTGCCTGTAAGTCTTGGTTGTAATTGTCGATATTTATTGAAAGTGATTTTTGAAGGCAGCCTATCTAAGCTAACATCTGCTATTTTTATTATTTTTTACTCATTGTACTTATTTTTGAGTACATGTCTTTTTCATAATTGAAACTTATGTATTCGGAGCCGTGATAAGCATCGAATGTACTCAAATATGAGTACATTTTACTTATTTTTGTGTACCTATTTTTAACAGTGTTAAGGTAATGAAAAATAGGTCCCTGAGTGTTGTTTGAGGTACCTTTTGCATTATACTTAATGTCAAATCGAAAATTTACAATTTGCACACTAAAATACACAAATACTACACATTTATCGAAAAATACTGAAACCATAGTTAGTTCTATTCATCGCCCTATTTAGGCTAACATCAGATATTTTTATTAATTTTTACTTATTGTACTCATTTTTGAGTACAAGTCTTTTCATAATTGAAACATGTATGCGTAGCCATGATAAGTTTCGAATGTACTCAAAAATGAGTACATTGTACTTATTTTGAGTTCCTATTTTTAACAGTGTTAAGATAATGAAAAATGGGTCCCTGAGTGTTGTTTGAGGTACTTTTTGCATTATACTTAATGTCAAATCGAAAATATACAATTTTACACACTATTTTACATACTACACATTTCTCGAAAAATACTGAAACCATAGTTAGTTCCATTCATCGCCCTATGTAGGCTAACATCAGATATTTTTATTAATTTTTACTTATTGTACTCATTTTTGAGTACATGTCTTTTTCATAATTGAAATATGTATTCCATTGCCATGATAAGTTTCGAATGTACTCAAAAATGAGTACATTGTACTTATTTTGAGTACCTATTTTTAACAGTGTTTAGGTAACGAAAATGGGTCCCTGACTGTTGTTTAAGGTACCTTTTGCATTACACTGAATGTAAAATCGAAAATTTACAATTTTACACACAAAAATACACAAATACTAAACATTTCTCGAAAAATACTGAAACCATAGTTAGTTCCATTCATTGCCCTATGTAGGCTAACATCAGATATTTTTATTAATTTTTACTTATTGTACTCATTTTTGAGTACATGTCTTTTTCATAATTGAAATATGTATTCGTAGCCATGATAAGTTTCGAATGTACTCAAAAGTGAGTACATTGTACTTATTTTGAGTACCTATTTTTAACAGTGTTTAGGTAATGAAAATGGGTCCCTGAGTGTTGTTTGAGGTACTTTTTGCATTATACTTAATGTCAAATCGAAAATTTACAATTTCCCAGCAAAAAAAGACAGAATGAAACCTTCATCAAAATTGTCAAAATGAAGGTTTTATAAAGGATATTGAAACAAAAAACTGCAGTTTTTTTGAAGTTTTTAATTTTTCTGCATAAAACCTTTAAAATATCTGCATTTTCCCTTCATGATTAAAAATTGAAGGTCTTTTGCAGGTTTTAATGAAGGTTTTTTACAGTTTTTATGAAGGACATTGAAACAAAAACCTTTAATTTTATAGATCTTCAAAAAAACTGCAGTTTTCCTGCATAAAACCTTCAATTTTAAAATTTTGATGAAGGTTTTATGCTGACTTTTTTTGCTGGGTTTACACACAAAAAGACAAAAATACTACGCATTTCTCGAAAAATACTGAAACCATAGTTAATTCCATTCATCGCCCTTCAATTCCAATTGATTCGGAACTACCTAAGACATTGAATATAAGTTTCTGTCTTTCTTACACTTCAATTGAGTGACACACTGAAGAGGGAGCAGCTTGGGAATGAGTTAGAATTGAGAGTAATAGCGGAGTGTCCAAACTGTGTGATCAGAATGATCCAAGCAATTCAATTGTCTTCAAGTCCCATCTTCGAGTTATGGATCGAGCATTTGTCCCTTTCTAATAGAATGTTCTTCAGTTTTTGACTTAACACTGCCGGTTGTTCCATAGAAAGACGTATGAATTAATCTGATAAATATTAGTTTATATTTCAAATATTTCCTGCCGATTAAGAGGACGGTTGTCCAAGGTTCATCAAAAGACTCTGCAGAAGCGGATGCTTCACCGTTAAAAATAGGTACTCAAAAATAAGTAAAATGTACTAATTTTTTAGTACATTCGATGCTTATCATAGCTCCGAATACATAAGTTTCGTTTTTGAAAAAGACATGTACTCAAAAATGAGTAAAAATGAATAAGAAGAGCAGAGTTGTTTGTCTACATAGGTTGTCTGGCTGCCTTCATAAATTATTTTCAATAAATACCAACTATTACAACCAAGACTTACCAAGAATCGAACCCAGATACTCATGCACCGCAGTCCAGTGCCTTATCCGTTAAACTAACAGGGCGACTTGAAGAAGTTACAAACAGAATACACGTTAAAAAGGTGTGGCAAAGGAATGGGAAATAAGATAATTGAGTTGAATTGAACTCTGTTTCTTTTAAGCAATCGACATCAAATAATGGGGAAAACCATTTTCTTAACAACTATTTTAAGTTTGTCAGGTCATTTTGTTAAGATGGCTTGAACCGAAGCTGAGATTAGCAATATTAAGTCACACAGCTCATTTTTGAGAAAGTACGACTACTTAAATTTGAGTACGTCATCGCTCATTTACGGTGAAATTGTACTTAAAAAAAAAAGTACGTTCATGTACTTATTTTAAGCACTTTTTTACAGTGTAAGGACAAATGGTAGGTGTCCTAGTAAATACGATATCTTTAATATTCTGGTTCACAATAATATTCTCTTTTAATTAAACAATTATCATATAAGGTTTTTTCTTTAATTTTCCTTTAATCACTAATCTAAAATATCTGCTTATTGATCTTAATTTTCATCATCAAAACTCTGTGTGTCTGTGTTTGAGAGGTTTGGGTCCAAGCCAAAAAAAAAAAAAGGTCAGCATTAAACTTTATCAAAATTGTGAAATTAGAGGTTTTAGACAAGAAAACTTTTTTTTAAAAGATCTATTGAATTACAGGTTTTAATCTAAATTCTTTCATAAAACCTGTAAAAAAAAGCTTGCAAAAAACCTTCAACTTTGAAACATTGAAATTATTGAAGGAAAAATGCAGATTTTAAGAAGTTTTTTTGCAGGAAAATTAAAATTTTCTATAAAAAAACCTGCAATCTTTATTTTTAATATCCTTTATAAGACCTTCAATTTCACAATTTATGATGAAGGTTTTTTTGCTGTCTCTCTTTGCTGGAATAACAACTGAAGTGAAGTCAGTACACATTGCACTGAATATTCAATGAATTTTTAAATGTGCTTTTGATTATAAAAAAAATACTGTTTAGATACAAAAACTGTTTTGAATAAACTATTTTGAGTATATTAAACTATTCTAATAATGCTTGGTATTTAACCAATTGAACGGAACTAATATATATTTCTGATGTAATGTATTTTAAGGTATAATGGACGCTTGAATAAGACGTTTCCTTTTCCTTTTAAAATTCATTAATTTAAAGTATGCAGTAGACAAAGTCAGAATACTTTATTAGAAATTGAATAAGTTTAAAAAGAATAAGAAAGATTTTTAAACAGTAAAAATTATTTTGGAAGAAGTTTTTTTTTGTTTTAAATCTAAATCGAGACTTGATGGAAACGGAAGTAAACCATGCTATTCTAAAAAATGTATTTTACAAGATGAAATTAATTTTTCTTATAATATTCTGTTTAGTTTTTTTATCAGTGATTTTACATTATATTTTTTAATTTACTTAATATCTTATATTTAATGCAAAACCCAGAACATTTTTAATTAAAAATAATGCAGTTAAAAACGTACATCACTTTAAAAAAAAATCACTATTAAAGATTAAAAGACGTATTTAAAAAAATCAATAAAATATAATTATTTAGTAGTTTTAAAAGTAAAAAGTGGTGTAATATAAAGAGTTTCTAAATAACAAAATTAGTAAATCGCTAAAAATCACATACCAATTTATCCACTTAGTTCTTTATTTACTAATTTCAAAAGAATAGTTTGATATAACTAACGCTGTGCACATGGATTTTTGTGTAATAATAAAATTAAGTACTAAATGTAAACATCTTAAGAAAAAACAATAAATAAAATACAGTTTGATAAAAAAAATATTTGTGTTATGTGAAGAATCTCTTTCAGATCCTGTTAAAATAGTAATATATTTATATTTTATGTTTTGAAATATACATGCCTCAATTTCAATAATGATTTCTTATTTTAAAATGTGCTTCTATGAAAGTCTTTTTTCTTTTATTATATTATCAATTTATAAAATAACTAACAAACAGAATAAAACACGAAAATATAAAAGTAACAAATTTTAAGTCAAATATTTTTTGTAAAACTTATATCGATAAATAGTTGTTTAACATATTATAATTTCCATATAAAGTTATTGATCTTAATGACTAGTTAAATAAATTACTTAAATGTTAAACTTCTAAATCCTAGAAAATCTGTGTTATATTTTACTATTATTGACTTTCTCTGTAGTAATAATAATTATACTTAATAGTTAATACAAAAATGGAATAATTTAAAACAAAAAACAGATAATAAGGAGAAATTACAAATATTAAAAAATGAAAACAACAACTTAATTTTCTAATAGTAATTTAAGCTTTGGAGAATCACAAACGTTATTATATATCTCTCTCTATTTTTCTCCTCAGTAAATGGTAGTGAGTTGTAAACGCAAAATTATATGGAACTGAAATAAGTTTAAAATTCGAAATTATTTGAAAAAATAAAAATACATTTATATTAATAAAATGTTGTCATTAAATGTAATTATATTGAAAAAATGGGCTATAATGCTTTACTAATATAGATTTTGAAAAAAACCTCAAGCTCAGTAGCCCTCGTTACGTCACAGTTGTTTACGAAGTTTGAAATATCATTTTTTTACAAAGGTGTGTCCATTTTCACCACAACGGAATGTATTTTTTAATCGAATTTTCTTTCTGTTGATAAGTCCAGACACTTCTAGCCATACCTAAATTAATAACTTCCTCTTATGCCGGGTATCATTGCAACACTCATTACTTAAAGTAATGACAAAACTGCAACAAAAACAAACCTCTTTTCGAACTCATCATTTTGATGATCTCTTTTTGGTTTTTTTACTGTTGGTGACAGGGGTCCAACCAGTGTACGGTTTTCAATGCCAGAAACCATGCCGAAATATCTAAATATTCATCACGGAACGGGTCTTCTCACTGAGCTATAACACTATAAGCACTGGAGTGAGGACTAAGCGTGGCCGACCACTTTACTCCTTTTTGAGAGAATGTAGAAAAATAGTCCTTTCGCATAGGTTTGCGTAGATTTAAAAACGCATTTCTGGCTTTCAAAAATACATTAAATGTTACACATTTAATGTTTTTCGATACTTACAAGAAAAAGATGGCAACAGGTACCGAAATAAACAGTTTTAAACATTTCTGTGACGTCACGTGAGACCAAGGACGGACGTTTCTCAACTTTTCTTCCAAATTGTATCCATCCGCGCGACACTGTAAATTACATTGTCGCTCAATGAGTGTCCTCGCTCCAGTGCTTATAGTTATATTATATTCTAGCTCAGTGGGTCTTCTAGATTATGAGAGATCGGTTAATGAAGCTGAATATCGTATTTTTAGAAATATTTAAATGGAACTATATTTAAGTTGTTTTTAAACAGACAAACAGATTGTCATTGTATAAAAAAGTTACGTAAAATTGATTTTTTTTTATTTCTTAATTTTATTGTCGCTCAATGAGTGTCCTCGTTGCAGTGCTTATAGTTATATTATATTCTAGCTCAGTGGGTCTTCTAGGTTATGACAAATCGGTTAATGGAGCTGAATATCGTATTTTTAGAAATATTTAAATGGAACGATATTTAAATTGTATTTTAAACAGGCAAACAGATTGCCATTGTATAAGGAAGTTACGTAAAATTGATTTTTTTAAATTTTTTTATGTAATGCCCTAAGCATGTATCCTACCAAATGTTAACCGGTTTTGTAGTATGCCTTTATATGCGTTGTATGAGAGATTTGTTCAAAAATTACTCTTCTTATGTAATACCCTAAGCATGTATCCTACCAAATGTTAACCGGTTTTGTAGTGTGCTTTTATATGTGTTGTGTGAGAAATTTGTTCAAAAATTACTCTTCTTATGTAATACCCTAAGCATGTATCCTACCAAATGTTAACCGGTTTTGTAGTGTGCTTTTATATGTGTTGTGTGAGAAATTTGTTCAAAAAATTACTCTTGTTATACATAGTAAATAAGGAGCGTCCAAGCAAAGACAAACAAGTCAGTTAGATCGCAAATTCTAACAAACAGCAAGAACGTTTGATAGATGTATGCATATGGTCGAACCACCAGTTTTTCAAGTTTTAAAATAAAAGGGATATTTTAAAAATTTAGTTTTTTTTTGTTGCAAAAAAAGGGATAGAGGCCATCTTTTTTATATATAATATAATGCTTATCTAATTTTTTATATATTTTTTACATGTCTGGTTTTGCATGAATAGTACTCAAATAAGGTTAGTTATATCGGGAAAATATCATAGGAAAAAAAAAATGTTTGCTCATGGGAAAAACATATATATATTTGTTTCTAGGTAAATACTTACGCAGCCAAAAATGTCATAGAAAAAAGCTACGTTTGCTCATAGCAAAAAATATTATGTTTGCTCCCTAATTTAATACCTAGGGAGCAAAGATATTTTTTAATTAAAAATTTCTGGCATTAAAGTTTTAAATATATGTTTCTGTGCATTAAAAAAAATGAAAAATAATAAGATTAAGGAAGCAATAATAACTTATTGCTCCTTTAATATTTTTTTTATCTTCGTTTTTCATTGTATATAGAAACATTTATTTAAAACTTTAAAGCCAGATGTACTATTAAAATTTTAATTATATTCTATTTGGTGTATTGAGTGCTATATATCCACATATACATGCCGATATTAGCTAATCTCCTTCTAGTAATGAAAAACAGAAATTTTAATTCTATTCTATTTGGTGTATTGCGTGCTATGTCCAGATATACATGCCGATATTAGCTAATCTTCTTCTGGTAAGGAAAAATCCACAAATGTGAAAATTTTCATTTAATTTAAAGCTTAAAATTTCTTCTAAAAAAAGTCCCTCTCTTCAACGAACAAAAACAGCTAAAACAAAGATACATTTATTATTTACATAAGTGAATTTAATTTCTCGCGACAAAATTTACATCACAAAAAAATATCTAAATCTTTTTTAAATGTATATATTACTTTAAGAATCGGTACCATTAACAATCGGTATGGGAAATCTGAACTGACCACCCAACAACAACAAAAATAATGGAGGGAAGACTGCCAGAGCCCCCCTTTGCCCCCCCCCCCCCTCCCCTGTGCGTCACCAGTTCAACGCATCCAAACCACAACAAACGGCCCTGCTTCCCCCCAGGATTCGTCCCCAGCATTTGGCACGTGAAAGCAGATCCTGTCATCAAAAGGCGTGTCTTGTTGGAGACAGTCGAGGAAAAACAAAAGGCAAATCCTCATATTTGTTCTAAGAAATTCCTGCACTGCGTCTTTCATCTCCTGGCTGCTGTAACCGAAACTTCCCAAACAAGTTTTTATGGAAAAGCGGAGGAAAGGCGAGACCACTTTCTTAAGTTTCGCGGGCTTTTCGGGAGTGTGGCGAGCAGTGGTTCGAGTCCCCTTCCCCCTCCAGAGGTTTCCCGTCTTGAAACAGGATGCGCTGATTGTTGAGGGCGCTTCCCGTTCGCTCACATCCTCATTATGAGGCAGATCCATTTTCAATCTCGGCCATTGCGGCCATTGGAAAAGGATTGTTTGGAGATGTCATTAAGCTAAACACAGGTGAGGTACCAGAGGTGTCACCTGAGTTTGACGATGTTGCGCTTGGGATGTCATTAAACCAATCGAAGATAAGGTACCACAGTTGACAACTGGGTTTGTTGTATTAGAAAAGGATTGTTTTGAGCTGCCATTGAACTAAACACAGGTGAGGTACCAAAGGTTTCACCCGGGTTTGATGGTATTGCATTAGAAAATGATTATTTCGAGATGTCATTAAACTAAACACAGATGAGGTACCGAAGGTGACACCTGTTTTTTTTTGTATTAGAAAAGGGTTGTTTTGAACTGCCATTAAACTAAACACAGATGAGGTACCACAGGTGACACCTGGGTTTGTTGTATTAGAAAAGGGTTGTTTTGAAATGGCATTAAGCTAAGCACAGGCGAACTAAACACAGGTTTGCATGTTTGATGATGTTGCATTGGAAAATAATTATTTTGAGATGTCATTAAACTAATCACAGGTGAAGTACCAGAGGTGTCACCTGAGTTTGACGATGTTGCGTTGGAAACGGATTGTCTTGAGATGTCATTAAACCAATCGCAGATGGGGTACTAGAGTTGACACCTGGGTTTGTTGTATTAGAAAAGGATTGTTTTGAGATGTTATTAAACTAAATACAGGTGATGTACCAGAGGTGTCAACTGAGTTTGTTGTATTAGAAAAGGATTGTTTTGAGATGTCATTAAACTAAACACATGTGAGGTAGTGTCACCTGAGTTTGACGATGTTGCGTTAAAAAATAATTATTTTTTTATGTAACTAAACTAATCACAGGTGAGGTACCAAAGGTGTTACCTGGGTTTGGTAATGTTGCATTGCATTGGAAAAGGATTGTTTTGAGACATCATTGAACTAAACAAAGGTGAGATACAGAGGTGTCACCTGGGTAAGAGGATGCTGCATTGGAAAAAGATTGTTTTAAAATTAAACTAATTCCAGATCAGGTACCAGGGTGTCACCTGGGTTTTTAATTTTACTTTGTTTATCTGATGAGTGAGTGTTGTCTGGAGGTTATATGGGTAGTCCAGTGGTAATATAGAAGGGGGTTGAGATCGAATTCGGAATGTTTCTTTCAAATTGGAACGTACCTTCGCCAATAGCCTGTTGTGTAGTTTAGTGCGACGTTTCTTAAACCAATCAACGAAGTTGAAAAAATAACTGTCTGATACTCGCTCTTTTAACATATGAAGAATTAAAATTAGAAAGTTGAACATTTATTTATTAAGGGACAGTAGTCGAATATTTTGTATATTTTTTGTAGCTTTGGAAATGTTGTTGTATTTAAGAAAGACTCCACCTAATATATATTTAAAAATGCTTGAATTTGGAATACTTTTAAATTAGAGTGTTAGATTTACTCCTTCACGGAAAACTAAAATAAATTTTCCTCTAAGTTATATCATTTTCTTTCTTTAATTTTGTTTCATGAATATTTGTAGATACCG
This sequence comes from Troglohyphantes excavatus, assembly GCA_963932185.1. NCBI lineage: Eukaryota > Metazoa > Arthropoda > Arachnida > Araneae > Linyphiidae > Troglohyphantes > Troglohyphantes excavatus. The sequence goes on along the minus strand of OZ010676.1, from coordinate 12,052,160 downwards.
GTTTTGCGAATACTTTTAAATTTATTTTTGCGTCTTAATGGAATCCTTAATTCAGAGTTTCATTTCGATAATGAATTCGTGTACATTTTAAAGATCATGCTTTCAAAGAAAATTACTTTTCTTTGTCTCGATTGCTTTGTGTTTTAAATCAATTGCTAATGAAAAGTAAAAGGTGCTTAAAAATGAGTACATGAACGTACTCGGTTTTCTTTGAGTACAATTGCATCGTAAATGAGCGATGACGTACTCAAATTTAAGCAACCGTACTTTCTAAAAAATGAGCATTGTGATTGCTAATTTCAGCTTCTGTTCAAACCATCTTAACAAAGCGACCCGACAAGCTTAAAATAGTTGTGCAGAAGATGGTTTTCCACATTATTTGATGTCGATTGCTTAAATGGAAAGTTAGTTATTACAATTTAATTATCTTACGGTAATTCTTTTTGCACGCCTTTTTAACATTTATTCTGTTTATAATTATTTCACGTCGCACTTTTAATACAACGGATAAGGCATTGAACTGCGGTACCTTAGAATATGGGTTCGATTCTCGGTAAATCTTGGTTGTAATTTGTCGATATTTATTGATAGTGATTTGCGAAGGCATCCTTTGTAGGCAAGCAACTGCTCTTTTTATTCATTGTACTCATTTTTGGGTACATGTCTTTTTCAAAAATGAAACTCATGTATTCGGAGCTATGATAAGCTATGGTTAGCTTATCATAAGCTACGAGTTCAATGGTTTGTATTGATGTATAAAAATGACATAAGGAAAAAGTTTTAACTTATCAAAAATATTTTTGAATTTTTTTATATTTTTGTGGTTTTTTTTTAAAATTTCCAAGAACCTTTCACTCTGGAAAAAAAAAATAAACAATATAATTTTTGTATATTTTACTTTTATCAAAACCGTTGCGTGTAAAAAAATTGTTATTTTAAAATTCCCTGTTTACAAAAAAATTGGCTGTGGAAAATGCATGAGTGAGTGATGCAAAACATTCTTGAAATTCGATAAGATCCCAGCAAATAGATAAGACTGCTTAAAGTGCGTTTCACCCTGATCAAATGTCAGCGCAAGAAAGGGGAAAACATCCGCTAACCAATTAGCATACACTACACACATTGAAATAACATCAAATAAGTGTATCCTGTTCTAATAAAGCTAAATTAATAATACAAAATATATACACAATTTTGCTATTTTATTTTTAAGAAACTAAACTTTCTATTACATAAAAAATTACAATATCTCGCTTTATCTTCTTTTTTTTACGTTTATAACATTTTCAAGTCTAAGAAGTTTTGATTTGGTTTGGTTTTGGTTAATTAACGTCGCACCAGAGCTGCACATTTGGGTATTGGCGACGGTTGGGGGCCTATCCCGAAGAAAAAATCCGGGAACAATGTCTCGTATTTTTTAACCCTGGTCAGATTGCGAGGACAACCCCTGAGCTGGTACCTAACGCAATCCCAATTGTGCACCAGTCCCGTATACAAGTTGGTATAAAGCCGTACTAGAGCTGCACATTTGGCTATTGGCGACGGTTCGAGCCTATCCCAAAGGAAAGACCCCGGGAACAATGTCTCGTATTTTTTAACCCTGATCAAATGGCGAGGACAACCCCTGAGCTGGTACCTGACGCAACCTCATTTGTGCACCAGTCCCGTATACATGGCAGTATAATTTTTTGGATATTTTTAGACGACTTTCTAGTATTTTAGTAGCGAATCTGGCAACCCTCCGATCGTAAGATCACTACATTTTTACTTTTCTTTTTCAAATCTACTCATAAGCATAAACCTTAAAAAATTTAATTAAAATGTGTAACTAAAAGTAACAATTTATTAAGTAAAAGTTTATAAACAGAGAAACAAATTTTTTTTATTGGAATTTAATTAACAGATTCTATTTTATGGTGAAATGTTCTTCATATGTTTCTTAATGCAAGAACCTATGAACAAATATTCAATCAAAAATCGTAGTTTTTGTGATTTTTTTTTAACTATTAACGAATATTAAGTTGTGACTGGTTTTGATAAATCTGTTCATTATCTATAAGTTTCAACAGACACTAATATATTGCAAAATACATATACATATTTTATCTGCAATGTAAAGTCATCCATTATTTAGTTGAGCGACATTTCTTAAAATCATTTCACATTTTCAAGTTCAAGCATCATTAATTCTTTTAAACAATTCTTTTCAAAAACTCAGTTTCCGACAAAAACGCAACCTGCTGGTGTAGCGGTATTTCTCAAAACAGTAGTATTTTTCAAAAACATTTAAGGGTTATATAAGATTCTTATTCAAGCATCAATAGTTCTTCTGAAAAATTTTATTCCTACAGTAAGTTGTTTCAACAGTTGTACAATTTGCTAATTTAGCAAGAGAAAACTCGGTATTTGACTATTTCAATGTAATATAATGATTTTGGGTATTTTTGTTGACTCGTAGTACAACACTGTTAAAAATAGGTACTTAAAAATAAGTCAAATGTACTCATTTTTGAGTATATTCGATGCTTATCGTGGTTTCGAATACATAAGTTTCAATTTTGAAAAACACATGTACTCAAAAATGAGTACAATGTTAGCATTTGCTAGCCTGCGTAGGCTGTTTTTATAAATCCCTTTAAATAAATATCGACAATTACTACCAAGATTTACCGGAAATCGAACTCAAATCCTCAGGCACCTCAGTCCCGAACCTTATCTTTAAAAAAAAAAAAAACTACCAAGGAAACCTGAAGAAGTTTATAAACAGAAGAAATAATAAAATGGTGTGCTAAAAGAATGGGAAGTAAGATAATTGAGTTGTAGTAACTCAGTTTCCATTTAAGTGATCGACATGAAATAATGTGGAAAACCATCTTCTGAGCAAATATTTTAAGTTTGTCAGGTCACTTTGTTAAGATGGCTTGAATAGAAGCTGAGATATGCAATATTAAATCACACTGCTCAATTTTGAGAAAGTACGGCTAGGTTCAGAAACTCATTTTTAAGTAGTTTTTTTTTTACGGTGAAGGATTTTGTCTCCAGACCAGTCAGAATTGATGATAAAACATCAGACTGAAAATAAGTTAATTAGGTCTACTCTTTCAGCACCATTTTGTGTAGCTTTAAGGTTATGTTAGAGTATTTATATTATTTGTGTTGCATCGATTAAATCAATAGATTAATTATTCTGAAAAATAGTTATTCCAAGAATTAATAAGCAGTGTTTTTAAAGCTATGATTGTAAATAAAATGCTATATATAATAAATAATGGATTTTCTCCAAAGAGGCCCATCTACTACTCTCTTAAAAATACCAAGAAATAGTTATCTACCTTTTTTACGATAATTCAAATATTGCGTTATAAATGTGAATTCAATGTGTAGCATTCAATTATTGAATTTTGGCTATTCCACCTTAAGTAAATCTTTCCCATTTTGAAATGAAACATCTCGCAACGTGGAAAACTATCCAGAAATGCCTATTTTTGTGAAATTGGAAAAACTGGCAGCTTATAATGACTATATTATCAACTATTACATATAACCCTGTTTACTGTTTATTTAAAGTGCGTTTAAGTGTTAAGAATCTAATAAAAAAATAGTTTTTTATTTCTTAGAGGCTCATACGGATTTAAAAATTAATTTTTTTTCGCGGCCATTTCGAATACATCAACCCAACCAGCAGAAAACCTTCATAAAAATTTTGAAACTGAAGGTTTTATGCAGAAAAAACTGCATTTTTTTTGTGAAGATTTATGAAATTAAATGTTTTTGTTTCAATATCCTCCATAAAAACCGTAAAAAACTTTTTAAAAAATCCTTCAAAAAACTTCAATTTTTAATAATGAAGAGGGAATGCAGATATTTTAAAGGTTTTATGCAAGAAAATTAAAAACTTTTAAAATAACCAGCAGTTTTTGTTTCAATATCCTTCAAAAAAATTTCAATTTGTCAATTTTTATGAAGGTTTTATTCTGACTCTTTTTACTGAGGAAAAACATGCCATCTTTCACCCTTACAATCCCACCGCAGTCACGAGTGATATAAACAATTATAAATACTTAAGAGCGTGTTCTTGATAAGAACCTTATACATGGGCATGAGTTATGTACAAAATGTTCTAAATAACGTGGGGTGGATAAGTCAGATGGATAAATCTCCCAAATATTGAAAGGAATGTAAGAAATGAGCAGAGATAGATAAGAAAAGCGTTGATGGAAAGGATGTTTATATCATGCATAAGGTCGATGCCCAAATGCCCGGGATCAGATAGCATTGGAGGACGATCATTTAGTTGCTAGTGACATATGGGAATAAACCATGCGGAGTATCAGAACCCCCCTGCCAGGTTTTAAACCTTCTGTTTGACCTCAACGGATGCAAGTTGAAAGATAAATGGATCGCCCCCCACCCACAGCGAATACACCAAAAGTATCAGATTCCGAAGTACGCATTCTCTTGGAGTGCGCATGTAGATGGGAAATAAGCCAATCTTGAGACGTTTCTGAAACAATGGAATTTTGTTTTTGAGTTGCACTGTTTGTGTGTGGAGAAAACAAACCACACAGGTTCTTAAACTTGGAAGAAAAATAATCGGTCGGATACGCTCCAACGCTTTTTAATTAATGTTTTACGAGCTTGAAAGTTGTTTATGTTTTTTAAGTTCTGTAATTTATTTACTCAAACACAGTTTTGGAACAAAATAGAAAGTTACTGTTCTTATAAGCCATTTTTTTTTTAGATTTACTTAAATCAATTATTTGGTTTCGAGTATATAATTGAAACTAAGATGGATGGATGTCAATGACTTTTCTGTTTCATACTTTTCAAAATAAGTACTTGAGTTACTCCGATAAACTATCCTGAAACATACTTTCGTACTATCCTAAAACATACTTTCGAACTATCCTAAAACATACTTTCGTACTATCCTAAAGCATTCTTTCGTACTATCACTAAAACATACTTTCGTACTATCCTAAAACATACTTTCGTACTATCACTAAAACATACTTTCTTACTATCACTAAAACATACTTTCTTACTATCCTAAAACATACTTTCGTACTATCCTAAAACATTCTTTCGTACTATCCTAAGACATACTTTCGTATTATCCTAAAACATACTTTCATACTATCCTAAAACATACTTTCGTACTATCCTAAAACATACTTTTGTACTATCCTAACACATACTTTCGTACTATCCTAAAACATACTTTCGTACTATCCTAAAACATACTTTCGTACAATCCGAAGACATACTTTCGTACTATCCTAAAATATACTTTCGTACTATCCTAAAACATTATTTCGTACTATTCTAAGACATACTGTCGTATTATCCTAAAACATACTTTCGTACTATCCTAAAAAATACTTTCGTACTATCCTAAAACATACTTTCGTACAATCCGAAGACATACTTTCGTACTATTCTAAAATATACTTTCGTACTATCCTAAGACATATTTTCGTACTATCCTAAAACATACTTTCGTACTATCCTAAAACATACTTTCGTACAATCCGAAGACATACTTTCGTACTATCCTAAAATATACTTTCGTACTATCCTAAGACATATTTTCGTACTATCCTAAAACATACTTTTGTAATATCCTAAAACATACTTTTATACTATCCTAAAACATACTTTAAACGTACAACTAATCACTGAATCACTAAATTAGCAAAATAAACCATTATCTTTGTAAAATATATTTTGCTGTTATTTTCTTTTACCAAATTTTATAATCTAGATTTACAGTAAAAGCTAGAACTCTTAAAATAGCAATTTCTTCAGGATTGATTTTCCAATCTTTGACAAAAAGAACACCCTGATATTTAAATAAACATTTGCGATTTGGTATGGTGAGATGATTTCCAGTTTAAATTATACAATTTCAAATTATTAAAAATGTTTCGAATAGTATTTGAGGGGTGCACAAGCAAAAACAAACATGTTAGTCGGATGGCAAATCGTAGATAACCGTTAAAACTTTTAATACATGCGCGCATTTCTATGAACTTCTGGAATTTTAAGGTTTTGAAATCAAAGAATATTTTTGAAATATTGAGATTTTTTTTCAAAAAAGGATAGAGGCCATATTTTTTTTAATAAAATGCAATGCTTTTATAATTTTTTTAAATATTTTTTAGCGTTTGTTTTTGCCCGCCTTATTTGAAATTTTGCAAAACTGCACTTGTACTTATTTTTATATAGTACAATTTTGCAATCGAAAAATAAAACCTCCCCTCTTTTGAAAACCTTGAAACACTACTCACCATATTTTATTTTTAGACTAAATCGGTTATTAATCAAACATAAAAGTCATATGGGTTTAAAGATGTATTTTATAGTTATTTTATTTTTAATAACAAAAAGTACGAATAGATATTCTACTATAATTAAAACTTTACTATAACATAGTAGAAAGTAAGATTCACGGAGAATATAACGCAACAACGCGACATGAAATGCAATTTCATATAAAGGAAAAAATTACACTAATTGAAAATTGATTAACATATAAATACTAAATAAAGAACTCAACTTAAGGTAAAATTCGTAACTAAAGTTTGAAATTCTGTAATTAAATTAAACGCATTGCAGGTCCAGTAAAAAAGGGTCTTCAATAGTCCGACGCGACTGGACTTATAAATATCCTGTGATAATTGAACCCATTTTTAGGATCAATTGTATCAAATAATGATTCAATAAATTAATAACCCCGCACGCGCAACTACAGGAAGTAAAAACATTTTTTAATGGGACATCACGGAAGCCATTAAAAATCTAATATGACTAACGAGAAAAATATTTGATGTTATAGTTATTACTCTAAGATATTGTTGAGGTGCTATACTTTCTCAATCATTTGTATTTGCTAATACCATAACTTCTAATATTTTCGTATTTTAGGGTGTTTTTACTTATAAGTACACGGTTAAAAATATGTACTTAAAAATAAGCAAAATGTACTCATTGTTTAGTACATTCCATGCTTATCATGGCTCCGAATACATACAGTTCAATTTTGAAAAAGACATGTACTCAAAAATGAGTAAAATGTGTAAAAAATGAATAAAAAGAGCAGTTGCTTGCCTACATAAGCTGTCTTCATAAATCACTTTCAATAAATATCAACAATTAGAACCAAGACTTACCGGGAATCGAACCCAAATCCTAAGGCACCGCATTTCGTAGACTTATCCGTTAAACTACCAGGACGACTTGTAGAAGTTATAAACAGAATAAATGTTATAAAGGTGTGCAAAAATAATGGGAAGTAAGATAATTAAATTGTAATAAGTCAGTTTCCATTTAAGCAATCGCCATCAAACAATGTGGAAAACCATCTTCTGAACAACTATTTTAAGTTTGTCAGGTCTCTTTGTTAAGATGGCTTGAACAGAAGCTGAGATTTACCATATTAAATCACACTGCTGATTTTTGAGAAAGTGCGTTCACTTAAATTTGAGTACGTCATCAGTCATTTACGATGCAAATGTACTCAAAGAAAAACGAGTACGTTCATGTACTCATTTTTAGGCACCCCTTTCTTTGTGTAATGTCCGTTAAGTGTCGTGCCCGCTCCAGCTAAAAAAAATTCAACAAAAAATTGTGTGATAATTCAAAACTTTTTGAAACATACTAAAGGTTTTATGCAGGCAAATTGAGAAATGCTGATTTCCTGGCAAAAAATTTGCAGTTTTTTAAACGGTATAATTCTGAGAAGTTCAAATATAAAGGATTTTTTTTTAAACCAGCAATCATCATAATGTATTATCTAGTTTCTTTTGGAAGGGTTGTGTATCTTTTAATATCTCACAGAAAAATTCGTTTAGGATACAAATTGGAGTTTTTAATTTAGCCTTTAAAACCTCTCAGTGAAATCCCTATTAAGAGCGATCAACGTATGACCGACAGCTCTACAGAAATTCTAAAAATAGTTTTTAGATTTCTAAACAAACCAAACATTGTCCATGATACATACATTCAATACACAAACACGACCTCTAAACTGCTTTTTTAGTTCAAAAGTTCGTAACTTAAGGCATTTAGTTATTAAGGCGTTGAAATTTCAATAGAATAGTGTTCTTTAAACTTTTTAAATATACTCTCAACCAAGGTTTGAAGACTTTCCGGCCCCGTTCCAAAAACAAATCGAAATCGATGCTCGCGCTAAAACCCGATACGGCCAATTATGAGCGCTTTTGCGACATGCAATTAAGTTTACAAAATTTTAACCAGTGATTTCTGGATAAAGCACAAACTATTACGACAGCGATGGAAAAATACTGATTTTTTTTAAACGGTTCCGCGCTACTTTAAACTATTTGAAATTTTAATAATTATCAGACAAGACCTTATGGAAATTTCTAAGGGCTAAAAAATCGTAGAAAATTTTAATTTTATTTATTGGATTAAAATAATGTTTGAACTTTTCTAGCATGTTTACCAAAAGTATTAAAACGAATGTATAAATATTAGTCATATTTTAAACTAATTTTTGGTTCCTTATCATATGTGCCACGTTCAATACTGAAATCTATAAATCTATTTATCTCAGCCTACATAAGCTGAGACAGTAGTCCTCAACAATAAAAGAGACAGTAGTCCTCAATAATAAAAGAGACAGTAGTCCTCAACAATAAAAGAGACAGTAGTCCTCAACAATAAAAGAGACAGTAGTCCTCAACAATAAAAGAAACAGTAGTTCTCAACAATAAAAGAGACAGTAGTCCTCAACAATAAAAGAGACAGTAGTCCTCAACAATAAAAGAGAGAGTAGTCCTCAACAATAAAAGAGACAGTAGTCCTCAACAATAAAAGAGAGAGTAGTCCTCAACAATAAAAGAGACAGTAGTCCTCAACAATAAAAGAGACAGTAGTCCTCAACAATAAAAGAGACAGTAGTCCTCAACAATAAAAGAGACAGTAGTCCTCAACAATAAAAGAGACAGTAGTCCTCAACAATAAAAATCAGTCGTATTTCATTCAACTTAAAATTGCTCCATATTATTTAACATTTTATAAAAAAAAAAAAATCAGAGAATAACTAAATATTATTTATGATTCAAAAATTTACTTCAAAATTTTAGTTTTGTATAAACAATTTTAAATAATAATTTTTTTTTTGTGTTTTTCTCAAAACTGATATTTTCAGTACATTGGTACACTTTTCTCAAATTCTATTCAATATTTCTTTTTAATTTTTTTAAAGAATAATAAAAATACATTAGTTTTAGATAGCAAACCTAAAATATTCCTTAAATTAGAAAAAATAAATACCTTATGTGACATTTTATGTTGCGAAAAATATAAATGTTTGTATACGCAAAATAATTTTTGTTTCCGTATGTTTTTTAAATAATAATGGGTAAAAAATTAGGTTCACTGTTTGAATTGGAGTGTTTACTTGCATTTGGTAAAAATTTTATGTAAAGTTATTGCATATTTATTCTGAAAAGTGTACTAAAACCAAGTTGAAAACTCTATTTGTCAAAAAAGGTTTATTATTTAAAACTGTTTATACCAAACTAAATTTTGAAGTATAATAATCATAATAAATGTTTAGTTATTGACTATATTAATTTTTTTTATAAATTTTTTTAAAATTTGGAGCAATTTTAAGTTGAATGAAATACTGATTTTTGTTGTCGAAGACTGCGTTACATTTTTTTACATGAACATAAATGTATATGGAATATAATTACAGATGGAATTAGAAAACTATTAAAAGCAATTCGTTTTAAAAATTAAAATGTTTAAGAATTAGTGGTTTTGGGGGAAAATATGGCTGGGTTTTCCTTTATTATTTTTTTCTTCTAAACTAAACTACTTTTGCAAAATCCAATGGCTAAAGTTATTATACATAAATCAATACTGCTTACAAAAAAAACAATTCGATGAACAAAAATGAAATCTGAAATAGAAACAGGGTGTTGAAAATAATAAAATGTAATAAATATAATAGTATCTTTATTTATAAATAAAAATTATCTGCTCGATCATCTTCCGATTTTCACCTCTTTTACACACTCTGAAGAGTAGCTTAAGTCACTATTTTAACCCCTACCTGGTCGGCGTCGCATATCATACATTCAGTATTGTCTAATCCGTATAGTCTCCTGAGGACTGCATGGGGAGGATAGAACAGACGGAGAATTAGCAGTATAGATCAGATATAGAAGGACAGGATAGAACAAACGGAGAATTAGAAATATATACTACATAGAACAAACGGAGAATTATCAGTATAGACTAGATAGAACAGACGGAGAATTAGCAGCATAGACTAGATAGAACAGACGGAAAATTAGCAGTATAGAATAGATAGAACAGATATAAAAGGGCGGGATAGAACAAACGGAAGATTAGCAGTATAGAACAGGTAGAACAGATATAGAACAGATCTACGGGTCATACAATAAGATTTCAGGATGGGACACACAAAAACTGCGTTTTTTTATTTTTTACAAATGAATGTAACTGAAATTCAGGAAAAAACGACAGCGAAGGGGTTAATGCATATTTATTAAATTTTACATGCAATTTTATTAAATTTTAAGTTTTAATTTTTGTTTCAATTTCACTGTTTTTGCCAGAAAAACCCTATAAAATTAAAAATTGTTTTGATATTAATTTTTTTAATATCCATTTTTCACTTTTTAGCTTCCATCTCTTCAACAAATAAATCAATAAAATGCGAAACCTGCTGTTTCGGTTCAACCAGCATTGTTTTAAAATAAATGATCCTATATGAACAATCTCCGTGTTATCTGGACTTAGTTATGAAGCCTCATTTGAACGGTCTGTGTAAAAAAATGCGTAGCAGCAGACACCACAAGCGTCTGATGCCTTTGCAATTGATGCAGCTCGATAACAAGTCCGGCGGTTCCCACGAAATGCGATTGGAAAAAGATGCGGTTTGAGTTTTGTGCCTGATGATGAAAGACATTTTCGCTTTTTGATCGAGCAGAAGTAAATGGTCAGCTACTTAAAATACTACAAAATAACACCACAAGTTTTAGTACAACTAGGGGAATTTTGCGTTAAATAATTTCAAGAAGAATCTGAAGAGCTAAAATATGAGAGGTGGTAAAATTGAAAGTTCGCAATATTAAAATTTCAATCAAATTAGCTTAGTATCGTACATGTATTTTTTTGTGTTATATGCAAAAGTGATTATATTTGCATTATTAACTGAGGCGGTTAAAGTAAAAGTGGTTTAAATCCATTTTGACTTGCACCACTCTTTCTTTTATCGCATCATATAAAAAATAGGAACATCCCTAAAATGTGTCAGGATGTTAGAACAAGAAAGGTTCCGTAACTACAAAACGCAGGACTTTCAAATTTACAGAATATGTTGTTTAAAAAATTAGAATTTCAGCGTGACTATTTTCAAGTCTCTCCGATGTTTCGTTCGAATTTTATAACATATTTAGTGTATACCAGCAAAGTTTCACTATGTGGCAACAGTAATATATGTGTAATCAACGGGAAAAATGGAAAATATATAAATTTGTAAACCAATTCGAATACCAGTTTAAAAAGAAATACTTCGTAACTATAAAACGTAGCTTTTTGAAATTTACAGAGCATTTTATTTGAAAAATTAGAAATTTAACCTGACTATTTTTAACTCTGTACGATGTTCCATTCGCATATTATGACTATTTTAATGTATCTCATTCACTTAACATTGATAAAAATATCGTTTGCCATTTAAAAGAATTTCCTTTACTTATAGATATTATGAACATGACGTCACAGGTTTGTTTGATTTGATTATTATTATCAAATTGATGATAATTATCAAATCAAACAAAAATATATAATTTCTAAACTTCTCGGTGATTCGAGAATTCATACCACGTGGTATGAATTCTCGAATCACAGATAAGCTCGCGCTCGTTTTTCTCGTTCGTGTAAACTGGACCAAAGTCAAATTTAAGTGTAAGTATCTTAAAATATACATTCAGAAAGGAGAAGAGTTTCAACAAGTCTATTTAAATATAACAGTAAAAGTTGTTTAAAACACGAAGAACAATTTTCCAGTAAGGGAATTCGCCCTTTTAATATACCTAAAAATAACAATCGAATAAATGAAGACTCAAAGCCTTGGTTGAAAAGAAAGAGACTCGAACTAAAATCATTTAAATTTCCGCTGTCTTCGAACAAATTTATTTTAAGATAGCGGCGGAAAGTTGAGAAGCCTTGTTTAACGTTTATTTTTCCGTTTCGTAGACGCAACGATTTTGGGAAGTAAGGAACAAAAATTTGCGTCGGCGACACTAAATAATCTCAACATCCCGGAACAATAAATATTCATCAAGTACTCCCGATCCTCAGAAAGAGGAACTTCTGACAAAAGTTTATTCCATACTGAACCTATAGGACTCTCGTGCGGTCCTGAATTTCTGGCTATTGGCAAACCACTAGAAATTAAATACTTGATTTTAATATGAGTCCCTAATTATTTAATGGATGTTTGCATGCTCAAATCGGTGATGGGATAATTGATGTCGTTAGTTAAGTGATAATAATTTAGTAAAAATCATCTTTATATATTTTTTATTCTTGTTTTCATCCTCATTATTTTATCGATTACCCTTATGGGGCCTTGTCTTCTCCAATAACTTTTTCCTCCTTTTCTGTCCCTGGCAATAGGGTGTTCCAGTTTCTTGTTTTCAAGATCTTAAAATGGGCATCGACGCTGTTTATTCCTTGAATTTTAGTGCGTCCTCTAGATCGAGTGTCATTAGTCTGGCAGGAAATAATATTTTTAAATTTTATTCCTCATTCATTCGAATTACATGACCAGCCCATTTCATCCTCGGAATCTTCATAAATTTTATAATGTCTGATTGGCTCACTGTACATTTCATTAAAGTTATATCTTCTTCTACATACACCATCTATATTGATACTACCTATATGTTGATACTACCTTAGAAAGTAAAAAGTTGCATATGGTGTTAAATAATTCTTTATGCAATTTGTGCTAACACTCGTTACATTTTTTAATTAAATCTAATTTATTAAAAAAACTTTATTTTCATTTTAGATGGACTGGAAACGATTTTTCAGTCCCTAACAAAAGTGGACATATGTGATTATTCAAATTCGCTGTTCATTGGTTAATTTATAATTTTCATTTATAAATGTTCTTGTTCCCGCTCATTCTGATTTTATTTCATAGATTCTTTCTTATTAAACATTGAAAAATTTGTTTGAAGAATATTTCTCCTGAACCATTATAATCACTAAAACATGTTATACTGCTATTTACAAATTCATTTGTGCGCATAAGATTATAAATTCATGCTTAAGAAAATTGGTTTTAAGTTTTTTTTCCATGTCTTTTGAACACTTTAAATTTTTCTTAGGTCCTAAAGTAACCTACAAAATACAATTTTCGAATATGTTTTAAATATAAACACAGCATTTTTGACAATCTTTAATAAGGTGTGTAACTCCGTGTCAATCAACATGATCCATACCGATTCATCGGAGTTAACGCCGAACAAATGTGGCTAACTTTTTTTATATAAATAGGATTTTAAAGTTTGTTTAAGCCTTAAGTAGTTACTGATATAACATTCCAAACAATATAGTTTACTTAAGTATTCCATCGTTTACTTTAGGGTCTGTTTAAATTATTTGATGCAGACATGCAACAGTTCGCATTTAAGGTTAATCAACTCTTGAAAGATTTAAAAGCAACACAAAATTGTCTGTCTAACATTTTTTTTGTTCTGTAGCCTTGACTGGTTCATCCCCTGGTCAAAATATTTGGGCTATTTCACCTTACTCGGCTATTTATCCGCCCATTTTCGGAAGTTGGATTATATACAATTTCCTATTCCATTGTTGTGTATTACATGTTTCCCGGAAATAGTGTTTTTTAACCTGTTGGTTATTGCAGTGAGGGGAATTGATTGGCTTCTTTCTTTTCAGATATCCGATGAAGAGGACTTCGACGTCTCTTGCAATGAAACCTGCAAAGTACAAAAGGTAAGTGTTTCCTTTCTCATAAATTGTCACACAGAAATGCTTCTCAAACTATGGGGCGCGATCTCCCCCTACAAGGGCGGGGAGAGGGCAATGTTTTCTTATAAAGGGGCGCACGAAACATTCGTGCTAACAAGTTGTTGCACAAAAACAGGGTGTGTGGAAAGTTATTCAACAACTATATATTTGTATTCTTTGTCAAGAGTGAACATCTTTTAAAAGGTGCAAATTTAAACTTATTGAAAATGGCGGCAATGTTTTCTTATAAAGGGGCGCACGGAACATTCGCACTGACAAGTTGTTGCACAAAAACAGGGTGTGTAGAAAGTTATTCAACAACTATATATTTGTATTCTTTATCAAGAGTGAACATCTTTTAAAAGGTGCAAATTTAAACTTATTATAGATGGCGGCAATGTTTTCTTATAAAGGGGCGCACGGAACATTCGCACTGACAAGTTGTTGCACAAAAACAGGGTGTGTAGAAAGTTATTCAACAACTATATATTTGTATTCTTTATCAAGAGTGAACATCTTTTAAAAGGTGCAAATTTAAACTTATTATAGATGGCGGCAATGTTTTCTTATAAAGGGGCGCACGGAACATTCGCACTGACAAGTTGTTGCACAAAAACAGAGTGTGTGGAAAGTTATTCAACAACTATATATTTGTATTCTTTATCAAGAGTGAACATCTTTTAAAAGGTGCAAATTTAAACTTATTGAAGATGGCGGCAATGTTTTCTTATAAAGGGGCGCACGGAACATTCGCACTGACAAGTTGTTGCACAAAAACAGAGTGTGTGGAAAGTTATTCAACAACTATATATTTGTATTCTTTATCAAGAGTGAACATCTTTTAAAAGGTGCAAATTTAAACTTATTGAAGATGGCGGCAATGTTTTCTTATAAAGGGGCGCACGGAACATTCGCACTGACAAGTTGTTGCACAAAAACAGGGTGTGTAGAAAGTTATTCAACAACTATATATTTGTATTCTTTATCAAGAGTGAACATCTTTTAAAAGGTGCGAATTTAAACTTATTGAAGATACCTGAAATTGAAGAGCGTGCGTTAAGTCTATTTTTGAAGTTTTCCAGTATACTGTAAAAAAATTTACTTATGAATAAGTACCTGAGCCTACTCGTTTTTCTTTAAGTATAATTGCATCGTAAATGAGCGATGACGTACTCAAATTTAAATAACCGTACTTTCTTAAAAATGAGCAATGGGATTTAATATTTATAATCTCAGCTTCTGTTCAAGAAATCTTAATAAGAGTTGAAAAACTTAAAATTAATTGTTTAGAAGATATTTTTCCTCATTATTTCTGTACCTCACTTCAAACAAGCATAATTTTGCTCCTCTTTTTGCAAAAGTCACATTTTGTAGACGATGAGGCAACCACTTAAATACTTTTATTTTTGAATACTTTAAATAAGCTGGTTAGAAATATTATATTGCATATTTGGAATTATTTAAATACTAATCTAATATCTACATTTTCCGGTAAGAAAATAAATGTAAACTCTTCATCCTCTATGAAGTGCACAAATATTTGAAATAAACAACGAAATAAAACAGTTTTGAGAATCAAGTTTCTCTTGTAACCTCTTTACGCTCCAATTTAAAGCCATTAGGTGCACCAACACTGTTAAAAATAGGTGCTCGCAAAAAAGTAAAATCTACTCGTTTTTGAGTACATTCGCTGCTTATCATGGCTCCGAATACATAAGTTTCATTTTTGAAAAAGACATGTACTCTAAAATGAGTACAATGAATAAAAGAAGAGTTGCTTGCCTACATAGGCTGCATTCATAAATAACTTTCAATAAATATCACCAATTACAACCAATACTCACCGGGAATCGAAACCCAGATCTTCAGTCACCGCAGTCCAGTACATTATACGTCGTACTACTAAGTCGACGTGAAGAAGTTATAAACAGAAGAAATGTTGAAAAGGCGTAGGAAGTACGATAACTGAATTGTAATAACTCAGTTTCCATTTAAGCAATCGATATCAAATAATGTGGTAAACCATCTTCTGAACAATTATTTTAAGTTTGTCAGGTCACTTTGTTAAAATGGCTTGCACAGAAGCTGAAATTAGCAATATTAAATCACACTGCTCATTTTTGAGAAAGTGCGATTACTTAAATTTAAGTACGTCATCGCTCATTTACGATGCAATTGTACTCAAAGAAAATCGAGTATATTCAGGTACTCATCTTAAGTACTTTTTTTTTAAAGTGAAGCAGCCGCTTGTATCACATGGGCCTTAAGTCGCCTATTATAATATGAGCATAATAAATATTACGTTCTTTATACACTTTTAGTTTTAAGAATACTGTTATCGTCAAGGCTACTTTTACTCATATTTGACGATCGCTTCATCATTGAATCACTTGTCTTTTGACGAAACAAGAGTCTTCAATTTTTTAAAGTTGAATGACTACGGAACTGATAATTATAAAATTATGTAACAAACAAATCTAAAACACAAACATCAACAGCCTATGTAGGTTAGCATATTCTCTTTTTATTCTTTCTCACCCATTGTACTCATTTTTAAGTACATGTCTCTTTCAAAATTGGAACTTATGAATATGGAGCCATGATAAGCATCGAATGTATTAAAAAATTAGTAAATTTTACTTATTTTTAATACCTATTTTTAACAGTGGATATTAACGAATTAAAAATTTTAGTTAACTAAAAAAACTTTTCGTTCCCCTCGTTCGTAAGCTACTGCTCTTTTTATTCATTTTTAGCATTTTTGAGTACTTGTCTTATTCAAAAATGAAACTTATGTATTCGGAGCCATGATAAACATCGAACGTAATCAAAATTGAGTACATTTTACTTATTTTTTGAATACCTATTTTAACAGTATTTGGAACCGTTTTAATGCGAACAACAATTTCGCGCTCACCAGACTCTCAAAAAACTGTAAAACCCCATTCGAAATTCCGTCATCTTGAATAACCGATTGAAATTCGCCCCATCCCATTCCATCCCTTCATAGGGTGAGTGCTCTGTGCAGGGAATAGACGGTCTCAGATAATTGCCCCAGAAAGTCAGTTCTGAAAGGAGCGAAGGGCTCGCAACGACACGATAATTGCCCTTTAGCCTCACCCTGTAATGAGCCACTTCCTTATTAGACTCACTCGGGTACCTGCAACGGCATAAACAAGACTTCTGCACTGGGGATGATGGACAACAACGGACGCTGCTTCATTGCAGTATATGGGATTCGCTAAACAAAGAGTATCCAAGCAGTGCTTGAAATTGGCAGAATTAGAAACCTGGAATAGATTAAACGGTTCGTGTTTGAGTGTAGTTTTCATTAAAATTGGCTTCATCCAGGGCCTCCTTTTCCATAAGACACGTTAGAACTGGGCATACACTGTAAAAAAAAAGTGCTTAAAAATGAGTACATGAACGCAAAAATGAGTACATGAACGCACTCGTTTTTTTAGTATAATTGCATCGTAAATGAGCGATGACGTATTCAAATTTAAGTAATCGTACTTTCGGAAAAATGAGCAGTGTGATTTAATAATGCATATATCAGCTTCTGTTCAAGTCACCTTAACAAAGTGATCTGACGCATGGGATTTGCTAAACAAAGAGTATCCAAGCAGTGCTTGAAATTGGCAGAATTAGAAACCTGGTAAAGATTAAACGGTTCGTGCTTGAGTATAGTTTTCATTAAAATTGGCTTCATCCAGCGCTTCTTTTTGATTAGACACGTTAGACCTAGGTCAACACTGTAAAAAAAAGTGCTTAAAAATGAGTACATGAACGTGAAAATGAGTAGATGAACGAACTCGTTTTATTTAGTATAATTGCATCGTAAATGAGCGATGATGTACTCCAATTTAAGTAATCGTACATTCGGAAAAATGAACAGTGTGATTTAATATTGCATATATCAATTTCTGTTCAAGCCACCTTAACAAAGTGATCTGACGCATGGAATTCAATAAACAAAGAGTATCCAAGCAGTGCTTGAAATTGGCAGAATTAGAAACCTGGAATAGATTAAACGGTTCGTGCTTGAGTGTAGTTTTCATTAAAATTGGCTTCATCCAGGGCCTCCTTTTCCATAAGACACGTTAGAACTGGGCATACACTGTAAAAAAAAGTGCATAAAAATGAGTACATGAACGTAAAAATGAGTACATGAACGAACTCGTTTTATTTAGTATAATTGCATCGTAAATGAGCGATGATGTACTCCAATTTAAGTAATCGTACATTCGGAAAAATGAACAGTGTGATTTAATATTGCATATATCAATTTCTGTTCAAGCCACCTTAACAAAGTTATCTGACGCATGGAATTCAATAAAAAAAAGAGTATCCAAACAGTGCTTGAAATTGGCAGAATTAGAAACCTGGAATAGAATAAACGGTTCGTGCTTGAGTGTAGTTTTCATTAAAATTGGCTTCATCCAGGGCCTCCTTTTCCATAAGACACGTTAGGCCTAGGCATATACTTTGAAAAAAAAAATGCTTAAAATGAGTACATGAACGTACTCGTTTTATTTAGTATAATTGCATCGTAAATGAGCGATGACATATTCAAATTTAAGTAATCGTACTTTCGGCAAAATGAGCAGTGTGATTTAATATTGCATATATCAGCTACTGTTCAAGCCACCTTAACAAAGTGATCTGACGCATGGGATTTGCTAAACAAAGAATATCCAAGCAGTGCTTGAAATTGGCAGAATTAGAAACCTGGAATAGATTAAACGGTTCGTGCTTGAGTGTTGTTTTCATTAAAATTGGATTCATACAGGGCCTCTTTTTCCATAAGACACGTTAGGCCTGGGCATACACTGTAAAAAAGTGCTTAAAATGAGTACATGAACGTAAAAATGAGTACATGAACGCAAAAATGAGTACATGAACGCACTCGTTTTATTTAATATAATTGCATCGTAAATGAGCGATGACGTATTCAAATTTAAGTAATTGTACTTTCGGAAATAGGAGCAGTGTGATTTAATATTGCATATATCAGCTTCTGTTCAAGCCACCACCTTAAAAAAGTGATCTGACGCATGGGATTTGCTAAACAAAGAGTATCCAAGCAGTTCTTGAAATTAGCAGAATTTAAAACCTGGTATAGATTTGTTCGTGCTTGAGTGTAGTTTTCATTAAAATTGGCTTCATCCAGGACCTCCTTTTCCATAAGACACGTTAGGCCTAGGCATACACTTTAAAAAAAAAGTGCTTAAAAATGAGTACATGAACGTACTCGTTTTGTTTTAGTATGATTGCATCTTAAATGAGCGATGACGTATTCAAATTTAAGTAATCGTACTTTCGGAAATAGGAGCAGTGTGATTTAATATTGCATATATCAGCTTCTGTTCAAGCCACCTTAAAAAAGTGATCTGACGCATGAGATTTGCTAAACAAAGAGTATCCAAGCAGTGCTTGAAATTGGCAGAATTAGAAACCTAGTATAGATTAGACCTAGTATAGCACGGTACGTGCTTGAGTGTAGTTTTCATTAAAATTGGCTTCATCCAGGGCCTTCTTTTCCATAAGACACGTTAGGCCTAGGCATACACTTTAAAAAAAAGTGCTTAAAAAGGAGTACATGAACGTACTCGTTTTGTTTTAGTATGATTGCATCTTAAATGAGCGATGACGTATTCAAATTTAAGTAATCGTACTTTCGGCAAAATGAGCAGTGTGATTTAATATTGCATATATCAGCTACTGTTCAAGCCACCTTAACAAAGTGATCTGACGCATGGGATTTGCTAAACAAAGAATATCCAAGCAGTGCTTGAAATTGGCAGAATTAGAAACCTGGAATAGATTAAACGGTTCGTGCTTGAGTGTTGTTTTCATTAAAATTGGATTCATACAGGGCCTCTTTTTCCATAAGACACGTTAGGCCTGGGCATACACTGTAAAAAAGTGCTTATAATGAGTACATGAACGTAAAAATGAGTACATGAACGCAAAAATGAGTACATGAACGCACTCGTTTTATTTAATATAATTGCATCGTAAATGAGCGATGACGTATTCAAATTTAAGTAATTGTACTTTCGGAAATAGGAGCAGTGTGATTTAATATTGCATATATCAGCTTCTGTTCAAGCCACCACCTTAAAAAAGTGATCTGACGCATGGGATTTGCTGAACAAAGAGTATCCAAGCAGTGCTTGAAATTAGCAGAATTTAAAACCTGGTATAGATTTGTTCGTGCTTGAGTGTAGTTTTCATTAAAATTGGCTTCATCCAGGACCTCTTTTTCCATAAGACACGTTAGGCCTAGGCATACACTTTAAAAAAAAAGTGCTTAAAAATGAGTACATGAACGTACTCGTTTTGTTTTAGTATGATTGCATCTTAAATGAGCGATGACGTATTCAAATTTAAGTAATCGTACTTTCGGAAATAGGAGCAGTGTGATTTAATATTGCATATATCAGCTTCTGTTCAAGCCACCTTAAAAAAGTGATCTGACGCATGAGATTTGCTAAACAAAGAGTATCCAAGCAGTGCTTGAAATTGGCAGAATTAGAAACCTAGTATAGATTAGACCTAGTATAGCACGGTACGTGCTTGAGTGTAGTTTTCATTAAAATTGGCTTCATCCAGGGCCTTCTTTTCCATAAGACAGGTTAGGCCTAGGCATACACTTTAAAAAAAAGTGCTTAAAAAGGAGTACATGAACGTACTCGTTTTGTTTTAGTATGATTGCATCTTAAATGAGCGATGACGTATTCAAATTTAAGTAATCGTACTTTCGGAAATAGGAGCAGTGTGATTTAATATTGCATATATCAGCTTCTGTTCAAGCCACCTTAAAAAAGTGATCTGACGCATGAGATTTGCTAAACAAAGAGTATCCAAGCAGTGCTTGAAATTGGCAGAATTAGAAACCTAGTATAGATTAGACCTAGTATAGCACGGTACGTGCTTGAGTGTAGTTTTCATTAAAATTGGCTTCATCCAGGGCCTTCTTTTCCATAAGACAGGTTAGGCCTAGGCATACACTTTAAAAAAAAGTGCTTAAAAAGGAGTACATGAACGTACTCGTTTTGTTTTAGTATGATTGCATCTTAAATGAGCGATGACGTATTCAAATTTAAGTAATCGTACTTTCGGAAATAGGAGCAGTGTGATTTAATATTGCATATATCAGCTTCTGTTCAAGCCACCTTAAAAAAGTGATCTGACGCATGAGATTTGCTAAACAAAGAGTATCCAAGCAGTGCTTGAAATTGGCAGAATTAGAAACCTAGTATAGATTAGACCTAGTATAGCACGGTACGTGCTTGAGTGTAGTTTTCATTAAAATTGGCTTCATCCAGGGCCTTCTTTTCCATAAGACACGTTAGGCCTAGGCATACACTTTAAAAAAAAGTTCTTAAAAAGGAGTACATGAACGTACTCGTTATTTTTTTAATATAATTGCATCGTAAATGAGCGATGACGTACTCAAATTTAAGTACTCATACTTTTTCAAAAAAAAATAGCAGTGTGATTTAACATTGTTAATCTCAGCTTCTGTTCAAGCCATCTTTACAAAGTGATATGACAAACTTAAAATATTTTTTCAGAAGATGATTTTCCACGTTATTTGATGTCTATTGCTAAATGGAAACCGAGTTATTACAATTCAATTTTTTTACTTCCCATTCGTTTGGCATACCTTTTTATCATTACTTCTGTTTATAACTTCTTCACGTCGCCGTGGTAGCTTAACGAATAAGACTCTGGACAGCGGTGCATGCAGATCTGGGTTCGATTCCCGGTAAGTCTTGTTTGTAATTGTCGATATTTATTGAAAGTGATTTATGAGGGCGGCAGCCTATGCAGGCTAGCATCTGTTCTTTTTATTCATTGTACTCATTTTTAAGTACATGTCTTTTTCAAAATTGAAACATGTATTCGGAGCCATGATAAACATCGAATGCATTCAAAAATGAGTTCATTTAACTTATTTTTGAATACCTATTTTTAACAGTGTAGTTCATAAAAATTGGATTCATCCAGAACCTCCTTTTCCAAAAGACATGTTAGGCCTAGACCTAGAGGCCCACTATTTTGGAGGCCCTTAAATATGTTTTTTTTTGCTCATTAATTGTATAAACCCTATGAACCTCAAGGGCGTATATATACGTCGAGGGATCTACAGTTTTTTTTAGTCTTGCACCCAATTTTTAAATTCATAAAAATACTTCATTTTATAGGTGCAACTTATAAGATATCTCTTTACAATTAATTTTTTTAAATAAATAATATAAAATAATATACCTAGGGAAAATTATTTAAATTTCCAAGCTGTAAGAACAACGTTACTATTCCGAAAATCGCTTGAGAGTTAGTGGGTTAAATATCTTTGGAAGAAATTCTTATTTTCATTGCATTTTTTGCAAATATTTATATTAAATGCGCTTTAACGTTGTTTTTGAGATAAATAATAAGCCTAATATGTGGATATTTTTTAGTCTTGGAGTTTATTTTTTAATCCTCATTGACGTTTTGTAGTATTAATTCTTTTAATTCGGTATCTGATTACGAAATGAAATATAAAAAATGGGCAAAATGAAATTTAATTGATTTTATCTGTCTTCAAGAAAACAAATATTTGTATCTTTAAATCAGTGATTCTTAATGTTAATATTGGCACGACATAAGCTAGCGGGGTTCGGATGTTCTGTTTGGCAAGATTTTTTCATTCAATATGACGGATACCAGTATATTGTTGAACATAAAAATATAAATATTTCCAAAACGTATAAGGGATAGCATCAATGAAAGCACACATTAAAATTCTAATACATAAAAAAAATGGTTTTCATGAATGTAAGCAAGCAATATTCTTATGCGTTTGTTTATATTAAAGCACACCAATAAATTCAAAGTAATGGAATGCGTTTTCCGAAATAATCCTATTTTAAACATGAATGAACGTATAGAGTTAAGTTATAAACGTTTATAGAAAAAGCATTACAAAAACTAAAAATTTGAAAAAATGAGTGAAACGTGAAACTAAAAGGAAGAAAAAGACAATTACAGAATGTTTCATGTTAAGAAGATATTGTTATTTTATCCACTGTTAGATATATCTATTTGGAAATTCATATTGCTTTTAAACAAAACAAAAATTACTTGGAATAAAATTATCTCCCACCAACCGACATGCCTAACAATACATAGAATATCAATTTCCTCTTAATCCTATATAAGGTTTTGGAGTATTATTTTCTAAATTTCAGTTCCACGAAGTCCTTTTATTATTTTTTAAATAACCTCTTTTATTAAGAAATTCGCATAAACTCTTAAGTCTAGAATCGATAGTATTTGATTAAAAAAATGGAATTTTATAAAAACAATATGTACTGACAACGTACAGTGTAGTTTCTTTATTAAACAGTGTAATTTCTTTATTAATGTATGTTATTTAATTAAATAGTATAACATTGATAAAAAAAATAGTGTAAACATTTGTATTTTATTTGTACACATATTTCTATGTGTGTTCTTTATAATTCTACTGTTCAATTATAAATCACAAATATATAAAGGACTTTGTTTTTAAATTCCGGGAGTTTATGTATTAGAAATATTCATCGAAATAAGAAATACCGAATGTATATTCTCTAAGATGTGATACATGAAAAAAATTTCTAAAAATTAGTGATTATTACGTATTACTGAATGATAGGAATAAGTTAAAATAGCATGTCCCTACGATAATTATCGCATGATCAACCCCCACACCCCAGCAAAAAAGTCAGCATGAAACCTTCATCAAAATTGTCAAATTGAAGGTTTTTTGAAGGTTTTGTAAAGGATATTGAAACAAAAAGAACTGCAGTTTTTTTTAAAGTTTTTAATTTTCCTGCATAAAACCTTTAAAATATCTGCATTTTCCCTTCATGATTAAAAATTGAAGCTTTTTGCAGGTTTTATGAAAGATATTGAAACAAACGCCTTTAATTTTATAGATCTTCAAAAAAAACTGAAGTTTATTAACCATTTATGAGATGAAAGTACGATTCGTCAATGGTCCATGAAATTCTCTTTCTTTTTATACTCATGTGTTAAAATTCCTTGTTTCAAGGGGCGTAAAAGGGATCTTTACTACAGAAATAATATATATGATAGACAAATATCGGTATTAACTAATTAACTAACTATTAAACAATTATTCCTAAAAATTGACTAGTGACCTGTTTTAGAAGCTTTCAAAATATTATAACCATTTAGGTACGTTAAGGTGCAACCCTTTTTTTAAATATCAAACAAGCAGGAGATAAAGTTTAGTTCGTTGCCTAGCCAACTTAATTGGATACATTTTTACAGTTGACTTCAACTACACTTCTGCAAAGTCTGAGTATTAAGGTTTTCTAAAATTCTTAGTTCTAATCGAAGTTATTTTATAATAAATTCTGCGTGGTCTTATGTAAAAAGGGTGGAATTTTATTAGAAAACTAGTTCCCTCAAGTTAAAAAAAAATGGGGATATAAAATCATATAAAGTAATGCGATTGTAAAATATTTGTGTATTTTAAAGTGGTATGAAAAATAATATGCTTTTTATTGATTCCGTTATTTTCGATTTTGTTTAGAGTGTAGTGTAGTTAATTATTTTTTTAAAGATGTAATGCTTAGTAAAATATTAAACTAGATGATAAATTTATAGCCACATTTAAACACAACAGAAATATAAAAAAAAAAAAATATTTTCAGTGTTTTTATAAGAGTGCAATTTATTTCTGAGAATCAAGTAACCGAAATTCCAATGCAAAATTCCAAATGAATTTTATATCTGTAATATAAGCATTTTATATCTGTAAATAATACATTTTATATCTGTAAATAATGCATTTTATATCTGTAAATAATACATTTTATATCTGTAAATAATACATTTTTTATCCGTAAATAATGCATTGTATATCTGTAATGTAAAATGAATAATTTGAACGCTCGTTGAATTATTACTAAATAAAAAGGAATTACGTGGGTATTTGATATATAAATACCCTGAATTCACTCAATATTAAATAAAAAGGAATTACGTGGGTATTTGATATATAAATACCCTGAATTCACTCAATATTAAATTGAAATATATTTTGACATTTGACAGCCTTTTTTTTATTTCATTAATATTTATTACAAACTACCAACATAGTCACGTGTAATCAAAGCCTTCTTGAATACAAGAAAAAATCAATGCTTATGGCAATGTGCTCTGTTTTTTTTGTTTTTTTTTTTTTGTTAATTAACGTCGCACTGGAGCTGCAAAGTGGGCTATTGACGACGGTTCGGGGTCAATCTCGAAGGAAAGACACGGGAACACATACACTCACACACACATTCATACATGCACCTCGTTATTTTAGAACCATGGCCAGATGACGAGGAAAGCCCTGAACTGGCACCCAACGCCTTCAATAGACGTCAGGACTTTAAATGTGCTCTGATTGGAGAAGATCTAAAATTAAGCCGAGTTGAGTTGTATGTTAACGGAGTCGTGACCGGAACTTTACGAGATCGAAACCCATAATCCCAACTACAGATTCGCCGTAAATAAGAGTTTGACAATTGACAAATGTTAAAACATAGTGTGACTTGAATCACAATAAAGTCAAATCAAAAGCAGAATGTGTCACGGAAGCTCATTGATAGATGTGTGAGATTAATAGGTATTTATGTAAGGTAAAAAAAATTAATTATTTTTATAAGCACATACAATTTTATCGGAATGTTAAATCATAACTTTCTAGTTTTTTTTAACATGTTTACGTTGTAATTAATTACTTACATTTTCGAAAATAATAATAAAAATAGGTCAAATAAAAAAACGAAATTTCATACTTTTAGGGTTTCATAACTAAAGAACTATGGAAGTCTATTTGCAACGATAATATCTCCGTTCGTCTTTCTAAGTCTGTCCGTCTTCCTAAGCCTGTCCATCTTCCTAAGTCTGTCCATCTTTCTAGGTCAGTCCGTCTTTCTAGATCTGTCCATCTTTTTAGGTCTGTCCGTCTTTCTAAGTATGTCCGTCTTTCTAAGTATGTCCGTCTTTCTAGGTCAGTCCGTTTTTATAGATCTGTCCATCTTTTTAGGTATGTCCGTCTTTCTAAGTCTGTCTGTCTTTCTAAGTCTGTCTGTCTTTCTAAGTATGTCTGTCTTCCTAAGTCTGTTCATCTTTCTAGGTCAATCTGTCTTTATAGATCTGTCCATCTTTTTAGGTATGTCCGTCTTTCTAAGACTGTCTGTCTTTCTAAGTATGTCTGTCTTTCTAAGTATGTCCGTCTTTCTAGGTCAGTCCGTTTTTCTAGATATGTCCATCTTTTTATGACTGTCCGTCTTTGTAGATCTGTCCGTCTCGTCCTTTTAACTCGAATATTTGTAGATGGTGTCCCATGGCGAATATTGATAAATGAATTACTCATAAATAATATATAATTGTTATAGTTTTATAAACGCAATATCTCTAAAAATGAAGCAAAATAAACTCTTATTAATAAAATTAACTCTTATTTATATAAACTGAAAAGTAAATATCCAAAAAACCTTGGATGGGATATCACGATTTGCATTCAAAGAAACGTATTTTACTAAATCCATTCCTTAAATACAAATTTTTGTAAATAATTAATAAATGGCGTCGCTGTTTAAAAATTTAACTGAATAATTTGAAGTTATACAATGAGTGCAGATACTTAGTGTGTGAAGTTCTAATTCGAACTTTTTTAATTGCAGTGTCACGATGGATGCGACTTATGGACAAGTGCAATATCTAGCTCATGTCACGAAGTTTGTGTAAGTAATCGAATTTATTACTTTAAGTTTATTTACCATATTTTTTAAAGTATATATATATATATATATATATATATATATATATATATATATATATATATATATATATATATATATATATATATATATATATATATATTAAATATTGAATGCCTTGTTTTTACAATGAATTTTCTGGCAGTGAATAACTTTGGCAGATGTCTCCATTCATATAATCATATTCTATATTTCGATATATTTTCTCCTATTCTTAAAATGTAATTGAATATTAAATATATATTAAATAATATCATTTATAAAAGTTAACTCTTTGGTCGGCGTCGCATATCATATGTTCATCATTTTCTGCCCCGTATGGTCACCAGGAGACCATGCGGGCCAGACAATGGGTAGTATAGAACAGACGGATGATTACTAGGACAGAACAGAGACCCATTGGCCAGACAATTAGAATTCATGATAGAACATACAAGAATAAAAAAAATCCTTTTTTTTTTTAACGGAAATTCGAAAGAAAAAAATATGACCATGAAAGGGTTATTTTTTCATGAAGTAACTTATTTATTATGTTTCTTTGTAATACATTAGAAATCCGATTATGCGGATCAATTGGGAAGACCAGATCCCATCTATATAATCGAATATCCGGATAAATGAATAATTCACGAAAAAAAGATTATTTCTTCGTAAAAAAGACGAATTGAAAATAATATCCATTCACCGATAAGAAATTGTTAAAATGTAGATTTTGCTTCTTTCTTTTCTTTTTTTTCCCTCGAAACTATCCGGATCCGGATAATTGGCTATCCGCTTTGTTTGATACGGATAACTGGAATTCTACTGTACTATAAAACTATTTAGTATATTTAATTCTCATAACCTGATATTATTTCAATAGGAAGAAGACAAAAAGGTTTTCAAAAACAAATTGGTAAGTGTTTCATATTAAATTATTTTAAAATTACTTGTATAGTTTTGTTAAGTTTCATGAACTATTAATAATGCTAGATGTATACGTTTAAAAGAAAGATTTGATTAAAAAAAACTAAACCACATATATTAATAATCTAGCAAACTTTTGTTAAATGTGACTACCCTTAAATTAAATAATTATAATGTGTAATGTAACCTTTAGGTATTTATGATAATTCTTATTTTCAGGGTCTTTACTGCATCAGAGGATGTAACATAGCAATAAATTTGTATATGAAAGCAATTGAAGGTAAATACTCTTTTAGTTATTTTAATTATTTAAAGTCTATGGGATTGACACTGGGGATATGATGCTTTTTATAGGGAAAAACAGGGAAAATAGAAGACGTAGAGTTTGAAGGCGTGAAACGACATAAGGATTCGATGTCATAGGTTAGGCAAATTATGGATTAAAAATGCTGATGATGCTGATTTGCACGGATAATTTCGTCAAGGCTTCTTATCCGAACACGAGCTCTTATCTTCGGAATGGACGTCAATGACGCACTTTTTTTAATTGGGGAATTTTTAATTATAAGATGGATAACTTGGACTGTGACCTACATTTATGAGCTTACTTTAATTAATTTTAAATTAAATTTTAAAAAATGGGACAAGGTTTAAGTAAATCATATCGTATATGCGTCATTTTCAAATTCCAGTGTCATTAACCGTCCTAATAAAAAATATTTTCCCTATAGGTTGTATTTATCTTTTCAACTTTTTTTCTTTTTTTGTACAGATGTTGTCAAACAGTTGTTATTAAAGAAATACAAAATTGGATTATAATATTTAAATAAAAATTATTTATTTAAACAAATATGGTGGGGGAATTAAAAAAAATGGCTGTCCGAAACAGAAAGTATAATTTGAATTCTGCAATAGAATTATTCCAATGACGGATTTTTTTTCTGCAGCATTTATAATTGTTTAAAATGTTCTGTATTTTGCATTAAAGAAGATTTTCATAATATTTAAAGATAAATTAAGCTTTTAATATATTTAATTCTTTGTCCAGAAATTCGTGTCATGTCTGTTTCCATATACTTTAAAACATATTTTTAAATCAAAATTTACATTCTCTGAATGGTAAAAGTTGTTTGTTAATGCAGCGGGATTAGTTTGATAATTACAAGCAGCGATCTTGAATTTCTTGTTGTTAATAGATGAAGAAGGAGATCTTTTGTAGAAAGTATATTTATTAAACGTCATGTCTGTTACTTTAATTTTTTATATAAAACATTTATATTTTTTTAATTTCTCAACTGATTTATTTAGCTAACAAGGTTATTTATTAAAAATAATTGTGTTGCTTATATTTTGGTTTAGATATTCCAAATAAATAATTCTTCTTCTATGAAATGTCATGTCTGTTACTGACTTCGATAACAGGCATGACAATTTGTTGTATTTTTTATAATAAAAATTAATAACAGATATTTTAAAAGAAGAACTGCATGAAAAACGTTAAAATATAGTTAATGATCTTCAGTTTAATGTTGTTGTTTTTTAAATATTGTTAAAAAAATTATTCTTAATTTCCTGTTTGTCACTGGATTTTGAAAATTACCCATATACTTATATTATGTATAGTATTTTTCAAATTCTACGTTCATTGAATGCAGATTGTTTATCTCTTTCACTATATATTTTATGTAAAGTTAGCTTTTTGCATTAACTATTTACTTGTCGAATTTGGACATTTCTTTCAATGATGAACTACGACATATATTTACTGATGATCGGTTATAACATAGAATTTCTGTCCAGTCGTTTTTGTTTGGAAGAATGAAAATAAATCCTTAAACAATTTCCAAGTATATTTTTATATTATATCTTCCAAGTAATCATTTCTTATTGGACATTTAGTCTTATGTTAGTCCTTTGACTGTCTTTCCCAAAGTTCTCCATTTGTGCAAAAAAATTATAGCACAAACGAATATGATTTTGTGACGTCATACTTTACAAAAAACAAACTTTTATTGTTATTCCGACATTATGCATAATTTTATTGTTAGATGTTTCTATACCATGTAGCCTAAATAGATTATAAAGCACGTATCCTGACAAGCAGCAAAAAAAGGTTGATTAATAAATTTAAATTGATTAATTAATTATTTAATTAAAAACCATATTATATGTCTATTTTCTTCTAGAAACAATAAAATTATTTTCTAAATATTAAACTCTACAAAAAATTTTAACGTTTAAAGAAATAATATATTTAAATATTATAAATATATTAATTCATAGTAATAGAGTTTTAGAGGGAAATGTCTTTTTGCTGACAAGTTCATCTACATTTGACTTTTATCACTCGCAGCAGACTTGAAGTTTTCTAAAGTAATTAAATTTTTCGTTTTTCGGAATGGGTGATTGATAGTAATAGAGTTTTACGGGGGAAAAGTCAAAATACAGACAAGTTAATCTACATTTGACTTTTACTACTCGCAGTAGACTTGAGGTTTTCTAATGTAATTAAAATTGTCGTTTTCCGGGATGGGTGATTGATAGTAATAGAGTTTTACGGGGGAAAGTCAAAATGCAGACAAGTTAATCTACATTTGACTTTTATCACTCGCAGTAGACTTGAAGTTTTCTAAAGTAATTAAATTTTTCGTTTTTCGGAATGGGTGATTGATAGTAATAGAGTTTTACGGGGGAAAAGTCAAAATACAGACAAGTTAATCTACATTTGACTTTTACTACTCGCAGTAGACTTGAGGTTTTCTAATGTAATTAAAATTGTCGTTTTCCGGGATGGGTGATTGATAGTAATAGAGTTTTACGGGGGAAAGTCAAAATGCAGACAAGTTAATCTACATTTGACTTTTATCACTCGCAGTAGACTTGAGGTTTTCTAATGTAATTAAAATTGTCGTTTTCCGGGATGGGTGATTGATAGTAATAGAGTTTTACGGGGGAAAGTCAAAATGCAGACAAGTTAATCTACATTTGACTTTTATCACTCGCAGTAGACTTGAAGTTTTCTAAAGTAATTAAATTTTTCGTTTTTCGGAATGGGTGATTGATAGTAATAGAGTTTTACGGGGGAAAAGTCAAAATACAGACAAGTTAATCTACATTTGACTTTTATCACTCGCAGTAGACTTGAAGTTTTTTAATGTAATTAAAATTTTCGTTTTTTAGGCGAGGTGGGTACTCCAGCTCCACCCTATTTAGTTGCCGAGACGCGAACCAATGTATCTATTGCCATACAGTGGACCCCAAGTCCCTATCACAATATTTCCTATTTGGTGCAGTTAAGATACGATAATTTACATCAAGTCACGGATTGGGAGTATTATAAACCGACCAACTTGGTAAAGGATCATTATCTCAACGTGGAAGAATTGCATCCATACACGAAATATAGAGTAAGTCATTTAAATTCAATTTCAATTCCGAGATAATGATTAGTAATATTCTTTCCGAAATGCACAACATTTTTAAAACTGCATAAATGTATGAATTTTACGAATGAATGAATAATATAAAAAGAAGTAGATAATGTTTTAATTTTACAACCACACAGTAAAAATACCAATGTATTTTCTATGATTATTAATCGATAAGTTATTTTTCGCGAAATTAAAACAACTTTTGATAACACGGTAATTTTAGTTTTACAAAGTATAAAGAATTTCTATGTATTGTGCAAAAAATAAAGGTAATAAAATGTCAATTCTATTCGTATTTTTTTTACATTTTAGATTCAAATTCTCCAAATTATGTTACTAAGCAAAAACCGTTACAAACTAGATCAAAATGTTCGCGAAAAAAAAATTCAAACAACTTTTCAATTATTTTTTTAGCTAATATAACACAAGTTAAATAAAATTAGGTTATTAAAATACATATAATTAATTTTATGGGAATTTTAAACCCAATTAAATTTTTTAACTTAACTCATTATAATTTAAATAAATAAATATGATTTTTAAATATATTTAATTTTGTTTTAAAACATAAATATGTGTCAAATTATAAAAGCAAATTGCCTTTTCTTATTATTCCCCATAGTTTAGAGTGGCATGGATTCTTTTAGAAAACTACCCACCCTTATTTTCAGAAGAAAGCATTGTTATTTCGACTTTACCATATGGAGGTAAGCTATAACTTTACATTTAAAAATCCTGTATTCTTTGCCGAAAGAAGATATCCTATTATATTAGAAATAAGATATTGATTTTCCATTTGTTTGCTAGACAAAACTACCTTAAGATTGTATACTTTGTAAAAAAAATAGGGAGTAAAATTCCAACACTTACCAAAGGAGGTAAGTTATAATTTTATAAAGTACCTTTTATACTTTACTGAAAGAGGATAACTAAACGCACGGAAATTATTATTATATGTACTATAGTATCCGAAGGTAAGATTTAATTGTTATATGTGTATAACAGAAAAAATATTAGCACACAGAAAGAAATCATCGATTTCGGTACTTTATTTTGATGCCAAAGGTAAGTTATAACTAACATTAATTAATGTTTGTAGTGATACTCACAGGGGCTGCTTAAGGTCAAAGCGACACAAGCAAACCTCTTGGGGCGCCGGTCAAAGAGGGCACTAAATTTGTGTAAAAAAGGGGAAATATAAATGATTTGGAGTAGGAAATTCGTTGTCATATACATTTTTCTATGTTTATATTTTTAAATAAATTACTTTAGGATTCATTTATTAAATTTTGGTACCTGTATATTGTTTTATTGAGATTATATAGCTTGGATTCTATTTTATTATGTGAAAACGTACTCTTTACTCTGCAGACCAGTGATTTCACACAATTTTTGAAATTGCACCTTTAGTAAAACCAATGTAGTTATTTCAGTTGAGAAAATTACAATATAAAAAAATCAAATTCAAGTTTCAAAAATTGTCTGCAAAAATTATTTGTATAAATAAGTGAAAATCATGTTCGCTTAAGCTCTAGAATAACTGAAGGTTCCAGGGAAAGAACAGTGACAGTCCATCTGTAGTGATTTTGGCAGAAAAGGAAAAAAAAATAATATTACACAGTATTCTGTTTTTTAAAAAAAAATTTTGACGGACTGTCATCGTTTTACCCGTTTTATAACTTGGAACACTAAAAGTACAGCTCTGTAGCTAACATAAGTTGTTTAGATCTTGATTTAAACAAAAAAATGGACCCTCATCGTTTTTTCCTTAAACCCTTTAAATATAATTTCAAAATTATTATTAAACTAAATGTTAAGTTTGAAACATTCAAATAAAATAAAATTATCCCTTTCGTTTGTGAAACTCCCAATATTTTATTTTGAAAATGTTAAAGAAGTATTCTAAAATTGCATCGAAAATAAATGTTTGTTTTGCGTTATATATATACTTTGTAAGATGTTCGCATATCATATTTTTTTTTAACATTACTTAATTTTTTTGCATAAGATTATTAATATAGCTAACTATAAAAAATACGTTATTTATGTGTGGTATACGCAGTAATAAACTTAAACTAATTTAAAATTAAAAAAAAGTACTGATTAGTTTAAACAAACTGTTTTTTTCATTATGGCTTATATACGCTTGTAAAATATTTACTCAAAATTATTGATTGAATTTTTTAGAATATTTAACAATTAAATCTAAACTGTTTACAATACGCTAGAAAAGTTACCTTGATAATATAGTTCAGCAATGGTATAAATTTATTGCATTTTGTGGATGCTCTTAACAAATTCCACAACATTTTGTAGTACCATGTTTGTAATTACTTGTTTTAACACCAGATGGCAGCAGCACATATTCGAAATACGAGAATCCAATGACTTCAACAATCGGAAATCGCGCGCGCGGGATACTATTGAAATTCGAATGAACAAAATTTAAAAGAAAATCTCTGATATATATTTTTTGTAAAATAAAAGTGGTTTACTGCCTTATATAAATCTGATCTAATACCAAATATTAAAATTTTGGTTTTTCTGCTTTTATAATTACTTTTTTGAAGAAAGAATGTAGAATACTATTTATTATAAGCATAATTAAAAAAAGTTGCGTGTGTAGAATCTGAATTTGTGAGAGAGTTTTTAATTTAAAAAAAAAATCCCAAGTTTTTTAAATTAAAAATAATATAGTACTAGTTAAATACTAACTATTTTTTTAGATACTTGTATATAATTAAACAATAAATATTATACTGGTCAATTAATAATATAGTTTATATTTTAATTAAAAAAATAATTATAATTAAAAAATATTATTACACCGATTAATTATTAACAGTATTTTGAGATAGTTTAATTAAGAGTAAATAGTACACCAGTGAATTAGTAATAACTAGAATATGATAGTATATTTAATAATTAGTATTTAATATTGTAAAACGTATCGGTAAATTAGTAACCACTAATATAGCAAAGAAATCAGTCCACAATTCGTCAATTAAGTAACACCGCATCACTAATTCGTCTTTTTATTTAGTTAATACCACGAACTGGACACAATTTTTCAACTTTAACAAGTAAAACATTTAAATTTTGCGTTTTCTTTCAAAATATGCCAGACCACTTAATAGAGAAATGCAAAATTATATTCCAAAAAAAGATAATTTAAAAGTGCTAAAATCTACAAAAAAAAAAGTGAATTAATTTTTTTTTTCTTTAAAAATCTCCAGTTTTTTAGCTTTTACATGACACCAACGGTACATTTTTGTACTTATAGAAAGAATTTTTTACGATGCAAAAATTTAGTTTCGTTTTCAAAACATGAGAGTTAGTAATTTTAGTTTTTAATTAAGGTATTCCTCTTCAGAGTGTTTCATACCCATTAGATTTTCACTGTTTAAATTTTATGGACGTCATGCGCGACTTGGATTAAGATTGAAGTCAGTCTGGATAAAAATAATCACGTAGCCTCTGTGCGATTGGTCAGTCAAAATGACGGGGTCATCACCAACCAATAAGATTTGCGCTTAATGTCCCTTACCAAAAACTTGCTCGTGCTCACCAATTTTAATCTCAACACCAAGTCCTAAGTAGGGTCCATTCTGTAGTATTTTGTGACAACAAAATTTAACTGTAACTATATCGCAAGTGATATTTGTTTATGTTTGTGTACATGTGCTTATTGTTGTACTTGGAAGTTTCGCAATTTGACTTTTGAATTCTTCTTTTTACGAGAAAAAAAATTCTTATACAGTCATAATATAAATTGTTACAAGAAGTTAAAATTTGCAAGTATACTTAAATAATGCTTTGAAGGAGAAAGCAGCTAATTCTTAAATAATAATATTGAATAAATAGCCTGGACATTATGTTTTCTTTAGCAAATTGTCTAAAAGCTTTTGCAAAGAGATGTGGTATCAAAGAAAACTCATTAAACAAAATGGGGGTGCTAGCTCTTTTTTGTAAAATCAGTTTTTTTCGGTCACATATTGATGTGGAATTCCACGACATGTGGAGTTTCCATTTATGACATCTTTAAAGAGGATATCTGTTGCTGAACCAGGTTATTATTTCAATTTCTTTTGACACATAAAAAGTTTCAGATGTTGAAGTACTGTAAAAATTATACATGGATGTTACAAGTGGGCTATAAAGAGTGACTAAAGTTCAAATATGAATTGTGGAAAGAAATTGTAAATAAAACACACAATGTAGGTTATTGCTAAATGTTTTGAAACACAGATATAAAACACATACAGTCCCAGAATTGCCTTCCTGACAAAATATAGAACACAAAAGTGTTAATGGTTTGTTTGGAACTTGCGCTCAAAAACAATTTTCAAATGGTTATGTTGTTGGGCTCTCAACTTGTGACATACCTATCTATTTTAATTATTTCTTAAAGCCAAAATTAGAAGTATTAAGATGAATGTAAATAAGTACCAGATGTTTCAGGAGACGCATTGAGAATTAAAAAAAATATCAGTTAGTGTACAATTGCGGCAAAAGATTTGTCATAATTGGTTATAAGGGCTTTAAGAAAGAAAAGGCAAAAAATTAAATTAAGGACCCTGAAAGCTTTAAAGACATTAAAAAATTAAATTCGCTATTTAATACTGAAAATTTGTTTCATAAACTTTAAACTAAATTTCTTAAGATTTGCTTTAACCTTTTCATGGGGGAAATTTATTCATTCAACTTTAAAATTAGTTGTGGGATGTTATGGACCTCAATCGAAAAGATTAGTTGAAAAAATAATTTTCAGTAGAATTTTAAAATTTAAAATATGAAAAAAAAAAGTTTGATTTTTTTTTTTTACTTTCCAGGAAAGAAAATAAAAACAAACTTGTCATGTACAAAATTGTTTAAGGTTCATAACATTAAGAATAATACTACAAATAATTCCCAACAAAAATCATCTTTCCAGATGATTTACAACTTAAGTAATCACTGGTGAAAAAACATACTAATTAGCATTTGACTTAATTCAAGTTTTTTATATATGTGTCATCATAAATTTTAAAGTATTCTCAAACATGAAAAAAATAGATTTTTAAAATAATTTTTTAAGTTAAGACGTTATGTTAATGTTTATTCCTTTCTGAAGTCTGCTTCGTATATTATAACCAAAATTATGTTTATTATTTTCAGCACTATATGTTTAACAAGCTTAATTGACTTATAATCTCATTAGTGTACAAGATGACTTTTCTTCTTTTGTTTAGCACCATCTACTCCCCCTATCATGACATGCCTGACAGCTGTGAGTTGTACGCGGATTTCATTGAGTTGGGATCCACCTCCTTTGCCAAATGGGCCGATTTTATCATATGTTTTGTACATACAGGAATTACCCTTTGGTAATATTATGATAAAGGTAACCTCTTATTCCCTGTATTCTATTTTTATAGTAAAAATAATTTAGAAATATATGGATTTTATTGGGCTGGAGTTACGATTAATCCTCTTCCACAGCGGCCCACTGTTTAATCTAAAGGAAAAAAGGACTTTTATAATAGTGGCCAAAGTGTAATTCATAAATGGAAAAATTTATTAAATATTATTGTTATTTCTGTTGTGATAAAATAAAAATAACTGAATCTGCATTGTGTTTTGGTTGTTCATCTATTTTGTGTTTGTATATATACAAAGTTCTCTCACTCTTTTTTTCTCTCTTGCTAGGGCATTAAGCAATTTAGTCCATATGCTTGCTATGTTTGCATTTCATAAATAACTTTTGACATTAAAAATATATAAGACTAAAGCTAAATTTATTACCTTTGTAAAATGTTTGCTTGGAATTTCAGGACATATCGGATACATCCGACGGACTACATTACATGATCAACAATTTAAAGTCTTCGACTACTTACAAAATATCTTTGAGCACTAGAAACTCGATGGGGGAGGGACCTCAGGATGTGCGGAACATTACGACTTTGTCCAAAAAGGAGGTTTCAAGTAAGAATTTTTACAAATTTATTTTTTCTCAATTTATTACTAGTTTACATTTGATTGGTTAAGGCCATTCTAAAAGTTTACTTCATGGATTGGTTCATTGGATTTGAGGCCATGAAATTTTTTATTTATTGTTAAAATTGTTATTTTTGTTAGTTGTATAATTATAATTTTATTTAATAAATTTTTAACTGCTGCTATAAACTGAGTTAAAATTCAATTCAGAAGAGAAAAAGTTTTACTTTTTTGCAGAAATGAATTTATGACAAAGTTGAGAAAATGTTATATTAAAAATGTTACTCTATTTATATGTACCTGGTAATAGACTTTTATTTATAGCCTTTGAAAATTCATTAAGTTAATAATTGGTTTATATTAAGTACTATTTTTTTCTATCACTTATATTTAAACTTACCTAATTAAAAGGAAAAAATATATATTTAACAGTTTCATTTTTTAAAGTGAATTTACATGAAACCGATACATAGCCTGACTAATTTTGCAATAAAAAAAATGTAATGTTTTGTTAATTCACATTTATTATCTTAGGCTTGCATAATACTCCAGCATACCTTGTATTTGGATCGAAGAATAGTATAGTAAAACAGGGTCTTCGAATACTCGATGAGTCGCATACTCTCTACAAAGTGGAAAATGAATCTGTAACAGGTATTGCATTCTTTTCTATTCTTAAGAGAAAGGGCTTTATGAAATTGCTAGTATCAATTTTGTATATCATAAGTAGCCCATAATAAAAATAAATGCAATTATTTCAGGTGTTGCTCTTCATGTGAAGCGAAATACTTTCTTTGTGACCGATTCTTCGGGAAATTTGCATAGTGTCAACATGAAAGGATTAAGGGAAAATGAGGTGATACATTCAAGTTCAAACTACCCAACAATATTGTCTTTGGATTGGCTAAATGAAAAGATATATATAGTCGAAGAAAATCAGGTATGAAGTTTATTGAAATCA
The DNA here is from genome assembly GCA_963932185.1 of Troglohyphantes excavatus. Taxonomy (NCBI): domain Eukaryota; kingdom Metazoa; phylum Arthropoda; class Arachnida; order Araneae; family Linyphiidae; genus Troglohyphantes; species Troglohyphantes excavatus. Next base: position 12,013,995 of record OZ010676.1, on the reverse strand, counting down.
GAAGTATTTTTATATCCCAGCTTTTGTGTATAGAAAATAAAGTATTTATAGATATTGTTAAAATTATAATAACAAGAATAGCATATCTGCTGACATATGTCTTATTTTTTGTGCAAAATCCTTTTTATATTATTTGCTTATTAAATTACCTTCACAATAGATTTGTATTTATGTACAATAGATTTGATTGGCAGATACTATTAGTAAAAATGACTTTCCAACAGCATAACTGAAACAAGTAGCATAAATACTTGTACAGGTCAAATTGTTTGCCTTTCATAGAAGAATATTTAATTTCAATATTAAAACATATTCAATGTTTTTTAGTGTAAAACGAATTGCTTCTATTATTGAGAACAAAAAGATTTAGTTTAAGTGAATAAAAGTAATAGCAGATATGCTACCATTCAAACATCATATAAAATGCATAATATTTTGGGGGTATAATTTTTTTTCCAGTAAAAATTTTTAATTTCTGTGATTTTTAGGGAGTTAAACAGTTTTGTGATTTTCTTTAAATCTTAATATGATATTTTGATTACAATGTCTTATGAAAGATATTCAACAATAAATTCTTCTAAATCATATATTGTAAAAAAATTATGCTATTTACCTACTGATATATCATACAACTATTTTTATAACCAGTAAGAATTTTTAAAAGTCTTTTTAAAATTATCGTATCGAAATAATGAAGCATAAACTTTAGACATGAAAACTTTCTTTAATTAAATACTTTAATTTTTTTTGTCAGTAATATTTACTAATTCATATTTTAGATTTCTCGATGTGACTTGAATGGCAAACATTATGAAATAGTTTTAAATAATATGAAATACAGAGCTGCGGATTTGCATGTTGATCCTTTAAATGGGTGAGTATTCTATGTAAAAAAAATCATATAATTTTACTTTGAGTTGAGATCCGTTACTGTTAATGTCCAATAAATATTCTCTTAGATTATATAGTTTTCATCCTATCTTATATTAATCATATAAGTTTTTATGTGAAGTGTTTATTATATACTTGTTTAATATAAATGTATATATTTCACCTGTTATATTGTCAAAGGCTCAAATGCTTTTTAAATTCTATTTATTTTCAATTTATTACAGATACTTGTACGTGACCATGGGGGATCATTTATTTGAAGGTGGCTTGTACAGAATTGATTTGATTGAACTAGATTCTGGGGAAAGTGTAGAATTTGAGAAAACTCAGCTGATAGTTAGCGATCATTACCTGACAGCATTCGTAGTGGACTACAAAAACTTTCGTATTCTTTTACCAACGAATAACACAATTGTTTCTGTGGCCTTGGATGGAAGTGATGTTTCAGACATACGTGAAAATTCTCAGACTTCCCTCTACAAAAACATCAAAAGCCTTGCAGTTTATCAAGATTTGTTATACTACACAACAGGAAGTCTTCTTTATGGTGAAGAATACCACAAGTTAGAGGATAAATTTTACCAAAATGTGTATTCAGTCGGAGAAGGGCCCTTTCTATCCCTTAACATATATCACATGGACTATCAGCCACTTCCAAGTAAGAATATATTTATGTTTGTTCTGTTGAAATCTGTTTTATAGCAGGTTTCAATCTTTCAATTATTGGTAGAAGAAAGACTGGTATAAATGACTTGCTGTCAACTTTCCTTTAAACATAAAAATTGTTTTTCAAAATTTTCATTTTCAGTTGTTGAAAATATTAAGAAGTAAAATTCTAGTCCATCAATATGGATATGAATTTTTCTACCAGGGCTTATAATTTAAACCTTTACATTTTGTCTTCAAATTGTGATGTTTAGAAATAAAAATTGTTAGAGAACTATTCTTGTTCTAATAAACTATATTTTATGTCTATTAGTTTTGGTGTAAGGTTGACAATCTTTAGTATTTTTATATGCCTAATTACATTTTTTATTAATAATAGTAAATATAAATATGTATTACATTTACTATATTTTTGGAAGTTCTATGTTAATAATTTTCAAATAGCACATCACACAATCTACTTCAAAGATTTTGTTTCTTAAACTGCATTTTTGTTTATTCTAAAGTGGATGATAATTTAGCATTTTACCCAAATTTAAATACTTTATTTTATTATGCAGTCAGATACTAATTTTTAATGAAAATTCCTATTTTAAAATTGCTGGAATATTTATGATGCAATGTATCAATAATTATCTTTTAGGGCCTCTTAATCCTGTTGAATCAGTTCAGGCCTTATTTGGAGTTGATGTAGCAAAAATTAGTTGGACCAGTCCTAGACTTTTAGGTGGACAAGGTAAGTTTATGAAAGATTACATCATTAATGTAAATGAAAAGTATTAGAGATGTATTTTAATTATTCATTTATGTACTTAGTTTCTTATATACTTTTCCTATAAAAAGAAATATAATGATATTATCCTATCCTTTTGAAAGTTTGATTCTTGAGCACAAATCTTGCTCTCACATTGCGTTGACTCTAGTAATTTGTATAACAAAATGAATAAATTAATCAAATAGGTTATTAATTCTCAAACAAGTTTTTACATACAATATTTTCTAACTTAGTCAGTCTTGAATTGTATATAAACAATAGAAGCCTGACATTGAGTTTCTGACATGAAAGCAAACTTTTATCACTCTATATTTCATATATTTGGTAATAAAAAGACAAAAAAGAAGCCCTCAACACTGTCAAGATCAATGGCCTGCTGATTTTCTGCTACGCAATTGTTTTCAACATAATTCCTTGAGTAGCATTTTTAGAAGAAGAAAAAACATTTGTTTTAGAATAAATGATATTTAATATTTGAGTTTTTATATATTAAATTGATATATTGAAAGAGGTTTGTTATTTATTTTCAAGGTAAAGGCTCTTGGGAGAAATGGATGTATGAAGTACAGCTAACTGATAATTCCTTAAGTGTTCAAGGAATTAATATCAGTGAGAATGTATATGACATCAGCAGCTTGAAGCCGAACACAAGCTACTCCATAAAGGTGAGAGCTTACAGTGATGGTGGAAAAGGACCCTGGTCTTCAGAGTTCAAAGGAAGCACACTTAAAAACAGTAAGTCGTCAGATTTACTTAATATTTACTTGATATTTAAACGTCTTTATACATTTTTGATTGGTGAACTGTGAAAGAATCCAAAATAAGTTAAGAAATCATAAAATACCACTAAAAAGTATTTGAAAAAACTGTAAAAAAAATACACAACCCTTATAGTAAGCATTTTTTAATTACACCAAAAATCTTACTGTTTTTCTCACATTCATCAAACAATCCCACATGTGCACTTAAAAATTGAAGGTGCTAAGACTAATTTTAAATAATCGGAACCATGTAGCCAAGAAAAAATTATTTATATTGGGGACATTTTATGCAGTTAGAAAAAATACTTAATGTGTCTGTTTTAGTAATGAATTATGTATGTTGTACTTTTATTTTGTTTTGTAGGTGAAAGATCTGGTTTTCCCTATATCTTATATGGAGGTAAACAGGGTTTATTGAAATCGGACTTTGTTGGAGAAAATGTGGAGTCACTAATAGATAAAATGAATTTGAATAATGCTTATATAACTGGTAAATATATTTTTAAAAATATTTATTCATTATTCAAAATTTTATGGGAATAGTTTGCTAACAAAGAGAGATGGTTTTCTCCCCAAACATGTACAGTACAATTGCATATTTTATGTTGCTTTTGATTTTAATAACTCCAACTGATTACTTTTTGTATTATTCCTAGTTTGAACTATTTGCATTATGTATATAGTTTCTGTGTGTCTTACATTTAAAGAAATATTAATTTTATAAACATAACTAAAATATTAATATTTAATTAAATTGGCAGATAATTTAAACTATTTAAACTTGCGTTATGATACTTTAAAAATTATTTCCTTGATTTATTTTACATTACCCAGTTCAATTGAATTGTTTTTACATTTAAAATTTCTATAAATAAACTAATTCCTGTCATTAATATTTTTTCAGATATCTGTTGGTATGATAAAATGCTGTTTATTAATACAAACACAACATTTTTGTATGTTTATAATTCTTCAATTCAACCTTCGCTTGCGAGACTCCCAAATATCACTATGGCTACCAGTATTGCTATTGACTGGTATGCTCCAAAATTGTATTGGTCCAGTGCTGTTCAGCAAATGGTAAGGAAAATACTTTTTTTTAAATATCATAACATTGACTTAGTATTATTCTTAAAAAAATTAACTGTAAAAGTTCACATAAATATGCATTAAATTAGAACATTTGCTTGGGCTTAAAAATCATTAATATTGATTAATTCAAATACACACCATAATGTATTTAAATATTAAAAAATAAGTAATTTAAAATAGTGAGATGTTAAATACTATTTTTTCTTTAGAGTATTATTATTTTTTATATAAATTGAAAATTAACTACACAACTCCAGTTTAGTTTTTAAAAAGTATCAGTTTAAATAAAGTAAGAAAAACCCAGAAATGTTTCATTCTTTTATTATTATGACCATATAAATTAATAATTTTTTTAATTAAATTAAGTACTTTTTATGTATTCCACCTAATTGTAGAATGTATAATTGGATATTAGTTTGGTATTTTCATAGATTAATACACGTTTGTTCTATATTTCAATTATAAATATTGTCTACTATATTTTCTACTGTTCTTATATGTGGTACAATTCTCTTTGATCTCCTCCGAGTTGCAGTCACACGATTATAAGTTGATACAAAATTAATATTATTTCTTTTCAGATTTCACGATCGAATATTGATGGTAGTCAACCAGAACCTCTTCCTATTTTAACAATGGCAAAGGAAATAGCTATTGATTCTGTGCATGCCCATCTCTATTGGGCAACTTCTCACAGTGTAGAGCGCTCGTATCTTAATGGAATGGAGCACTTTGTCTATATGAAAAATGCATTGTTTTCAGGAAAACATGGTATGAATTCAATTATTACACTATTAAATAAGTGCACAACTTTTCAAGAGAAATTACTGTATATTTTAGGCAGTAGTTATATATGGCAGAGCTGTGTGTGTTTTAGATTTGTAAAATTTGTTGATAATGTAATAACGACATGTTTCATAATTTTTATAATACTAAAGAATATAATACTAAAGAAAGAAACCAGAAAACAAATTTATTTTTCATTTCCAGGTTTTGACTATGAAGAGATATTGACACTTTCAAAGAATCTGCCAACTTATTGGTCATTTAAATTAACTTGTGTATTTTCTAATTCTTTGCAAAATTTTATTTGCCTCAGACTTATTATCTAATGTATGCAGTTTTATGTTTCTATACATTGATTTTATAAACTTAATTATTTTTCAGTCATGGGTTTAACTCTGGATTTTGATATGAAAAAAGTGTACTGGATGGTTCGAAGTTATGAAGGATCTATTATGTATCGGGCTTGTTTGGCAAGAACCAGTAACTTTCCTTGTAATCCTCAAGAGCCCGAAATAGTTGGATCCTTATCAGAAGATGGCTTGTAAGTACAACTGAAATTATTGGTATTAAATAATATTCTCACCAATTCTTTTTTTAATAATTTTGATGTATTATTTATATTCAAATATAGATTGAAATCCAACCAACTCACATGTAATTTTTAATCTTAGGCATGGACCAGTTTGGTACTTTAATCACAGAGTATTTTGGCTCCATGAAAATCAACGAGCATTTGTCAGCGATATAAAAGGAAATAATTTTGCCCGTATATATGGCCAAGGGTTAAATGGATTAACATCTATGGAAATAATTGATCCTTCGTTACACCCTTATCCAGGTAAAGTTATATATGAACAACCAAAGTTATTATTTCTTTATTAAATGTGTACTAGCGGAGTAGCAGATGCATTTACAGTTTTTAAATTATTTAAGTATCAGTAGAATGTATATTCTAGTCTAAATCTACTATGAGTAAAGTGAAAAGCACCATTTTTTTAAAAATAATTAATAAAATGTTTATTATATGTTACATATGTCAAAATGCAAAAAGTTAGATAAAAGTTTCTGAGTTATTATTACCAACTTATATACTTTTGTGGAATGAAAACATGCACTTACAGAAAGCTATCAATTTCAATATGCAAATACTATAAATATATATGCTCTTTTTGTCAAATAATTAAAAATGATGTATATGTGATGACCATGTTGAAGATTTTTGCCTAGAATTAATACTTTTGTATATTTTTACAGAGGAACTTGACATGAACACAATTAAAGTGGTACCATCATCAATTAGTGAAAGTGCTATTCGAATTGTAGGTACTCATGACAGATTTAACATTACTTGGGATCCTGTACTTAATGTAAACTATGGCATAGTATTCTATGAAATTAGAGTGGATGATGGAGATGAAGTCATGTACAGTCTGGTAAGGGTTTCATTTTATAGTTATCTAAACTGCACATACTAAAAGTGAAATTTAAAAATAGAATGTTGCATAAAAAAAACAAGCCCTACTCTATATACAATTATAATATATTTATAACAATTTAACATGCTAGTGCTAAGACACTTTTTGTCACTTTAACGATTCAATATGTAATTGAAACTAATAATTTATGTGCTTTTATAAATATATATATTTTAAATGCAGTTCCCAACTTTTATTGTGAATTTAGTAATACATAACTACTTTATGTGTTTCAATATAGATTTATGGATTGTAATTTTTCTTAAATAAATTGAAAAAAAATCAATTTAATTTTCTTTCAGATTACTAATGAAACTGTATTTGTATACCCAACAATGAAAAGACTGCAACCTTATACACCACTAACAATTGGGATGCAAGCATTCACATACTGGGCTTCTTCAAAGCAGACTATTGTGGTATTACCTTCTCCAAGTTCAGGTATAGCACATTGATTTATAAACACATATATAAACTAATGGATTAGTATAAATACTGTAGTATTACCAATCAACAAATATTTATTGTATTATAAGTTCTAGTGTTAGCGATTATAACTACAACATTCAAATTTTCACTCTCTCCTTCAGTGAAATAATAATTTTGAAATTTCTTAATGATTTTAAAAGACATTCAAGCAAAAACTAAATCGGCCAATGTTTTGAAATTGTTTGTGCATACTGTAAATACTTACATTTTAAACACAGAAATACATTTTTAAAAATTCATAAAATTAGGATAATTTTAAAAGTATATAAATATCTATTGAGATATGCATCAGAGTTATTTATACTCTCAAATAAAACAGAACATGAGCATAGTGAAATTTCTCATTAACAGATATCCAAATTTTATCATTTCATTGAGGATTTGAACTTAGTTACACATGGTTCAAAACCTATTGTATGTCTATTGTGTAGTATGCTGTTATATCTTATACAATTAAATTAACAAAAATGCAAATTAATTCGATAATTAATATTTAAAATTTTATTTTTTAAATAAAAATCCATTGCAGTTTGTACGATAATAATACTTAATATGTCTTGGTTTTATTTCAGTTCCATCCAGACCATTACATCCACGAATTTTCGTCACTCATAGATCTTCTCCCTTGCATCGCAATAAGAACATCATAGTTGATTTTAGGTGGTCACCTCCTGAAAAACCCAATGGAATTGTTTTGAGTTATGATGTTAGTTGCTGGTTTATGGACAATGACACTCGAATACCTCTGTGTGATGATTTAGTTTCAGGGAAATTTCTTCAGTATGAAGCGAAACACTTGCTTCCTAATACAACATATTATTTCCAAGTAAGATTTCTTTGTTTTATAACATTTTATTTAATTTGTAGATTTTTCATTATTATTTTGATAAGTTTCTGACTATACTATTTAATGATAGAAAATTTTGCTTTAGTATTTTTCAGACTTTATATTGAAATTTTAATTTATTTTGGATTATTGTTGCACATGAATTTGGTGGTTCTGAACCCACGAAAGGAAGTATAAAATCAGAATTGCTATTATTTTTAATTGTAAGTTTACGCAAAATGGCAATGCCTGTCTTTTAAAACCTTAATATTTTTGTTATTGCAAGTTCTCCCTTTTGTGTAATAATTTAAAACTACTAATTGCAATGGAAATTAATCCAAATGTGTAACAAAAATTATTGAAGCTATATTTTAAAAAGATCAAGCTCCATTTTAGAGCTCTTCAAATATCTAATTGTTTAGTCTATTGTACTTAATTACAATTAAACAACACCTTTAATGTTTTGTTTAATGTGCACACAGGTAAACGCCATAACTGCAGCTGGACCTGGAGAATCAAGTGAGATTGTGGAAGCAGAAACATCAATTGAACGTCCTGTACCTAAACTCCTGCTGGCTAATGCTGACAGCGTGAAGGTAGCTGACATCGACTTTCATGAGGAAAAACTCCTATTTAGCAAGGCAACACATCCAGCAGCTATAGCTTACCTGGCTCAAGAAAAAAGAGTTTTTGTGCTGGAAGAAGAAGGAGCCTTGATGGTCTCTTCACTAGATGGGACAAATGCATCCTTGGTAAGTTCGAATAGTCTACCTTAATTATTGCAATTTATACCTATTGAATCAATCATTCACAAGCTTACAAAAAAATTCGTTTATGCTGTTTTTATACTTGAATTTTCCACCATCCCAAAGTTTGATTTACAGCCATCAATTTTTTAAAAGTTTAATCTCCATCAATTTAAGCAATACAGAACCTACTGTCTTGAAGAAACTCAAAAATAAGAATTTGACTTTGAAGTGTAATCTCTAATATTCTAATTAGGGAATTATCGTTGATTGTAGATCAAACACTTGGTAACAGAAGGTACTTCACTGAGCGTGGATTGGGTAGGTCGGCAACTCTACTGGGCAGAGGTGGATAAGGAAGCAGGCCACAGCAGTGTTTGGTCTGTTGATCTCAGTTACAACAGCTATCCAAAGAAGATATTCGACAGAACATCAATAATTAATAGTTTGGAAGTTGAACCTTTTTCTGGGTATGCATATTTTTTTTATCTCTCTATGTAACATTTTTTGTTTGAAGTGCTTGTATTGTAGCCTTAGCATTACTACATTCAAATGAAATCATAAATTAATTTCTTCTTTTTTATCCAGATGAGAAAACTACTGGGTTTACATTTCTTTTCAGACATCTGAGTGCAAATAATTAAAAATAATCAAGCATTCAGTTAAATTTTACTGTAAATTTAGTTAATTTAGTTTGCTTATAGATTTAATCTAAAATTGATTTTTAGTTAACATATATATTCTCAGTTTTTCATAAAGGAAAAATTCTCTCAATACAATAGAAATGGGTTTGATAAACTATTTTAATATTTTTATAGTTTTTGTTTTGATTATGTACAGGTTGTCTCAAACCAATTTAAAATTTTGTGAATTTATTACATGATCTTTTTTACATTTTATGTTTCATTATTTCATTTTGTGTAATGTTCTGTTAATCTACCTCCAACCTGTTAAGAAATTGTGGGCCTAACAACTTTTTGTTGAAACCCTGTATATAAATTCGGAATTTTATAATTTTTTCAAATTCAATTTATATTTTAGATCTCTGATTTGGACAAGAGCTTTAAACAATAACTGGGATTTGATGATATCTGATACAAGTGGTTCCAATATTAGGCCTTTCTTTTGGCAATATGAAGCAAGTCCTAATAGGCCAAAAGTCAAAAGAACAAAATCTGTCAATTCCCCACTATGCAACTGTAGTCGGACTGGTCCTGTTGGTTCTGCAATTACGATTGATAATACAGATAAGGCGAAATTGAGAATACTCTTTGTTGATGCAGAATTTGGTCACATCTGGTCATCTGACATAGAAGGCTGCTTTTGCCAAATTCTCATTAATGCAACAGAAAACTATGGTAAGAATAATTTATTGCATGAATTTCTTTCAACTCTTTAGCTTTACAAATATAATTTATACATATTCTGAAACACTACAAATGTAATTATCATAGTTCATAAAAGAATGTTTTCCAAAGAATTAAAAGTGCACTAGAAATCACAAGAAACATATGTAACTTTTTTCATTCTTATATAAATTTGATTAAAAATATATTTATTAAAGAAAATGTTTTAATGGATTATTGTGCACCTTAACAACTCAAATATGAGTAGTAAATTAAATAATAACATTAATATGATTGTATAAGGTTTTTTTATATGATATAAAAGTTCAATATATTATAAAAAAACAAAAATTAACAAAGTATATTATAAGTTTAATACTGACACTGAAACTTTCAAGCTAAAAGTTTTTATTTAAAACTATTCCTACCTTATATTTCCAGGTCTGCCTCCAACATCCCTCACGGTTGACAGTTCAAGAATTTATTGGTCTAATAAAACTATTGGAAAAGTGTATAGTATGAGCAAGTTGAAACAGTTTTCAGATTCTGAATTTCCAATAGCTGAAGAAATCAGAGGCATACGAAGTATAAGAGCTATTGGTCATCACCTTCAGCCATATCCAGGTACTTGTGTTAAACTGTACTTAATATATATTGCTGTATAGTTCAATTTGAACATCAGATTCCATTGAAACAATACATACAGGGAACAAGTTTGAAGTATAAGCTAATTTAAATATGAAATCAAATAATTGTAAAAGCAATACAGTTCCTGATACCTCGGGTTGAGACTGAGTAGTCAGTGCAGTACTCGAGTTACCTTCCCATTTTAGAAATATGCCCAGTATTTATTGATTGACGACCGAGTGGAACGAATTGGCCCACACTCCTTAGTTAAGAATAGAGTTTGGTAAAATGGGGACACCTTTGGAGAAACCCTAAAATATATAGTAATTCAATTTTTTTAAATAAAGATCAATAAATTAAGTGATTTGCATATAGTGATAGGAAATATTTTTTTAATATCTGGGTGTAGCATTTGCACAGTAAGGTTATCTGATACAACAACATGCGACACATCAACATAGAGCAATGTTTCGCAACATTCAACTTGTTTGTGTTTCAACACTTTGTTCAAATTGATTTGAGCATATTGACACTCAATATTGATTCTTTATTCCAAAGTGGATATTAGTAAATTTAAAAACATGAAAAGGTGAAATATATTTTTATATTTTTGCAACTACACAGCATGTATTGTCTATATCTTCCTGTTTAAGTACAGAGATATAGAAAAACACTGTATTGTTGTTTAAATTTACTCAGTAACTTCAGAGATAGATGCTTTTTTTTGTAATCTGTTATTAATCAGAAGCCAGTCTTATGTAATTCTAAAGAGTTTTTATCAACTCTGAACAAAGTAAAATACCATTAATTTCATGTAATTGATATTCAAAATGAAATAGATAATTAAAAAAAAAGGTTTGACAAATTGAGTCCTGTACAATAAAAATGTACTTTTGAATAGAAATAAATATTAAAGAATTTATTTTTGTAAAATTATGAAAAATATTGTTCAAAACAAATATTTCATTTATTTATTATTTATAGACAAATTCTAAATTTCAAATAAATTGTTTGATTTAGTTAATTTGAAATTTTAAAAGTATTAATTATTGATTAAAATTTGTTTTACAGATGCATCATGCTTGGTAACAGAATCTTATTCTGCACAAGCTGAACTAATAAAGAATTCTTCCAGTTCTCTAACATTATATTTACCTCAAATTCAACGTCCAAAGTTATGCAACAAAATCTCTTCTCCATCAGTGCTATTTACAATATATTATGGTCCAACATATGAGGCATCAACTGGTTCTTGTTTTATCAGACATGAGCGAAAACTATGTAAAACTATGGTGAGTTTACTTTAAATTTTATTGTACATAAATTGAAGATATCTTTATATTTCTACTTATGAAAACTATAATATAAATAAAATGTACATTGTATACTTGAAAATATATATGAAAGTTTACTAAATAGAAAAGTTTATTTAAATTGAATAATTGTAATGTATAATGCAATTATCTGCATTGTGGTCCATGCTAGTTATTTATAATCATGTGCACGCAATAAGTAATTTATCAAAACTTAAAATATTCATTATCGCAATGGTACCTAAAACATTTCCAAATGTTTTCATTTCTAGGTTACTAATTTTAGATTAGATATAACTGCATTTCTATTAACGATTGTATGCGATCTTATATTTAAAATATCTGTTAATTTGTTTACTTCCAGAGCACTTATAATAACACAATAATTCTACATAATCTGCAACCATTTACTAACTACTCCATACGAGTGTCTGTAATGAACTATTATAGTAAAGGATTATCAACTCTTGGGCCAGAAGCTGTGTATCAAACTGCTGTTGGAAGTAAGATAACAAAAATGCTTATAATATAATATAATTCTAAAATTACATATCAGTAAGTGTTTAATGAAAAATATTTTTTTAAATATGCAATATTGGTAAGACTTATCAATGTCCTTGTTACTGGATTTTAATTGTACTCAAAACTGTCTTCTAAATAATAATTTAAAAAAATTATAATATTTTTTAGTCAATGTAAAACTGAAAATTTATAATTCTTATAACTTTTTTAATTTGAATAAACTTTGGCCCTTAAAACTTGAGGTAGATATGAAGTCTTAAGTACTGTTTGTAGGGCTTTTCATTTGTGAGAGCTGTTTATATTATAAATATAACTCATCAAGATAATCTTTTGTTGCCACAACTGTGCAATACAATTTTACATCATCAATGTAAATTAAAAAATAACTATATACTCATATGTAGTTATTGTATTTTAATAATATATGTAAATTTTTTAAATAAAAATATTTAATCAAGAAATGTTAAACGTCCTTATACATTTTATTGAAGATAATCCTTTTCTAATTTCTAGCTCCTTCTCCTCCTGTGCATATATCTGCATATTCAGTTACACCTTATAGAATCGACATCTCGTGGCTACCTCCCTTACTGCCAAACGGGGATCCGATATTATACGAAATCCGATGGAAAACCAAGAATTCGACTAGAGATGCTTTATCTACAATTCAATCTGAATGTGGAAAGGAATCTAGCTCTGAATTATCAGCCACTATTATAACTACAGAAGCAGGAAAAGATCATTATATAACAGTAAGCGATACCAGATATTTTGGTGAATGATAATTGAAATCGATTCATAAATTTATAAAATAAATGTTTTTAAATAGCAGCTTTTTCTAAACTCGTTTCTTAAATTATTTCTTTTCACTAATCTTCCACAAATTTTTAGTTTTAAATTATGTCTAAGGAAGCAGATAGTGTTCCTAAAAGGTGATAATAAATAAAGTAAGATCCATTATATTGAAAAATGTTTAATAATTTTCAAAATATTGAAAATTTTATCTATTGAAATTGAAGACAACAATATTAAAATTTCTAAAAGATTTTATACTATTTTTTTAAACAATCATAAGTATATTAAATTCTATTGTGTTCTTTTCATTCAGTGAAATTTCTTTTTCTTCAAATTTTTTACAGGTTCGAGCATATTCATCCGATTGTGAAAAGTTCAGTGATAGTGAAGAATTCATTGTCACTGCATTTCCTGTTCCAAATAATTTAACTCTGGTCAATACTTCTTCAACATCCATGTCTTTATCGTGGATATCGCCGGATGACAAAAGCATCTTGCAACATTATTTAGAATATTCAGAGGTAATTAAAAAAAAAATATGCAAATTTAACAAGAAAAAAACGATATAATAATAATAAAATAAGCAAACTTGCATGCATTGTTTCATTAAGAGCTTTTCTATAACAATATTATTGTGACTCAACAATACTAAAAAAAAATTTAATACTACTTTATACAAACTTTGTTAAGGGTCCCTTGTCCATTTATTTGATAAGAGAAAATCGTGGAAATGTGCAATAAAAAACGAACACGTGAACAAAATCAGCAATCAAAGATGCCTTTATATATGAAAAACTTATCAGACATAAAAAATTTCAATGCTTTTAAATGTTTGCAAGCTTTCACAAAATATAAATTTTGTCCAATCCATAATTATTATAAGTAATATTTTATTAAATATTAATAATAAAAGTACTTATGAACATATAGAGTGGATATTTTTCCCATACAAATGAAATCAGACTTACCTTGATTGCACTCAAAACACTAAAAATACAATGAGCTTCATTTTGCACTTATTTCTAGTTCCAAATTTTTACAGCCAAATTAACTTAAAATATACTTTGTTATGTAGAGAGAAAATCATTAAAGTATTGGGTAACAAATAAAATCCTGTTTTCTTCCGCGAGACGAAAGAAAATGCGTCTAATTCACAAATTATTGTATTTTAACATTGACAAAAATGGTTTTTTTATGTAATTAAAAATAAAAATTTAAATGTATAAAATAAAAATTTAAATGTATGAAATAAAAAATATGTTGAATAATACTTACAAAATTTCAAAAACAAGTGTTTAAAACTAGTTCATTGTCTATTCTTAATAATTATAAATATTTGTTTGTGCATTTTCTATTATGTAGATGTAAAGTATCAATATTCTATTTTTTTCCTAAATCCTTATATATTCTATGTGTATTCGCATAAATGTGCTTACAATATTTCTGAAAGTTAAAAAACAAATGAATAACTTTTTTCAGGTTGAAAATGGTAACTGGTATGCATACAGAAGTTACAATGATTCAACTATTCCTTCTACTCTGAACATATTTCTAATAGAAAACCTAGTTCCGAAAACTAAATATAAATTCAGGCTCATTTTAACCTATAGAGAACTAGAAGAATTGTTCCTTTGGCCCCAGGGATTCACATTCGAATTTGTAACTTCTGGAGATGTCCCAAGTGTTCCTGGCCAACCCCATGTAAAGCATGTGGGAAGAGAAGTATATCAAGTAGTGTGGGAAGAATCTCGTAATAATGGTGACATGGATATTCTGTATGAGTTGGAAATTCGCTCAGATGAAGAAGACGTGAATGAATGGAAATTTGTCACAAATACTTCTATTTCACAATATATCATCAATAATTTCTCAGTAAATACCAATTACGAGTTTCGAATCAGAGCTATCAATGAATATGGAAGAAGCAACTTCAGTTATTCGGAAAAACTATTTTATTTACCAGAAGCCAGAGGTAAAGGTTTATTATATTATGCATTACTGTTCTCATTATTTAAGGTATTTTAAAATACAGCCAAACATTTAGAAGTTTAACCATAAAATACAGGTGATAAGGAAAAAAGTATATATTACCCAGATGATATTAAGCAATAACAGTTAAAGATATACTATATAATTTAATCATTAGAAACAATGGCAAACTGTATGCAAGTATGTTAAGAAACTTTGTGCTCTACCAGGGGGTGACGGAGTGATATAGGTAATGAGTAATTTCGTAAGGCTAGTTTAGTCAATATCACAGTCTGCAATAGGAAAGTTGTTTTACGTTTTTTATGTTCTTTAACGAAGTAAAATAAATAGCTAAACTCCAAGTAAACAAAACATATTAACTGCAGTAGACTGTAATTTTAACTATTTTCCTTTAGTACCACTATATCACCTACATATTTTTTATCAGGACAAACTTCATAAAACAAATATCTTCAAGTACTATCGTTTTATAGTATCTGAGTATCTGGATAATGCGTACTTTTCCTGACTACCTTGTATAATTTAATAATATTAAGAGTGAAGTGTATTGTATAAATTAAAACTTCTATTACAAATTAAGATATTTAAATATATATTGTATTACATTTTCATACCTCCAAATCAGGATGTTTGCTTCAACCATGAAATTTTCTTAAAATAATTAATTCTAATGAATTTTTATGAATAGCTTTTATTGTAAATGTAGTATATTTTTAAAATTTATAATAAAATATAATTATTTTAGTCTTAACATTAATGTGTATTTATTTTAATCTTTTAGCTATTATTGATCCTGCGGATGACCCATTTGGAATCATCATTGCTTCAAGCGTTGCTATAGTGATTCTACTTGCCATATTTTTAGCGATTCTTTATATAAGTAAGATTAAATTTTGAATATAAATTTTATTTAATATTTAATAAGTTTTTTTAACTCTTTTTTTAAAAAAATCCCAAATCCGTTTTAATAAAATACTTTAAAGACAATTATTTAAAAAAACTTGGTTCTTAAAATGGGATGATATAGACTTTTGAATTAAAATAATTGCCTTTGTATAAAAATTTCAAAATGAACCAATTCTTATGGAAAGTGTCTAAATTGTTAATATATTTTTTTTACAGTACATCTTAAAAGACAAAAAAATAAAAAGAGTTTACTCCAGGAAACGACACCATCCAACCAGCTTGCATCTGATTTAGAACTTGCAACACTAGAAGATTTGCCACTGCATGCAAATTTTGTTCATCAGACAAATGCTTTGTATAATTTGAAGTAAGTGTTGTATTTTATTATGTATTTTCACACTTTTAACACAAGAAATGAAATAAGTGGAAGTTTGTGATAACTTTTAGTCTCTGATCTTTAGTTTTCAGTGTTACTGTCATATAACATTGGTAAAGCAGTTTATGCATTAATAAAGTAGTGAATTATTGCCTTGTAATTGAAACCTAGCCCTGAATTCTTCAATATAACAATAAGATATAAATAATAAACGAAAACAAACACAAAAAGATCAAATAATAATTAATTTACTTTATTAAAAATTATTCTTATTCAAAACCAGTCTTATAAAGATTTTATTTAATATTCTCATCTTATTTACTTTAAAACATGCCCAATTTTCAGAAATTGGAAGTAAATCAACTTCACTTTATTAGCTTTTGAAACTTAAATAAATTACATAAATTTCCTTATTAAACATGCATTTTATTTTTATAGTTTTTGGATTTTAGTTTAATGTAACTATTTTTTCCCTAGTGATCTACCAACAGATGAAGAATTGTTGGCTTTACCACAAATTCATAAAGATCAGATAATTGTTACTAAGTTTCTGGGTAGTGGAGCCTTTGGAGAGGTATTCGAAGGTGTAGCATCTGGACTAAGTGAAGAACAGCCATCATTGAAAATTGCAATCAAAGTATGTACAATTGACACCTACTTTTAATTTTATGCCATGCAAAATTAACCATATTAAATACATGCTGTTTTAGTTTTGTATTAAATTACTTATTAAAGTATAGTACAATCAGTTAAATAGAAGCTTCTAAAAAAAGTAATATTCTTATTAAATGAAAATGCCCTGTGTAAGTTATATTTGAAATCGATTCGAATAATTTTAGATGGTAAAAATGGATTATTTAGTAATAAATAATATTTAAAAAAATAAATGCAAAATTAAACCAACAGCTAATCAGTTGGATTTAGGTAAACAAATATGTATGTAAAGTTTCTACATTAGATATTTTATCTTTTCTCATACTGAGGAGTGCTCATCAGTATCCTCCTCCCTTAAGATAATAAAAAATTAAACCTGTATGCAAAACCGAGGTTTCTCTTATGCAGTTCCCATGAAATGTTCAAATTGAATTACATCAATCACATTTTTATTGTTAATATATACATATCATAAAATTATCAATAAAAATTCCATATAAATATATAAATTCAATATATTCAAATTCAATATATTCAAATTCAATATAAATAATATATAAATTAAATATATTCAAATTCAATATCATTTATTGATTAATAAATGTAATCATAAAAATTGCATATTTTTTTAATCAAATGTGAAAACGTAATACTTAAATTTTGTTTTTACTCATTTATCAATGAAAAAAATGTGTTTGTGCTGAATATACAAGAAATACATCAACAATAAAAATTTCCTTTTAGTAGTTAAGCCAAATATCCTCAAAAATTGTAAAAGAAAATAGATTTTTTCAGTTCTGGGTAATAAAAAATGTAACTCAACTGCTAATTTTTAAAGTTTTAAAAAATAATTATATTTTCTTTTTTTTTTAAGGATTTAAAACCACAGATATGCAACAATAGAAATGTATATGTGTATTCCAATAGGGATGTGTAAAACATGCAGTTACTATATATATTGAGTTTATCTAGCCTAAATAATATGTAAACACCTCAAATATATGTATAAGATATTACAAATATTACTCTTTAGTTATTGCTCTAAACATCACATATTGTCAAACATGGTTATAATGATACATATTTATTTAAAAAGGGGTTACAGCCATTTTTCATGGACGTTATTAACTTAAGGTCAGTGTTATCGGATGCCTCTATAATTGAGGAATGAAAACTGTGTGGTCTTTATTCACTAAAAACAGAGGCATTTGATGAGGCTAACACGCTTTAATAATATCAATGTAGAATGACCATTATAAAACATTCTTAATAATTGTTTTACTTATAGTATAGTAATATTGTTTGTATAGAATTAAAAAATACTTCTTATTACAATGTATTTTTTTAAATATTTTTATAGACTTTAAAAAAAGGATCCACAGATCTAGAGAAAGATGAATTTTTGAAGGAAGCAAAACTAATGAGGTGAGGTATTTTTTTATTGTTGACTATTCTGTTTTATTCTTAAATTTCAAAATTGTAATATAGTCATAAATTATGTATTTTTCACATGTAATTTTTTAATACATTTCCACTGAAACATGGTCAAAACACTATACTTAAAAACGCCTGCCGTGTTGAGTAGAGCGGGTAAAGCAATTTCAATTATAAATGTTTCAAAGAATCAGCTGTAATAACTCAATCATCAAATGATTTGAAATAACTCCAAACTATAAATGATTCTAACCTAAATTACATTGATAATTCTAATCATCACTTTTCTCAATCATTTAATTAATTAAATTAATATTAAGTTAGAGATCATAAACAACATGTTTTCGAAAAAATAAATTAAAATTTCCTTTTTCATTCCTGACATTTTTAAAATTACAAAAATGTGTTATTTTAATATTTCAATATCCTTGTTTTACAGCAATTTCAAACATGGTCACATCCTGCAACTGTTGGGGGTCTGCTTTGACAACAATCCAAACTTCATCATTTTAGAACTAATGGAAGGTGGAGACCTTTTGTCATATCTCAGAACTAATAGGCCAACAGTGGTAAGTTGCATTGAAATTGTATACATTTTTGTTTCAAAATATAATTTTGTACTTTTATTTCACTGTACACCTTTATTTCAGCATAAAAGTAGCGACTTGACAATGGATGATTTGGTAGGAATTTGCATAGATGTTGCAGAAGGATGCAAATATTTAGAAGATATGCATTTTGTACACAGGCAAGTTACGATGTCTTATATTATTGTGCATTAACTATCATGTTAGTAATAGAATTGGCGATATAAAGTTGCAGGCTCATCATCAAAGAATAGTGAACATTAAATCTGATACTACTCCATCATCATCAATGTATCTTAACTCTTTTACTATGACTATCATTAATACATTAATAATCAATACATACATCCATAATTAAACATTAAGTTTGGTAATTCTTAAATGGTAGGAAGTTTGTGTTTTTCTAGCAGATCTTATTCAAATATAAAATGACCTTATTAAAATATAAGGCAATGTATTATGAAGTAAGGGTGAATATATATCCTCATTTGATACCCATGCCTATTTAATTTAGCAACATCTTCTATTTATATAAAGCGCTAATCAGTTAATTTCCAGTCTTAAAATCATATTTACCAGTTAAAATTCATAACTATTAATGATAAGTGTGACTATGAAAGATGTTAACATAATTTTAAAATCCCAGGATTTTAAATTCCATCTATTCCGTAAAAGTTTCATTGATATTTCCTGTTGTCATTCTCTTTGAAATATAGAGTTTATTCACTTTATTGCATAAACATAATTATAATAAATTTGTTTTATTTAACAATGAGGCTATCAAGATTTTCTATTTAATCTTTAAAAAAAAAATATTCAACTATAAAAATTTATTATTATTTACAGACTTTTGAAAATATCAAGCTGATTATAATATGTGTCTTTCATATGCGCAGAATTTTCACCAATTTCTCATTAAAATTTATTGTAAACATTTCACTGACTATGATTTAAAACCCATTAACATGATATATATAACGCAGCTATTCAATTATAATCCATCAATGACTAACTAATGACTGCTTTTTTTATATCTTTAGAGACTTGGCTGCAAGGAATTGCCTTGTTTCCAGTCACAACCGGAGTGAAAGAATTGTGAAGATAGGAGATTTTGGCTTAGCCCGAGATATCTACAAGAACGACTACTATCGCAAAGAAGGGGAAGGTCTCTTACCAGTGCGATGGATGGCTCCAGAATCGCTATTGTATGGGGTCTTTACGTGTCAGTCGGATGTTTGGTATGTAAATTGTTTTCTTCGTTTGTTTAATTTAAATATTTATGGTGTATGTAGAGCTGTTAATGTCAAAACCTTTTTGTTTATTCTTTTAATTGAGATATAGCATAGTTACATTCAGTGAGTTTCAGATTTATAAATAAAATTTTTGTTTAGAAATCAGGAAACTTTTGTTTATAACAGTAAATTACATAAAAATATTAAAACCAGTTAAGAAAGAATTTTATAGTATAGGGAAGGCGAGTTTTACTTTAAAAGTCAATCAATTTTTTTATGATGACACCAATCCTATAATCCTAACAAGAAAATGTGTAAGTAAACCCATCTTAATTTATCTGTATCGTAAGTAGAGTATTGTAGTTCTCAAAGACGAACTTGACAAAAGATATTTGGAGAAGAATCTTGAAGTAAAATAACTTTATAGGACATACATAAATTTGTTTATTGTAATGTTTTCATAAAATCAGGAAAATAGGCAAGTCATGTATTTTGAAATTGAGCTCTGCATATTTTGAATTATATGGAGGCTTAAAATATAAACCAAACCGACCAGGTCCAAATTTTTCTGTTTTGAGTTATCTATTTTAATAAATACAGCTTGACAAGATTTATCACAATACAAATAGACCTTGTAGTTATTAAATTCGAAAACAATACACATTAGAATACAAACAGCCCAACATGGGCAGTGTATGTGAAACTTAAAACTTTAAAAAGTTTCCTGAAAAGCAAACCTGGTAGCCATTAATCTGTTTATATTTTCAGTCCTCCATATATCAACATATGTTTATGTATGTTATATAACTTTTAATTTGTTATGTTTATAGTTACAATACTTTTTTCATAGGGCGTTTGGTGTTCTTCTGTGGGAAGTGATGACTTTAGGAATGCAGCCATACCCAGCCAGATCCAATATGGAAGTGTTATATTATGTGAGAGCAGGGGGACTCTTGGATAAGCCTGAAAACTGTCCAGATGAATTGTAAGTTTTTTAAGTTTCTAATTTGTAAAATATTATAAGTACTTCACCAAAATTTTTTTAATATGTTTCTGCAAGTAAAACTTGATTAATTTAGACTTTCACTTATCGAACCAAACAATTTATAAACTAAACTTAAAGTAAAAGTATTTGCACTGCTATACTCTAATTTTGTTAACACAGCAAACAATATTTTCAATTGTTGTAAAGTTTAGTAAAAAACATCTGATTACTTAATTCTGCAAAGAAAGGAAATAATAAATAAAATTATGCCACTGGCACAACAATTAAGTATTATAAGTAATTTAAAATATTTTGTAAGATTTGCACATTATAATTTACTGTTACTGACATATTTTAAAAGCTTTTATTTTGCTAAACAAACATCATAATATTTGTGTTTATTAGTTGTTGCATAAAATAAACTTTTATTTTCAGGCATCAGGTCATGATTAGTTGTTGGAAGTTTGACCCAGACACTCGTCCTGCATTTTACCATTCGTTACGTGCTCTACAAGATCTTAGAGCTAACTTATCTACATCTGCTATTTTGCCAGTTGTATATAGTTTTAACTATTTTGATCAAGAAAGCTTCGGTAATTAAGTTTTTTTATTCCCTTTTTTTTAATAACTTTGGGTTATTTTGTATGTAATCATAAAATTGGCTTTGTTAGATGATATCAAATCTTAAAATGAAAAGGGAAATTATAATGTGTGTATTTTTTGTAGTCATAATACAGAAAATAATTATCTGCAATACCTAGTTTACTAAGCAATATGAAACCTTTCACAACACCTGATACAATTTTAGACATTAATTATATGATGACAAATTAAGTAACAGGCAGCAGGCAGTCACAACATCACTTTGTTTATTATTCGTGGGATAGGCAAATAACTTTTACTAAATGTATTGGACCCATGTACGGGTTCCAAACTTTTAAAGGTAATTGCAATTGGACTAAACATGTTTGAGACAAATAAAATAATTTTGTTGTATATGGAATCAGGAAGCCAAATCAGTTAAGTAATAATCAAAAAACAAAATTGAGCAAAAATTTTTATTAATGTTTGCTCTTTATTTGAGACTTAATAAAATAGCATTAAAGACTTTTGATGCAGGCTGTTTTTTTAGCATAAAAAATCTAAATTATGTACTCTTCTTATAAATGTACTAATATTCAAATATATACACAAATGAAAGGTCAGAATTGTGTATCTGACATTTCATTTTGGCTCGAGTCAGTTGTTTTACCAACCCGAAACAAATTCAATTGTAGTGTATAACACTAAATATACATTTGATATAGTTTTACAGAAATTTGATGTCTTTGTATGTTTACTTTATATATATACAAATGAATTATCTAAAAGAAAGATAAATCATCTCATTGATTAAATAGCAATGCCTAATTATAGAAAAATGATAGAACAAATTATCTTTTTTAAAATATAATAAATTTTCAAATAAAACACTAAATTAATATATATATATACAATAACATTGTAATTTCAAAATCAAAAACTAATAATGCACATTTTGACAAGAATTTGAATAATATTAGCAATTGTTAGCATTTTAGTAATTTAGGATAATTTTATGTGTTCTATGTGCCATATTGTTATTTTCTAAATGAGATGTAGCCCAGGCACAAAAAATAAAATTGTACAAAGCTGTGTAATTCATAAAAGGAAAACCTTTATATAAGTCACATTGATTAATTTTCTGAACAGAAATAGTTTTTTTTATTAAGTAAATATTAGCAGATCAAACATCTTTCAAAATGGTAAATATTTATTTCACTGCAACAGTTTTAGTCGAAGCAGTATTGTGTTCGCCCAATCAATGTACAATATGATTAAATTAGACCTTATTCATCGATCTAAACATGCTCTAACTAGACTTGTAAAGTTTATATAAGGTTTAAGAACAATATTCAAAGTACTTCATCCTATTTACTTTCATCAGGTTTTGACAACTTAGGCTATTGCGGAAGTTTGATGAGTACATCTTCAGTATATGAGTCTTCATCTAAGAATGATAGCTATAGTGTAGCTGTAGCAGGTAGAAAGTGGCTTTAAATCTTTGCACTTTCATGCACAATGTATATTAACAAGCACCTTTCAAACCATTTAGCATTGTTTCATTTCTATTGGATTCCAAAAGGCATTTCACAATGTGAATAACATTTTTATTTTTAGGTGGTGGCTAAAGTATTCTTAATTAACTATCTTTTAACAGTTTGTAGATATGCAAAAGGATCAATTTTTAAGACAATGTTTGGATTTTTCTTCCATCAATAAAAGTAATTTATATCTGATATTAATAAAATTTTCGAAGCACAATCTGGGTATCCTAAAAATGTGATTCTGCATTTTATTTTTTTATAACCCAGCAAAAAAAGTCAGCATAAAACCTTCATCAAAGTTTTTAAATTGAAGGTTTTATGCAGAAAAACTGCAGTTTTTTTTTTAAGATTTATGAAATTAAAGGTTTTTGTTTCAATATCCATCATAAAAAAAACCTGCAAAAAAACCTTCAAAATATCCTGTAAAAAAACTTCAGTTCTAATCGTAAAAAAAAAATGCAGGTATTTTAAATGTGCAGAAAAATTAAAAACTTTAAAAAAACTGCATTTTTTTGCTTCAATTTTCTTTATCCAACCTTCAAAAAATCTTTAATTCCACAATTTTGATGAAGGTTTTATACTGAGTTTTTTTGCTGGGAAATTAACAGTAAAAATTTATGGAAGTGCTACACGGGTGCAAAAAAATCTAATCTCATTAATCTGTTAGGGAATGGAAGACTAAACTCTATAATTGCATAATTTTTAACTCCAACAAGCACTTGTCAATTTCTATATATTTTTTATATTTGGTTTACTCATAAATACATATAAAATATTATAGGTACTTATGTCGGAAGACAGGATGCTGAAGAGAGTCGAGTCAAACTTCTGGATACAAATTACGATTCACGGAGCACGCAGAGTGATCCCGCGACTGCTTCAGAAACTATTGTAAGTGGTTTTTACTTAATTTAGTAATTCTATAACATTTATTATATTATTGAAATAAAGGCATTTATATAATTTTAAAACAAGTCGATGAAGTATTTTTTTAACATTGAAACAGATTTATTTGTGGTTGAAATAGAAATCTTGTTACTTTATATTTTCCCCTTTTAAACTACTTATTTGTTAAATGTGTATGGCGTACATTACAAAAAAATTCAAATCTTTTAATATAAATATTAAACAATCTACCACTCTTTAAGTAGTTGAAAGAAACAAGTTTTGTGTGTGTTCCTACAGTTCAGATTTTTTCACAGTTTCGGTTTGGATCACAATTGCAAAAAATTTGGACAATTTTAAATTAAAATTGTTTAAATTTCTTATTGTTCTTTGAAGAGGTTATAAATTGAGAAGCACAATATGAATTATTTAAAGTCTGTAAAAAATAAGAGGCACAATGGGACGCTTTTGGTCCAAGTGCATCACACTGTGTGACACACTCTCTTATCTAATCTAATCTCTAAAAAATAATTTTTTATTTCGATTAATTTAGTTCCATTTTGATGGCACTAAATTAATTAGGGCCTTTTTCATGCTCATATTCTAACAATGCAACGAGTAATGTTTCTAAACAAAATTATATTCCTTAATAACAGTTCACCTGAATCTTGAACTAAACTTGTTTGTTTTTGGTTTTATTATATGTTTGTTAGCTGTGTACAAAATCGGGTTAAAAATTATTTTTATTCCTTAGCGTGAAGGGAATCCTTCTGCAATGAGAAGATCTCTTTCTTGGGCTACGCTTCAGACACCTGACAACCGCCTAGCTGCGATGAGAATGTCAGCCAGAGTAAATAATAGAAGACAACCTACTAACAAATACCTAGAGCTGCTGGGGAATACGGAAGATTCGGATGGCTACCAGCTCCCGTTGCGAGCCAAGGATTTCCTCAAGCCGTTTCCTCCTCGTAAAATTGAGGGGGTCCCTCACCGCGCCCAGGCAGCAGAACCAGTTGCTTCATCATCCTATGAAGTAATGCGGCCATCCTTATCATTTAATCATCTACATCTACCGTTCATTACCGAACCATTAGACTCTAGTGGCAGTGCTGATCTGCCTGGGGAATGCAGTCTCCAGCATTCACCAATAGGTGATGAACTTGAAGCGATGCTGGAACCCGATCAGCGAGATAGATCGGGAAGCACATCGACTGTAAGTTTAGAAGAGTCTTGGATGGAAGACTGTGATAAGTGGTCCTTTTCCACAGCTTCTACAGCCACATGTCAGCTCGACACAAATGTGGGCAGTCAAGAAAATCTCAACTCTGCGTTATCCTGCATAGCTGGGATTGATATCGATAATCCATCGACTTCATCCTATTGCTGATAAAGCACATCTCGTACATTCTTGCCAGATAGTCACATTTTTGCCAGATGTGGCCAACTAAAAAAACATTGACATTCGTGATCTGTTTCGTACTATATTTTAAGTTAATATACTTTCTATTTGACTTAACAGCTTCTATTCCTTAGATGTTATCCAAATGTAGAAATGTCCATACTCTAGTATCAATGGTTAATCACCCTCTATACCAAGAACAAAAATTCATCACATTGTGCAAAATTTATAATCAAAAATCTAGTGCAGTATGTATAATTGCAAATCTGTACTCGTTGTGTAAAAACGTATAAAATAATGTTGTTAAATGTACTTTTTGTAAATTCTAACTTTGTAAACCAAGATTGAAGATTTTATAGGATTTTTATGAGATTGAATTTTCAGATGAGCTTCGATTTGAAAAAGTATTGCATTTTTAGTTTTCAAATGAATCACTATGTGCACTCAACATATACATTTTAATGATCAAAATATTTCTCAAGTATTGGTTAAATGCTTCTTACTTTTACTTTAGTTTATTCTTTTACCAAAAACGCTTAAATAAAAGCAGAAACTGATTTGCAAAAGTATTCTTTTTATTATTTAATCAAAATCTATTAGCAAATTCACTTGTTTTTAACACATACTACTTGTACCAGATTATCAAGTGTTCTTTACATTCACAATAGAGATTTCTACAGTGCAGCACTTAGCTAAGTGCTGCACTGTAGAAAATATTTATAAAATACCTGCTGTTAAATATTTGCAAGAAAAGATGCAATAAGCCATAGCAGAAAGGAAATATCTTAGATTTTGTTACATTAAAATATGCATGTTTGTATAAACTCAATATCGAAATTGGATTACAATGTTCAGAAATATTACTTGTATCCGAGTAATATTAAAATAATTTTTCAGATAAGTATAACTTGCGAATAATCCATATCGTTTCTCTTATTTCATTGGTTGTAAAGTATGTGAATATTTGTTTTTGTTTATTCCATATGGAGATTATATTCCACATAAAACAATTTAAAGAAAAATGGTGGAATTTGTCTTTGACTATATGTTTCTTAATCCCTGCCGTTAAACCGGTTAATGCGCTCTTCGTGTTCAATATATTTATATATAAGTCTATGTACCTTTCAATTTTCTTTGTATTTGGTGTTCATTAAACAGTAATATGTGTTAAATTTAAAATTTATACCACAGGTTTTTAAAATTAGGTAGAAGTATAGATTGCAATTTTGGCAAACTTGGAATAATAAATGTTCTCACCATTTGAGTCAATAACGATTGGTACAAGAAAGGAGAGAAGCATAGTTACCCTTCAAGAAGTGTTGATATTTTTTAAGTAATCCATATAATCTTTTGCATTAATGGTATGAATAAAACTTTTGATTGTTTCAAAAACTAGATATTTTAACTACTTAACTTAAAAGGATTTTGCTCATTTTAAAGGCAATTTCCTTAAATGGTTGAAATGAATCTATTATTAGTTGAAATGAAATAATCTATCGTTATTTAGCATTAACTTTTAATTTATCTGTTGTACTTTCTCATAATACAAGTTTTTGTGTATTTAAATGAGTTTATTTTTATTTCATACCATGTTTGTATTAATGCTGTATTTTAATTTCATTTGTAAATATGCCATTTTAAAGATAAAATATTGTTTGCAAAACACTATAATATCGAATATATTTTGCCATTGTTTAGAATAAAATGTGCCAAATATGTGAATATTTTAAATTCAATAATCAAAAAATAAACATTTATAATTTATTCGATTTTTTAAGGAATGGGATAAAGTAATTTAGTTATAATCACGGTCGTCTATGAGTTAGAGAGTAGCATATGACGATCTTGCAAAATAAAATGGACCAGATAAAAATTTTAGCAATTCAGATAATCTTCATCTAATAATTTCTTAGTATATTTTTTAAATATCCCGATCTCTCTCGTCTATATTACTTTGAAAAACCAGTTGTAGTGAAAGTTAATGTATAGATATGTTAGAAAAATAGGTTATTCTTATTTAAAGTCTGGTCACATTAAACGCAAACTCCTTATAGGTGCAAGTACTTTTCAAGTATATCGTTTAGCATTCTCACGTAGATTCCGAACCACAGTGACATCCAACCTAATTTAGGATTCGTCAACTGTTCTCATTTTCCATCTCATTTCCCCATACTTTAAACGTTATTAATTTAAATCATTCACAAATATGTTACAACACTTTTGACAGCAAATAATTGTTAAAGCTTGCTTTAAATAATAAACCTTTCCTTTCTCAAACTTAGGTGTAATCTTGCAATATAATTTAAAAATATGATTGGCCAATGAACAAAATTGACTTTTTCAACCTGAGAAACTTTTGTTCAAGTTTTCAATTTGGAAGCTATTAAAATTGGTTACTATTCGAAGCTAAGTTCGCATGTTAGAAGCGAGTGTAATTATTTGTATTTTATATATTTTATTTAAAAGTTTACGTCTGGAAATAAATGTAAAACGGTTTGTAAATAAATGTGTTTTTTATAATAAGTTTGAATATTTTCTTATTTTTCCTCTCTTTAAAAGCTAAAGATTCGCACTGAAAAGCGTATTTCAAGAAAAATTTGGTCTGGATGCCAAGTGCTCTGTCACAAAAATTCGGTAAATGGATTAATACCATTTTCAATTCCATAACTATGGGCAACTACATATATACAAATACAAATATTGACGACCAACAACAGGCTCAAGGCCCAACAAGGTTGGTCCATCTAGTACCTCTTAATTATCCCCCAATGCATATCTAACTTCGTAAAATCCGTTACTCCTTCACAATTAACAATATTCACTGGCAAGTTGTTAAATTTGTCTATTACCCTATTATAGAAATAGTGTTTTCTCCCTTCCCGATTAAAACGGGATTTGTTTAACTTAAACCCATGATCTCTCGTTCTATCACTCATATTAAAATCTAAACCCTCCACATCTCCTTGTTTGATAAATTTGAATAGTTGAATCAAATCTCCCCTAACCCTTCTCTCTTCCAGAGTATACATATTCAAATTTCTTAATCTATCTTCATAATTCATGCCTGAAAACCCTCGAACCATTTTAGTAGCCCTGTGCTGAATTTTCTCTAACAATTCAATGTCTTTTTTAAGATATGGTGACCAGAACTGTACAGCATACTCAAGATGTGGCCTTACTAAACCTCTGTACAATGGCAAAATAATATCCTTAGATTTTGATGAAATACTTTTCCTGATGTACCCCAACATTCTATTAGCTTTTTTGCTAGCCACTGTACATTGATGACTCATTTTAAAATCCTCATTTACCAACACACCCAGATCACTTACAATCTCACTATTTTTGATTTCTTTGGTGCCAGTTCATGCGTTTCCTCGTCATCTGACCATGGTTCAAGGGCCTCCAGTGGCCTAGTGGTTAAATGCGCTCAGCTAGTATTCAGAGGATTGCTAGTTCGAGCCCTTGCGATGGACTTTACAAAGAAAAGTAAAAAAAGCAGTGATCGGAGAGTTGTCAGCTTCGCTACAAAAATACTAGAAAGTCGTCCAGAACATCCAACATATTATAAATTGAACTGGTGCACGATAAACTTAATCGGGGTCCTGACGCCTATTGAAGGCGTGGGTGCCAGCTCAAGTGTTGTTCTCGTCATCTGCAGAGGTGGCGCCACTAGGGGGGCTGTAGCCCCCCTGTCGGGCAAGCCAAGCCCCCCCGTCGGGCAAAATTTTGAAGTTCGTCGGGGGAAAGCGTTATTTTAATTGTTAAAACCAAATTTTAATGAAAGGTTGAGTCGAATTTGCTTTTTTAATGAAATGAATCTGGGCCATATACCCGACAGAGCGAATTCCGACAAGCAGGTTACAATCCCGACAAAACTATAATTCCGACAGACCGAAATACCGACAAAACTATAATTCCGACAGACCGAAATTCCGACAGCCTGTGGTGGCCGAATGGTTAGGAGTTCTTACGAGTACTCGATAGGCACAATTTTTATCTCTAGCTTGTGTGTAGCGATTCAGTAATCGGAGAGTTGTCAAATCCGTTCCTTTCGACACCAAAAAATATCCACCGCGTATAAGGGACTGGTGCACCAGGGTTTATCTGATTGTGGTCCACTGTCTTGGCGCTTATTGAGGTAGATTGCACCGGATGAGTTGATCTCGTCATCTGACCGTGGTTCAAAAATACGATCAAACAGTGTTCTCGGGTCTTTTCTTCCATATAAACCCTGATCCTTCGCCAATAACCCCCAACTGTGCAGCTCAAGTTCAATGTTAATACAACCAACCTATTCTAACAAACTAAATTCTCGACAATACAGTAATCCTATATAACCAAATTCTATAAACCAATATTTATTATTTTAGATAAAATTGTCAGTATTTTTATTATTTTATAGCTTTTTATACAAGGTTATGTATAAAGGTTCCACACACACACGTATACTATAGATATACTGTTATCATAATTTCAATTACATTATTTGTTACATATTTTACAATAAAAAGCAACACCGAAATTTCAAACTAAAACCCATGTTTCAAAATATCACCATTAAAAAAATGTAATATTATTCCAAATCATAAACTAAAGAAATATATGATCATATAATTAAAACATCATATCATCATGTACACGATATTTGATCACGCATATCATTGATTTTGTGCCAAAAAACAATCGCGATTTATTAAAACCACGCGGCGAAAGTATTTTTAAAAACTTTTATTAAGTCGGCCATCAATAAGAATTTCAATGAAACTATTGCTAATACTCAGTGGCGGATTTAAAGAACGGTAAATATACGCAATTAGACAATGCCATTTGGGTCCCTGCAAGATCAGTCAGAAAAAAAAATAAGGACTTGAGGAAAAATATACTTTAAAAGTTTTAGGAAGTAAAGTGGTTAAAATGAATTTGTCAATATATATCATTAATGAATTTATTTTATAAAAGGAAAATTTCAAAAAGTTAGCATGTGTGTCGAAACTGTGCATTAACGAAATTATTTTGTGATCGTTCAAAAATTGAAGAACACGATTCAAAATTTAATTTAAAGTAAAAGATTTCATGTAAAAAATTAGTTCATTTTTTTAAAATGTTCTTTTAAGACCCAACATAAATCTTAACAGTGCTTATTTCACATGCTATATTTTTTCTTCTTCTGTTGGATTTATTTTGCGCGTATGAGCAGGATATGATTTAGAAAGTTCAGTACTATAGGCCCTACATCATTGAAGAGGGCCCTCTCGTAAAAATAGTCTCGAAAAATTAAAAATATCCCAAAATAAGTTTATTATTCATTTAAAACACGACTTAATTCTCACTTTTTTGGATAAATTGCTGAAAATTGCATTAATAATAACAACAATAATAACAACAAAAAGAAGTCCAAACGTTTATTGATTTTTATGTTTTCCGTATTTAGAAGAACCAAACTAGTTTTGTCATTACTATTTCAGTATAGAAGATTTATTTAACCAATAAATTGTTTCGTCGTATGAGCTAGGTTTAGAAATGACTCTTATTTCAATTTTTGTTGCCACAAATTTTGTGCAATTTCAAACTATTTGGAATTTAAAAATAAAATATAATTATGGGAATCCTTTTTTTATCATTACAAAAAATGCGTATATTGTTATATATAAAAAATCAATTCAGAAGAAATCAGGTCATATTCTAACGAAGCAGTCATGGTTCAGTACGGCGGTCCTAAATTAAAAATAGGCAATCGTAAATCCATTAAATTGTCAATTAATACTACTAGCTAAACGTCTATAAAATAAGGTATCAGGATAGGAACACCATTTTATGCTTTTAAGAGGATTGATTCCGACATTATAACTCCGTTGCAAATGACAATTTTTATCTCGTTTGATAAAAAATTAGGCGTATAAATAAAAATTAAATACTGCAGAATTTTTACGTAATGAAGTTCTCCATTACATATAACTACTGCTGCAGCTCTATTCTCTGAAAAGAATTTAATAAGGAAATAGCTCTCAATAGAAAATTTCTTTCGTAGAAATAGTCTAAATTTCGTTGCTAGAGATACAGCCTTTTGTACGTAGTTAAAAGCCTTCTCACTGTTTATAGATTTAAAAAAAACACTAAATTAAATGACAAAAAAAGCGCTAAAACATAGCACCGTTTTACATTGCATTGCTACCAACAAAAAATAAATAAATTTCGTAAAAGCATGGGGATTTTATAAAAACTACTTGCATAATGTAGTGATTTACCACATTTCGTTTTACCTTCACTATTACTTACTTTTTATTTATTTTATTTGTTGCCTTCTCGCCGTCCCTTCTTTGAACAACCCAACCACTTCAAATGGTTACATTTATAAAGGTTTTGAAAACATTTTGAGTACGATTTGTACAGTTTTTTTGGTACTTATCTTTTCTCCATGATTGCAACTCAGAATATTCAGAACACTACAATTATTTAATAATTAATATATAAATATTATAAGCCTTTTGTTTCAACTATTTATCTCAACAAATTTATTTCGTTATTTATGAATATTTTATACGCTTATGTGCACATTTTACGTCGGGGATATTAGCCCCCCTGTCGGGGAAGTCTAGCCCCCCCGTCGGGCAATTCCTAGCGCCACCACTGGTCATCTGACCATGGTTCCAGATTATGAGGCATCATTCCCGGGTATTTCCTTCGGTTGACTCCGATTCGTCGCCAATAGCCCACTGTGCAGCTCTTGTGCGACGTTATTTAACCAAACCGAAAGTGTCGGGTCGTATAATAGGTAAATAGATGCCACGTTTACGTTTAGTTGAGAGCACTGTTGCTCCCTGTTCTAAAAAATTCTTTAATCTGTTCTGTTTGAGATCTGTTTTTTAGTTGGGGGCAGTGGCGGTGATTCGTTTGGGGGGGGGGGTAGGTAAGGGGGACGGTTGCCCTGCACTTTTCTCGGATCTGCCCCTCACTTTTTTAATATTGCAATATTTAAAAATAAAATATAGCCCCCCACCCCCCTACCCCACTTCTACAGACAATGGACGCAAACCCATATTCCACCCCTCTGACATTTTTGTACCACGTGGGGGCAAGGGGAGTTATCCGCAACTGCAGTATACGATTCCGCCCTCATAAATCTCTGGACTGCGTCCTCCCCCCCCCCCCCCCCCACGCACACAGTTCTTGTTGCATTTTGATCTTGCCCCCCGCAATATTTTAGCACCCATAGCGGATTTGGTAAACTTAAAATTGTAAGTGCGACGGTGAATGAAGGCATGGCCACGGAGGCTCCAAAATAACTTTTGCCTTTACAGTGGAAACGGTAAATTTTCCAATAAGTTATGGGTTTTGACATTGTAATATTTATATACAGAGATGTAGTGGGGCTGGTACGGCGTACCGGTACTTTTTGATAGTCTTTCCGGCGTACAGGAACTTTATTATCAGCATTATTAATTTTTATTTATTTTATAAATCATAATAAAGTTTCTGGACGACTTTCAAGTACTGTAGTAGCGAAGATGGCAACCCTCCAATCGCAAGATCACTACTTTTCTACTTTTCTTTGTTGAGTCCATCGCACGGATTCGAACCAGCGATCCTCTGATTACTAGCTGAACACCTTTATCCACTGGGACACTGGAGGCCCTTGAACCAACGTCAGATGACGAGGAAACGCGTGAACGGGCACCCAACGCAACCCGACAGGCGTCAGGACATTCGACCTAGATTTATCGTGCATCAATCCCATATACACGGCAGTATAATTTGTTGGATGTTTCTAGACGACTTTCTAGTATTTTAGTAGCGAAGCTGGCAACCCTCCGATCGCAAGATCATTACAGTTTTACTTTTCTTTGTCAAGTCCATCAGCCGGGCTCGAATTAGCAATCCTCTGTTTACTAGCCGAACGCCTTTATCCACTGGACAACTGGGGGCCCAATTTCTGGTGTAGTCTGATTATACTGAAATTTTAAACTGCGATTATGAGACGTTGATTTGGCAGCAACTCGCCTAGTTAACCTTTAAATTCTAACTTTTAGTCGTAGTAAAAAAAAATTCACATAAAATTAATGAAAATTACAAAATTTTACACCACAAATAGAAATTAAATAAAATGGATAAGAAATACGCTTTAGCTATATATAATTAACGTCTTTTATCAACTAAACAGTTGCTCTTAAGAAAATTATCATATATGTTATTTCTGTAGTAAATATCCATTTTCCGCCCTTTAAACGCAAAGGATCTTAGCACATGAGGTACCAAAAGAAAGATAATTTCAAGGACCAGTGACGAATTGTACTTTCATCTCATAAATATCGAAGTTTTTTTTAATGTGTTTAAAATAATGCATTTTAACGTTTTTTAAAAAAACAACCCGTTAATAATGAACACACCGTAATTTTTTTTCGGGGGGGGGGGGGGGGGGGGTACGATAATTATTGCACGGGAATGCTAGTATATTTATAATTAAACAATGCTTATTAGATACATTACGTAATATTCTTATTTTATTAACATTTACATTTAATCATACGCCTTTTACATATGTTACCAATTTTTTTTAAAGGTATCGCTGTTTTAAAAACGAATACCATCATTAACATGTTTATTGCTGTATGCAAAAGACGTTAATTTAGAAAGTTTACTCAAATTATCCAGATATTCAAATAAAGTTTTTTATTACAAACATTATTTCCACAATTAATTTAATTTCCAGGAAGAACTTAACAAAAACTACAACGACTTCTTATAATCTACATAAAAAAATCAACCCAATTCAAATAAAAAAGCAAATGCTTTCTTCACAAAAACTTTCTGCATGCTTCTACAATGGATTAAAATTAATAGAGGTTAGATAACGTTAAGGTCTGCACCTAAAAGCATTTTCGCAAACTTTTATGAAACTACAATATTTGCATTATAAAAACTTATCGAAAATAAATATAACTTAATTAGGTAATATTCTTATTTATTAACATTTACATTTAATCATACGCCTTTTTACATAAGTTACCAATTTTTTTTAAAGGTATTGCTGTTTAAAAAAGAATACCACGTTAATATGTTTATTGCTGTATGCAAAAGAAATTAATTTAGAAAGCTTACTCAAATTATCCAGATATTCAAATAAAGTTTTTTTATTACAAATATTACTTCAACAGTTATTTTAATTTCCAAGAAGAACTTAACAAAAACTACAACGACTTCTTATAATCTACATAAAAAAATCAACTCAATTCAAATAAAAAAGCAAATGCTTTCTACACAAAAACTTTCTGCATACTTCTACAATAGATTAAAATTAATACTTAAAGGTTAGACAACGTTAAGGTTTGCATCTAAAAGCATTTTCGCATACTTTTACGAAACTACAAAAAATTGCATTATAAAAACTTATTGGAAATAAATATAACTTAATTAGGGAACATAATTGAAACATAATGTTAATCCCTTCGAGTTGCTAATTATCTGCAATACTTCTTCCCCATTTTAAAAAACAACCATCCATTTTTTAAAAAACATTTTACTGCAATTTTCAATTGTTTCATTGGAAGGGTTATTTATTTTACCATCTAAATTTTTTTTTCTGTAAACTTAAATATACTTTCCCATCGATATCGGCGATTACAAATTGTTTTAAGAGTTTCTAAGCAACTAATGCTATTCCATACTTCACCATAAATAAACGTTCCATGCCATCTTACAGCATGCAGGTAAGCTTCTTGAAACATACAATCTATCTCATATTCATCTAGGTACTCTGCTGCAATTTTTGCTGCTCTCTCCAATAAATCAACATTGGAAAGATCCATAACAGTCTTAATTAAATGATAATTTTGTTCTTTCACTACTTTGATTTGATATCCTAATTTTTCAATTTGTTTCCAAATCCAGTATAACATTTCTTTCTCGGTTAAACCTACAGAAAATATGAAAGCTCTAAAGATTGCTGGATATAGATTTTGTAAACTGAGATTTTGAAGGCCGTGTAAGGCCCACTCTGCATTTAGATCAACTTCTGAAAGTTTCTCACGGTATTTGATTGCTTCCAAGAACTTCAGAAAGGCATTTTCGGCGTCTTTATTCGTCAAAATATGATTAAAAGGTTGTATTTGTGTCTCAGATTGTACTTGTGAATGCTCATACTTAAGCAATGAATTTAGATTTTCTCTTGTAGTTTTTTTTAAGGATTTCAAAATTTGTAACTTTAGAGATTTACCAAGTTTTGCCAATAAAATTTGCAATGACTCTGCATTGTTTAGCACGGCTTCGTCCAAAATCCGACCATGCCAATGCACATAGTGTTCCACTGTCTCTGTCAGCATTTCAATCAATTCACTTCGAGTAAGATGGTTACCAGCATCGCTTAAAAATCGTTCTATTCTAGATTCCTGGCAAACTTCCAAGATATGCTTGATTGCATAGTAATTAGCTCCCTGAAATATAAATTTTTGCTGCTTTAATTTGAGACTTTTTTTCCATGCCCATTCGGATTTCTTGCCACGAGGACTATTTACATCTATTAAAAATAAACGTAATAGCGCTTTGCGTTGGTCTTCCACTTCGCAGCTTGCAATTTTTTTCCACATAGAATCTAATTTCCTCTGTGGTTCTTTTGTGACACGAGAGTTTAAAAATCCTGATAACAAAGCTTCGCTTTTCTTATTAATCAAAAATAAATTGTTGCTATATTCTATCGGAAAGTTATACTTGTCTTTCAAGAATATCAATATTACTTTGTCCTCAAGTAGATGTCTCACTGACAAGATCCCTAATAATTTCTGGACGCTGTGAAATCCTGCGCATTTGAGAATAACCAATTTTTCATCATCTGTAATGTAGTCCCATAGGAAATTCAAACAATTAACGTTGTTATAAACTACACCGTATAAAAGCAAACTATGACAATAAACCATATACTTAAAAATAGCTTTAAGCATTACGATATAATCAACACAATTTAGATACTCTTTAGCTTTGCACATTATCAATAACCGAAGTTTTTCATAATTAATTAATGTACACTTAATAACTTCAAAGTTAGCTTCTTTAAAAATAAAATTTTCCAGTTGTAAGAGTTCAATTTTTTCCCACGTGAACTGCCAAAAAATGTCATTTGCTGATAATGCAGCCTTTAGGGTCATCCGGAAAATCACTTTCTCCAGATCTTTCGGATCATCAAGGTTTTCGAACTTATATTTCAGCCATTGAGATTGAGACATAGTCTTTAAAAACTCAGCAAGGTTATTTTCGTCTTCTTCACAACTTAAAATATAACTGTATCCAAATGCATTTTGTTCTTGCATCTCCGAGATACCTGTTGCGGAAAATAAAAATTATAAATGTATGCAGTAAGATATCAGTATACAATAAGATGGTCTGAAAAAAAAATTACTTTCAAAAGGCAGGGCCCCATTTGTATATATGAAGGTCCTAGGCGCAAAATAATCTTAAGGCTCTTAAAAGAATTCACATTGAGGGGAATAGTGGATGCCGTAATCAAAATCGTTAAAGGACATCGGTTAATTATTTTAAAGTTATTTTATGACTTTAAAATAATGGACTGTTGTCCTTTTATCCAGGAATTTTTTACCCAATAACCTGTAATTTTATTTATCAATCTGTACTTTTATTACTATAGATTTTCATACATTTCCTTAATGAAACCCAAACTGTCCCTTTTACAATAAAACTCAACAAAAGAAATGTACAGATAATTTAAAAAATAGCAGAAAAATAAATTTATTAATGAAGAAATTATTATATACCGTGGAATCGGGTGAATAGAAGCAGTTTTTCGAAAAGAGTTGTTGCTTGTAGCGTTAGCCTGTTGAATGTAAAAACTATTTTAAAAAAATACAATTTAATCTCTGTCATTCGAAGATCAAATCAATTGACCATGGGACTAAAAATGGTGCAAACTGTAACGCCAGCGGTAGTTTATAAGCATAGCTGATAAAGTGTTTTCCCGGAATCATTGGTTAGAGGACCCCATTTACAAAACGGATTTGAAATATACGTTTCTGAATTTTTGGCTCGACCTCACCCAAACTCATACCTCTTAATCTGTAATTATATCTTTATTATTTTTCGTTTATTATGGTTGGTTGGTTGTATGGGTTTTAATAGCACAAGGGCCAAATATGGTCAAGCTGCGCCAAACACTGGGTAATTTAATTAGTTTATTATGAATTTTTAATTGTATTTAGTAATTTTTTCGATTAATAGAAGCATTGCTCCTATTTAAATAAGGTACCTATTTTTAGATGCTAAAAATGTAATCACTTAAAATATTTCGCAATCAGGCATGCTGTCTAAAAAATTAATTTTTTATTTTATATAAATCTCAAAACATAGGAGCAATTCCACCCCACCCCCAAATCGCCATTGCCTCCCCCCCCTAGCAAAATCTTGGCTACGTGCTTGCGTGGGGTGCCAGCTCGAGTGCTGTTCTTGTCATCTTACCACGGTTCGGTCTTGTGAGACGTTAATTCACCCAACCAGCTGATTTTGACAATATTTTGCACGATTCGTGGTGAAAGATTTAGTTTTGTGCTTTATCGCTCGTTTCGCATTTACGTACGATTTACTGAAAAGTTCCACTTACTTCGGTCGGTATGGGTTTTAAAGTGCTAATCAGGATTAGATTCATGTGTGATGTAAATGTTCGGAACTAATGTACTATCACGGGGCACCGAATTTTCAACAAAATTAAGTCGCCATTTCGCCAATTCTGTGACGCGCTTGTTAATCCCGCCAAACGAGACGGTAACCCTCGATTTTGCAGTCGTAGTACAATGGAACGATGCTAAATATTATATTTATAAATGTTATAATTTACTGATTTAATATCGGAATGTTATTTTTTCGTAATTTCTGATGTTTTAGTAACAAATTAATGTAATAAGAGCAAACTATCGCCGTTTTAAAAATATAAACAAACTTTCGAACACTAAATAAATTTGTATCGTTGCCAGTACACTTTGATAAGAGTAATACTTTTATTTACATTTGTATTAAATAGCCCAATGTGTAGTTCTAGATCATGTTTATCCAAACCAAAAATTTTGCTTTAAAATGGATGATCGGCGATTGCCTTGTTGGTTGCTTTCGCGATTGATTGGTTAGCGCACACTAGAACTGCACTTTGGGTTATTGTAAACGGTTCGCATATATCTTGAAAGAAGGACCCGGGAAAGCTGTCTCGTATTTTTGAACCATGGTTAAAGGACGGATGTTACTATTTCTAATGGAAAGTTAATGATGTTCGAGATCTATATAGAAGGAAAGACCCGGGAATACTGCCTCGTAATTTAGCACCCTGGTCAGATGATATTTTACAGATCGACGAATATCGGAAATATACAAATAACTGACATTAAGTTAATGCGTTTAAAAGCGAATGTTGCGATTAGCACTCGCGATCAGTTGATCCGCTGTTGGTTAGTCGTTTCAAGTCGTGTGGACATCACGAATGCCATACACGGTTCTAAGCGCACGTACGTACCGTGGCACTAACGTCACAGACTCCTAACGTCGATTTATGTTTCCGGGTATTTGTGGTCTTCGGCCTCCTACTACTCAGGATTACATCCAAGACCCCCTCCGAGCAGTCGATCATGGTGCTTACAGGCAATCCTTTGGGCAGTCGTTTGGGGCATTTCGACGGCACTCTTAAGCGCACACGCGTACCGCGCGCTTAAAGTCACAGACTCCTTACGTCGATTTTGGGGTCTCCGGCCTTCGGCCTCCGACTACTCAGGATCACATCCATGACCCCCTCCGAGCAGTCGATCATGGTGCTTACAGGCAATCCTTCGGGCAGTCGTTTGGGGCATTTCGATAGAAATCTTAAACGACTGCCCTTCGGGCAGTCATTTTGGGGCATCACACCTCAATATAAAGCATATTCCAAAATAAAACTAGTTATACATAGAATATAAAATGAAAAAAATATACATATAAATGAAAATTTCAAACAGATACATAACCGTATTTAGTTGAAACAATTCGCCAGTAACTAAAAAGAGGCTACTTTAGACCAAACGGAAATTTTCAAAGAGCGTCATCAGGATTAAAAAAGTTATGAAATTTGTAAAAAAAAGCCATGCAAAATGTAACAACAAAAGAAGAGCTCGTACAGCAACAAAGCTCGCAGACGATACGAAAAAAATTCGCAGACGATAAAATTATCCCAGTAAATATCAAAGTCGCGCAAAAGTTTAGAGAGTGGGGTGAAACCACAGGTCCGTCATTTTAAAATAATTCCACATTTTCTCGGGATAGATCCGGAACCATTTCCAATAGCCCATTGCGCAGCCCTAATGCGACGCTTATTCAATAAACCATTCGTTACATAATAACATTGGATCGTCTTTAATACCCCATTGTGTGGCTCAAATATTGCCTTAACTAAACCAAAACAAAGTTACTTAAACAATTAATAAATGTCAATTACTTTTCAAATGTGTCCGTACCAATAGCCCATTGTACAACGTTGTAATAGTCTACTGTGCATTCCATCCAACCAATCGCGTTTAATCATCGAACTTTTCATCGGAGCCACCGAGGCCCGATTTTAAACCGAAGAAACTGGCATCATGCTCAACCTATCGCCGTTGCCCATCGTTGGCCGTTAATAGTCATATTGGCGACTTGTATGCATTTCTAAATTTCAATTTTTCGGTGCCCCGTGATAATACATTTGTACCACATAAACCTGGATATAAAGTCTCGTATTTTTGAACCATGGTCAGATACCGAGTACTGCACCCGAGCTGGCCCCCCATTCTTCAAACTTCTGTAGCACAATCAAGCAACGTTAGGATCACGGCAGATTTAACATCTACAAGCCCCCTTCACACAGTGGATGTTAGGTGGATGATGATGATCAAACTCTCAACCCTACGTTTATGAGGTCACTGCTCTTTCCAGACGAGATTCGAACCCCCAACCCTCTGATTAAGAACTTGGTATCCTTCCGATTAAGAGATTTGAACTTCGAGAGATTTAAAGTGCATACGACGATCTTCGGGTGAACGACGTGGACCGAACAAGCAACCACCTGTAATTCGAGTTCGCCGCTGTTATAACATAAGCCCCTTTTGATCATTGACTTTTTTCTTATCCAATATTTTTATTCATTTAATAACATAGTGACCAATTAATAAAAATTTTAAACAATTTTCCATAAATACAGATAATTAAATATACTTCACATTGAGAAACTTTTATTTAATATGACTTTTTTTTAATATTAAAACAATGCTCCGTAAAAAAATATGCGCGATAAATTATGCAAGACGTTATATTATTTAATACAAGGTAATTTTAGGTTTAAATTTATAGCAAAATGGGAATTTGAGAGAAAATACTCTAGTTTATTGTTCGGTAAATCTGTAATCTGCTTAGTTTTTCTTGGAGCATTTTAATATATATATTTTAACGTATAGACCAGGTCACACCTATTTTATTTTAACAAATTGCTGTACTAAAAATTTTCTGTATCAAGAGAGATACTTCCTGCATGCAACTATAAAAGCTCGGTTTACCGACGTGTAATGATTATCAATTTACATAAAATCCAATTTATTCGTATTATATAATTTAATTTTCAACAAAACAGTTACTAACCTGTTTCAAAGTCATTCATAACACTGAGAGGTTTGTGGTGGGATTATTCACTTGTATCACAGTATTTTCAAAATTAACTGATCACTGAAGATGTTGACGGGGGATTCTTATACATTACCAGGTTACCCGTTCAATTTCCTCTATGCACTTTTGTACAATGATGAAAGAGCAATAAACTAGACGTTTTAAACACTGAAATATTTGGCCAAATTAAAAAAGAATGTAAATATTTACTTTGCTATTGATTTTCAAAGCTTCTTAGGCCCATGTGACACGAACGAGTAAAAAGCGCTCGAATTAATGCCACGTAGTATGAATTCTCGAATCATCGAGGTTTGGTTTTGATTAAATAACGTCGCACTAGAGCTCTATAGTGGGCTATTAGAGACGGTTCGATGCCTATTTCGTAGGAAAGATCGTCATCTGACCATGGTTCTAAAATAACGAGGTACATGTATGTATGAATGTGTGTGTGAATGTGTATGTGTTTCCGGGTCTTTCCTTCGAGATTGACCCCGAACCGTCGCCAACAGCCCACTGTGCAGCTCTAGTGCGACGTTTATTAACGAAACCAAAAACCACGAACGAGTAAAAAGCGCGCGAATTAATACCACGTAGTATGAATTCTCGAATCATCGAGGTTTAGTTTTGATTAAATAACGTCGCACTAGAGCTGCAGCAGTGGGCTATTAGCGACGGTTCGGAGCTTTTCTCGTAGGAAAGACCAGGGAACGGTGCCTCGTATTTTTGAACCATGGTCATATGACGAGAAAACACCTGAACTGGCACCCAACGCCTTTAATAGATGTCGGGATTTTGGACCCCGATCAGATTTATCGTGCACCAGTCCTGTATACACGCCGATAATTTTTGTGGATGTCTTGGTTTGGTTAATTAACGTCGTACTAGAGCTGCACAGTGGGCTATTGGCGGCGGTTCGGGGTCTATCTTGAAGGAGAGACCCGGGAACACATACACATTCATACATGTACCTCGTTATTTTAGAACCATGGTCAGATGACGAGGAAACACCTGAACTGGCACCCAACGCCTTTAACAGGCGTTGGAATTTTGGACCTCGATCAGATTTATCGTGCACCAGTCCCGTATATACATCATGGTTCAAAAATACAAGGCATCGTTCCCGT
The DNA here is from genome assembly GCA_963932185.1 of Troglohyphantes excavatus. NCBI lineage: Eukaryota > Metazoa > Arthropoda > Arachnida > Araneae > Linyphiidae > Troglohyphantes > Troglohyphantes excavatus. The sequence goes on along the minus strand of OZ010676.1, from coordinate 11,971,537 downwards.
GTCTTTCCTTCGAGATAGGCCCCGAACCGTCGCCAATAGCCCACTGTGCAGCTCTAGTGCGACGTTAATTAATAAAACCAACCAAACCAACCCGTATACACATCGTTAATTTTTGCGGATGTTCTGGACGACTTTTCTAGTATTTTGTAGCGAAGCTGGCAACCCTCCGATCACAAGATCGCTACCTTTTTACTTTTCTTAGTCAAGTCCGTCGCACTGGATCGAACCGGGAACCCTCGGATTCCAGCTGACGCCTTTATCCACACGGCCCCGAATTCCATGTCACATTAGAAGCTTCATAGTGGGGTATTGACGATTGGTTTGGTTTGGTTAAACAACGTCGCACTAGAGCTTTACAGTGGCCTATTGCTGACGATTCGGGGACTATCTCGAAAGAAAGACCTTGGAACGACGCTTCGTATTTTTGAACCATGGTCAGGTGACGAGGACAGCTCCTGTACGAGGCATCCAGACGAGGCACCCACACCTACAATAGGTTTGGTTTGGTTAATTTACATCGCACTATAGCTGCACAGTGGGCTATTGGCGACGGTTCGGGGCCTATCTCGAAGGAAAGACCCGGGAACGACGCCTCGTATTTTTGAACTATGGTCAGATGACGAGGACAGCTCCTGTACGAGGCATCCAGACGAGGCACCCACACCTACAATAGGTTTGGTTTGGTTAAATAACGTCGCACTAGAGCTGCACAGTGGGCTATTGGCGACGGTTCGGGGCCTATCTCGAAAGAAAGACCCGGGAACGACGCCTCGTATTTTTTAACCATGGTCAGATGACGAGGACAGCTCCTGTACGAGGCATCCAGACGAGGTACCCACACCTACGTTAGTTTTGGTTTGGTTAATTAACGTCGCACTAGAGCTGCACAGTGGGCTATTGGCGACGGTTCGGGGCCTATTTTGAAAGAAAGACCCGAGAACGACGCCTCGTATTTTTGAACCATGGTCAGATGACGAGGACAGCTCCTGTACGAGGCATCCAGACGAGGCACCCACATCTACAATAGGTTTGGTTTGGTTAATTAACGTCGCACTAGAGCTACACAGTGGGCTATTGGCGACGGTTCGGGGCCTATCTCGAAAGTCCCCCCGGGAACGACGCCTCGTATTTTTGAACCATGGTCAGGTGACGAGGACAGCTCCTGTACGAGGCATCCAGACGAGGCACCCACACCTACAATAGGTTTGGTTTGGTTAATTAACGTCGCACTAGAGCTGCACAGTGGGCTATTGGCGACGGTTCGGGGCCTATCTCGAAAGTCCCCCCGGGAACGACGCCTCGTATTTTTGAACCATGGTCAGATGACGAGGACAGCTCCTGTACGAGGCATCCAGACGAGGCACCCACACCTACATTAGGTTTGGTTAGGTTAATTAACGTCGCACTAGAGCTGCACAGTGGGCTATTGGCGACGGTTCGGGGCCTATCTCGAAAGAAAGACCCGGGAACGACGCCTCGTATTTTTTAACCATGGTCAGATGACGAGGACAGCTCCTGTACGAGGCATCCAGACGAGACACCCACACATGCAACTTCAACAAGGACATTGGACCCCGATTAGATTTAACGTGCACCAGTCCCATATACATACCGGTGGTAATTGGTGCCAGGTCAGGTGTTTCCTCGTCATCTGACCTGTTTCCTGGTTCTAAAATAACGAGGTGCATGTATGAATGTGTGTGTGAATGTGTTCCCGGGTCTTTCCTTCGAGATTGACCCCGAACCGTCGCCAATAGCCCACTGTGCAGCTCTAGTGCGACGTTAATTAACAAAACAAAACCAAACGGTGGTAATTGAGGATAATTTTGGACGACATTTATAATTTAGAAGCGAATCTGGTAACCCTACGATTCGTACTATCGCTATAGTTAATTTTTGAATAGAACTCTAATTGATAAAATTAAGAGAATTACAGAGAAAGCAATTCATACTTTTTCAAAACTTTATTTGATATATTTTTTTTAATTTATGAATTTTTCTTGCCACGCGAGCCCCAGTTGCTCAGTTGGTAAGGCGTTCGGCTACTAATCAGAGGATTTGTGGTTCGAATCCGGGAAATGGACTTGACATAGAAAAGTAAAAAAGTAGTGATCTTGCGACCGGAGGGTTGCCAGCTTCGCTACAAAAATACTAGAAAGTCGTCCAGAATATCCAACAAATTATACTGGCGTGTATACGGGACTGGTGCACGATAAATCTGATCGGGGTCCAAAGTCCCGACGTCTATTGAAGGCGTTGGGTGCCAGTTCAGGTGTTTCCTCGTCATCTGACCATGGTTCTAAAATAACGAGGTGCATGTATGAATGTGTGTATGAATGTGTGTGTGAATGTGTATGTGTTCCCGGGTCTTTCCTTCGAGATTGACCCCGAACCGTCGCCAATAGCCCACTGTGCAGCTCTAGTGCGACGTTAATTAACAAAACCAAACCTTGCCACGCGAGTGAAATGTTGTCTAACTTGTGCAGTGTTAAACAATTAAATTGTCAAACTTCCTCAATCATTTTAAAAAGGAACTCAAAAGTAGAAAATTTAAAAAATAGAAACTGTCTTTGAGTTATATAACGCATATTACATATACAAAAAAATTCTGTACAAATTATACTGTAGAGTTTTGCCTGGAGATTCTGCATTAAAAATCGATCTCTTACACATATTCACATATTTAAGTTGACGTAGTAAAATGTTTGTTTTTCTTGGGGGAGGGGGGGGGGGTTCTTAAAAAATTTGAATGGTAATATTCTACATTCCAGTTCTGACTAAAGGGGTCCCGCAGCCAGATTAGCACAAAACCCTGACCCCACTTACTAAATTTCTACATCACAACCCACGTGAGGATATTTAAGCCACGCCAGTCTGTGCGCTAGCCCCTCTACACGGTAACTGCCTCGAGCCCCGCCGGAATAACAATAGTCATTTGGAATAGGGCTAAAGATAAAATAAAATGTCGGGATTGAGAAGATGTAATTAATGTGATTTTGCGATGCTCTGATTGAGCGGTAAGTACAAAAAAACTTTTTATTTTTGTAATTTGGAGAGTTTACTTCAAATAGGAAGTATAATAATTTCAATTCTAATATGAATAAATAAACAAAAATGTATGTCGTTAGAATTCCCAAAACCCAAAAAGTGTAAAATGCCAATGTTTTAAAAAGCGAAAATTCTGGAACTAAAAGGAAGGAAATAAGGTCAAATTCTATTTGGGATTTGAGTATTCTATCCATTGCTAGGCATTTCAGTTGTCTTTTTTTTTAAATTTAAATAAATAACGACTTGAAAAGGGGAATGGAGTTTTTTGCATAATCATTAATTAAAATATTTTTTTTAGTTAAAAAATCGTAGCTCTAATTTAAATAAAATTACGTTATACGTAAAGTAATTGAAGGGTGAGAGGTCGGAGCACAGTCAGAAGGGTTTTACGTTAGATGTCATTTCAGCATATTGTATTGATAGGGATTGGTCGCCAACAAAAGGAAGGTAAACAGGCAGTTTCGTCTGACGCTTTGCTTTATCTCAAGATTTTAAACGTATGGGCGCTTAATTTCCTATTGAGATAATAATGGGTATTGTGCTATTTGTCACGAAGTTGTGTTGTATTGGACCTCCTAATATGATATTTCTATACCGATTTCCCATGCAAATTATTTAATTGCGTCTCACGTCTAAAACCAATTTTCTAAAGAAATTGTTTCTTTGTCAAAGCGGGGCCCCACATAAAGCGCAGAGCACTGTGCGAAGGCACCTGTGGCACACCCCTAAAGGCGCCCCTGTTTTTAGTTTACAATAGTTTTCTACTAGAAGTTATTTGGGTATTGGGAGTCATTTTATAACGAATTTTATTAGTTTGTATTGACTACATTTTTTTAAAAATCTTTCCACTCATATTTCATGAATATTTTAATTTGATTTCAAAGGCATAATAGTTTGTTCAACTTCCCGCTTCGATTTGGTCGCTTTTTTATACTTATATAACCCTCAATTGATTTCGACATAAACATTCAAACTCTATAACCATTCCTCCTATTTCATGACAATAATTATAATATCTATTAAGCAAAAAAAAGCCTAAACATCAACAGGTGTTAAGAAGCATTCCCATACCTTAAACGGTGTAGCCCGAGGACACATGTAGGCGGAACCGGTGTTCGACCCACTTTTTTACCTGAGCAGAAATCGCATTCAAGAAACACTCTTCGTTCCCTCAATTTCCCCCTTCCAACCAGCCACGATGCCGCAACACCTAACATAAGACATCTGGAAGTATCAAGAAACCAACACTTGATAGAAAGGCTTGAAAGATGCGTTCAAACCTTCTGCTATGCTTGAGTTTACTGTTGGTGTTTGGTGAGGCTCGTCGCAGACGCTATAGAGAATGTCCTGAGGAAAGATTGAAGGTGAGGGAGACCTTGGCAGATGTGGTGGTGACCGGTACAGTGAAGCGGCTGTACAGTACTCGGGAGGATGTGTACAGTGGTGAGGTACTGGTGAAAAGGGTGGTGAAGGGGGGGCACCTGAGAGCTGGTGAATCGTTGCTGGTGGAAGGGTTTGGAAATACAGATTTGTGTGTGAGTAAGGCAGTGGTGAAGGATTCGAAGATTTTTCTTTTGAGCCAGCTGGATACTGGGAGGTTCCGGTTGAATTCGAGTATGGTGCAGATTAATGCTCCGAATTTGGATAAAATAACAGCGACAGTGAAAGGTGAGTGATTTGCATTTTTTGGAAAGGTGTATTAAAAAAACAATATTTTTTCTATGCACTAAAAATAGTTTGTATGGGACACATTTGATTTTTTCTTTAATTTTGCAGATATCATTATAACTTCTTTTTCACATATGTGTGACATAAGCATATTAACATAATCACGTAATCAAAAAAAATTAACGAATAATTGACATAAAATCAATAAAAAAAATTAATCATAAAAAATTATAATTAAAAAAAATTACAAAAAGGTGACCTTTTTTATTTTTTATATAATTCAAGAATTTTTTTTCTGAAAAACTTTTATTTCTCATTTTTGTAAATAAAATAATGTGTTTAACAAACTGTTTTTACAGATTTTTGTTATTTGAAAAATAATTTTTAAAACATACTAAAAAGAAAATATTGTACATATTACTAATAGCTAAAGACACTTTAAAGTAATATGTTTGAAAATGCACTGTGTATATATTGCGAATTTGAAGCAGTTTCTTAGTTTCTTGATTCGAAATTCAAGTTATATTGTTTTTATATATTTTTTATTATTATTTTTGAATAATTTTAAAAAGTATTCCGCTCATTTAAGTTAAAAAATATCATAAAGTCATTGGATATTTAATCGTTACTCAAACATGTAAAAAGTCATCACTGAGAAAAATGAGTTCAAAAGCGGCTAATTTTTCATTTTACTGGAGAAAAAAAACATTACTTTTAAATTACAAAAAAAATATTGATTTTAATCTCTCCTTAGCTGAAAAATGCTGGAATTATTTTTGTTATTTAAATTAAATTTTTGTAAGTAAATTTTTAATTATATAACTAAACTTATATTATATGTAGAGCTCAGCTTTAAATGTTCTATTGGTCATGTTCCTATGTTTATGAGGATTGATTTTTTTAAAAATAAATTGATGTTTGTATCTAGGATGATATAGAATTTCAGTTTTTTAAATTTTATAAAACAGTTTTAAAGCCGTTTTACTAGAGCAAACAAGTGCTTTTCAATTTATAAACAATTGCAGAGTATAAAGATACTGGCAAGAGAAGTTTTAAAACTACGCTTTGAACGTTAAATACTTTGCAGAAATTATCTCATCTCACTAATCAAACATTTGATATTTTTATGGTTAGTATTTATTTATAAATATAACAGTAAAATAAACTTGGCTAAATACAATGCAAATTAAAATATGTATTAATATAAAAATATTATATATAAAAATATTATATATAAAAATATTATATATAAAAATATTATATATAAAAATATTATATATAAAAATATTATATATAAAAATATTATATATAAAAATATTATATATAAAAATATTACATATAAAAATATTATATATAAAAATATTACATATAAAATAGTCGCTTTAGAAATATATAACCTTGAATTTCATCATTAAAATTTTTTAATTAAAATTTATGTTATTTAAAATGGAAAATATATAAATTATTCAAACTATTACTATACTCCAGCTTTATCATTAATAATTAATATTTTAAAAGTATATAAAATTGTCGTCATTAAAATTTATACCCTTGAATTTTATTAATAAAACCTTTTAATTGAAATTTATGTTATTTAAATGAAAAATATAAATTATTCAATGTATCATAGTATATCACTAATAAAGTTACAGGATGGCCTTTGTGTGATCTGCGATAACCTTAGAAACTAATGATCCGCTTTAAGTTGAAATCATATAAAGGCTTTCCCTGTGTATTTTGTCATTTGCCGTAAAATTCAAATATTGTCAATTTAACCTTTTGCTCTCCATCGAGCTTCGTTAAATGATAACTTTTAAGCATCGTGCTGCCATCTATCTTTTCATCTCTGATTTAATTTTTTTGATATATTTTTAATTGGAAAGAATATTATATAAATGAGTAACGATTAAATATCCAATGACTTTATGATATTTTTTAACTTTAATGAGCGGAATACTTTTTAAAATTATTCAAAAATAATAATAAAAAATATATAAAAACAATATAACTTGAATTTCGAATCAAGAAACTAAAATTCCAATTTGCAATTTTTTTAAATGCGTGTTATAAAAGATATTTCTTCAAAAAGATTCTGATAATTTTTGATGCACTCTTATTTAAATATTTTTTTTACTAAAAATCTAATGCCTATATATCTATTCGTACAAGAAATAAAAAAATAGGAAATACGTTTTCAGTACTTCAATAACTGATTATTCACTAATACTTACAGATTGGAGAAAAAAAATTAATATGTAATATCACTGACGTAAAAGTGTTTCAGTTTAAGGTATGTAATGCAGTGTCTAATTTTCTTCTTGCCAACAATTAAAATTGCGTTTATGAAGGCTTCTTGGATGCAAATGGCTGACTTACGAATTTTTTTTAATTTCTATAATAATTATTTTAAACAATTGAATTAAATCAAAAGTTCTAGAAGTACAATAAAAAATACTGAGCAATTCATTTAAAATAAAATTAAAAATAATGTTAAGCACACTATCCGCACGCTAATCTTTCTTAACAACTCGCAGCAGACAATGTTTAGAACTTACACACAGTACAAGTTTTATTAAATTCTGTTGATAAATTTATAAAATACAAACCTTCTTAACAACGGCATTTCTATATTAGTTTAGATAAACAGACTCACCGAATATTTCTTCTTTTCTATATCCAGAAAAAAAAAAAATTATAATCTATGAGATGTTGCAATTTACAGAAGTTTTTAATGTGCATGTATTTTTACTTAATCCAACTATTCATTAAGCGTCAAACGATACTGATGAATAATTTAAAATTCTATTTTTCCCTTCGTATTATATGTTTCTATTTATTCTTAAACAGAATAAAATAATAAATTTACAAAACTATGTTCTATGAAAAAGAAAGTTTTTTGGTTTTCCATAGTAATTCAAAGTTTTCAAACGATTTTATTAAATATAATATACAAATCTGGATGTCTACCGTTTATCAGAATGTCTATATGTCCGTACAAGAAAAAAATAACTGTTCCTACTAGTATATTTGTTTAAAAAATTAGTACTTTAAAGGTTTCATTTTCAACTTTGTGCAATGTTCAATTAGAACATTAAGATTATTTTCAATACTATACATTAATTTTAACACTGATGAAAATTCCAAATATATCGTCTGAAAGTTTAAAGTTTAAGGATTTTGTTAAAATTTTCTTTAAAACATTTTATAAATAAAAAATCTTCCTTATAAAAATAGTAAATATAATAGTTGTTCGCGAATTAATAGTAATGAACTCAGCACGTGACGTCAAACTTCTACTTTCAAAACCAGATAGATCATTTTTGACAAATTTTTCCAAGAGAAACAAATAACTAATTAATTGAATTATGTAGATTTAACAATTAAATTTTTTTTTTAAATTATTATTGGAAAATTAATTTTAATAATTTTTAAATTCTCCACATAAATTCCAATAATTCTAATAAAAAAATAGTAACAATGGTAACTCCACTTTCGGATTTTTTCAAAATTACTAAGAAAATGTATCTAAAAAATAAGTTTTTATTAGTAAAATACATTAAGATCGCATCACTTTTTATTGTTTTTAAGTTTTTATTTCTTATTTTAAGTTCTCGTCTCAAAAACAAGTAATTTTACTCATTTATTCAGAGAAATTAGAGAACACCTTAAATTTTAGAAAATAAAATAAATTAAAATAAGCAGTTTACATATTACTCTAAATTAAAAAAAAAAAACTGTGATAATGTAGTAAAAGAAGTAGCAAAAAATTTAATATATATTTTTGTCAATTATCTATTATATTTATATTATATTTATATTATATTTATATTATATTTATATTATATTTATATTATATTTATATTATATTTATATTATATTTATATTATATTTATATTATATTTATATTATATTTATATTATATTTATATTATATTTATATTATATTTATATTATATTTATATTATATTTATATTTTGTAATTAATTTTTTTTATACATTGTTCGATTCTGACAAATAGTCTTTGCTTTAAAGCAGTTTTCCTATTAGCATTGTTTACTATCTCTCTCTGTGGAAAGAAATAAAGCTAAGAACTCAACTTTTATATCCAATATATGCATACCAGTATACACATAACGCTATGGGAACTCAGAAAATTACAAAAGTTAGTTCTAAAAACTTCTCTGAATGCAATGCTACCACGATTACATCACGTTTTTATATTATCTACCGAACCAAAGTTATTCATGTCCCATTTTTTTCCATATTGGATGTTTTTGTCATTACTCAAAAAAGACTAGAAAAAAGTTCTAATAATAAAAAAACATAACCGTTCCACTTTTAGAAAAGGAACAAGTATCTCCATTTCTTACTCTGAGTTTTGAATGCATTCTTACTGTCAACAAAATATTGTTTCCGAACGAATAACTGATATTTGAAAGGAAGAAACCGCTGAAGAGAACGGCATTCAAAGTTCTGGTAGTACTGTTCTTCAGAACCTTGGAGTGCTGTTCTTTAGTGGAATCCTTAGAAGCAGTGCCTTTCAAAGAAGAATCCAAGCTCTAAATACGTGACGAGGGAGAATTGATAGATCGAATCCTACGCAATGTTATTTTACTTTTAGACTAAAATGTATTGCAAAACAGGGTAAACAGATCTGCTGCCGTTAGCATGTTTTTACCTTTCCTCAAAATAGCCTTAAGAAAGTATATAAGAAAATTTTTGGGTTTGAGTACAGTACTGGGAACCGGTGCAACTTATGACACTTTTTTTTGTGGTAGTTTTTTAAAAATTAAATTTTTTAAGTCATCCGTCTAAACGTGTCCTGTTGTTCGTAAAAGTATGCATAGGGTAACGTGGTGAAATTTGGGTCTTAGAAAAATTTGTTTTTTTTAAAATTAAATATTACGTTAATGGGGTACATTTTAGCAAAAATAATATTTCTGGGTGATTTAATTCAAGTCCAACAGACGATTTGTTTCGATTCACAAAAAAATACGATAGTTTGATGTATGAAAATTTCTATGTAAAAACGAGAAAAGTCGATTTATTTACGGATATTTATGGGTTTTGTATAAAAAAGAAATCTTTTAATATATTCCAATGATAAAAATCTTGTTTATTTAGCTTTTTTTCTCAATGTTTCGCAAAGTGGGAAGTTTTTAATGCTAAAAAATAGGAAGTTAGTAAAAACTTAACGATCTTCGGCATAAGTACAATTATTTTACAAAAATATGATTTTCAAAGCTTTATAAATGACAACAGTTAACTGTAATATATTTAAAACTTTTTATATGTTAATATAATGAATTTGCATACCTGTTTTCTTTTTTCAAATAAAATGCCGACAAAACAAAGAGAACATATTTCGAAAAACAAATCGTCGCCATTTTTGCTTGTTTTATTTGAAGTTAACATAATATTTTAAATGAAATAAAATATCGTCTGCGGAACAAATTAAAAATAACGTAAATGCAACATAGATTCCTGAATCAAAACAAAACAAGAATATATTAGCAGGTGTTCTATTTCGAAGGAAATAAAAAATAAAATATAATTGATTTTTTCAAAATGGCGGATAGCGTATTACAGTTGCTTTTAGGAAGAAAAACAGTATATTAATAATCCAACGTATTAAGTTTTAGAATTTTAAGGTTGTTATTTATTGTATTTTATTCAAGTTACTGATTTGACTTTAAAGGTTGTTCTAATAATGTCTTTTTATACTAAAAATTCCATAATTTCCACAAGGTATCCATTTTACCCCATCTATGAATTGTAGTAAGTTTCCTTAGAAAAATAACTTATAAACTTAAATACTTATAAACTTCAGAAATAAATAAAAATATACGATTATGTTTCCAAAAAATAATTGAACGGTTTTATAAAACAATTGTAATTTAAATAAAAATTCCAATGAGAAATTAGACTTTGAATTTCAAAATTCGAGTTTTTTAAGACTCATTTTTCCCCACCTTACCCTACACGCCTTATATTTATATTAGAGTGTTGTTATTGCTAAAATAATTATATTTTCTATTTTCTTTGTTTTATAGGAATCCCATATAGAAGAAGAGCACCAATTGCCGATGGTAAATATATTTTAATCCATTATTCATTATTTTTTAAATTTAAAATAATATAAACTTGAACAAAATAAAAATTAATTCCTCAAGAGGATTCTCATGAATGGGAGAAAAAAAAATATTTTAACCAAATATTTTCATCAACTTATTTGGAATAGTCGATTAAATTTCTATAAAAATTAGTTTCTTTAAAATATGAGATTAAGTATATTTTTTTAATTTAACACAGTTTTAAATATTGTATTTTACTAGTATTTTATCTAAAGATAACCATCGTAATTATAGTATAATCATGGCATAAAAATTCCGAAATTTTCAAAAAATTTCGGCATAAAAACTACGTATTTTTTATTGCCTGTAGAGTCGAATTTTTTAGCTTTAAAAATTAAAATTTCGGTAAGAAATTATATAGTATTTTTAAAAAATAATTTTTTTTCCACTTCAATTAAAATGTATATTTAAAATTTCCTGAAAGATTAAAATTGGCGAAAACTGGTTTTAAAAAAATCTTTACTTTGCAATGAAATGGACAATCCGTTTGCACAGTGGCAATACATGCGAATTTATATGGTATTCTACATTGTATTCCCCCTTATGGTATTCTACCTTATGGTATTCTACATTTTGATGTCTTATATAATCTTTGGACGTCTTGGATGTTATATGGATGTTATGTTTATTTTTAAAAAATAATTGTTTTTTTCCACTTCAATTAAAATGTATATTTAAAATTTCCTGAAAGATTAAAATTGGCGAAAACTGGTTTTAAAAAAATCTTTACTTTGCAATGAAATGGACAATCCGTTTGCACAGTGGCAATACATGCGAATTTATATGGTATTCTACATTGTATTCCCCCTTATGGTATTCTACATTTTGATGTCTTATATAAACTTTGGACGTCTTGGATGTTATATGGATGTTATGTTTATTTTTAAAAAATAATTGTTTCTTTCCACTTCAATTAAAATGTATATTTAAAATTTCCTGAAAGATTAAAATTGGCGAAAACTGGTTAAAAAAAATCTTTACTTTGCAATGAAATGGACAATCCGTTTGCACAGTGGCAATACATGCGAATTTATATGGTATTCTACATTGTATTCCCCCTTATGGTATTCTACATTTTGATGTCTTATATAAACTTTAGACGTCTTGGATGTTATATGGATGTTATGTTTATTTTTAAAAAATAATTGTTTTTTTCCACTTCAATTAAAATGTATATTTAAAATTTCCTGAAAGATTAAAATTGGCGAAAACTGGTTTAAAATATCTTTACTTTGCAATGAAATGAACAATCCACATGTTTGCACAGTGGCAATACATGCGAATTTATATGGTATTCTACATTGTATTCCCTCTTATGGTATTCTACATTTTGATGTCTTATATAAACATTGGACGTCTTGGATGTTATATTCAAACATACAAATTTAAATGCTTATATACATTTTACAACACCATCGGATTAGGTTTTGCCACATTGTATGAAGCAACAACTGTTTGAAGTAGGAGTAAGAAGTAAAAAAATAGGTGCTTAAAAATTAGTACTTGAACCTACTCGGTTTCCTTTAAGCACAATTGCTTCGTAAATGAGCGATGACTTACTCAAATTTAAGTAACCGTACTTTCTCAAAAATGAGCAGCGTAATTTAATATTGCTAATATCAGCTTCTGTTCCAGCCATCTTAACAAAGCGACCTGACAAACTTAAAATAGGTGTTCAGAAGATGGTTTTCCTCATTATTTGATGTCGATTGCTTAAATGAAAAGGAGTTATTACAATTCAATTATCTTACTTTTCATTCTTTTTCCACGCCTTTTTAATATTTTTTCTGTTTATAACTTCTTGAAGTTTCCCGGGTAGTTTAACGGATAAGGCACTGGACTGCGATGCCCGAGGATCTGGGTTCGATTCCCAGTAAGTCTTGGTTGTAATTGTTGATATTTATTGAAAGTGATTTGTGAAGGCAGCCTATGTGGGCAAGCATCTAATCTTTTTATTCATATTTACTCATTTTTGAGTACATGTCATTTTCAAAATTGAAACTTATGTATTCGGAGCCATGATAAGCATCGAATGTACTCAAAAATTAGTACATTTTACTTTTTTTTAATACCTATATTTAACAGTGTATAAGACAGTAAGTGGTATTTAATGAATGAAACTGAAATTGTTTTAGTGTAAATGTTGTAAGAAATGAATTTTCTAAATTATAATCTCCTGAAACACACAAAACTAGTTATTACTACTTTTTGAATAATCCACTTATAATCCACATATCGTCGCCTTAGAGCAACAGCAAGACATCTAAAAAAAAAAAAGAGTTTTCGGTCTTGCTAATATTACCAAATGTGCGTTTATTTAGTGGAACACTCGGACATTTTTATGTCTTCTTCAAAATCCACTTCGAGCATGAATGGACTGTAGTAGAGAGAATATGACGTCATAATCGTGAAACCAACATCTCAGACCGAATGGCTACAAACACGTGACTTCTTTTCAAAATTATGAATTAAAAAATACAGTGAAAATTTATGAATGGAATGACATAATTAACCACGACATAATTAACCCATTAAAATGTTGGCCTCACTTTGAGGTTAGCGAGATTATAACTATGTTTTCTCTACTATGAAGGATTCATGCTAGAAGGAAATCCATGAACTACAGCCTTAGATATTCAGCATTGAAAAAACAGCAAATTTTAAAATCAATTTTATAGGCAACTCTGTTTTTGCTCACCTACCTACTGTATCTCTACTGTTGCTTCGTCATCTGACCATGGTTCAAAAATACGAGGCATCGTTCCCGGGTCTTTCCTTTGAGATAGGCCCCGAACCGTCGCCAATAGCCCACTGTGCAGCTCTAGTGCGACGTAATTAAACAAACCAAACCAATCTGCTGTTGCTCTGAGGCGACGATATAAGCTATACTATCCCACTTAATTTCAATACTAAAGGCGTGTTATTGAATTAATACAGTGCAATAATACATTTCTGTAGTTTTCACGTGAGGATATTTCTATGTTGCAGAGCCTTGTGAAAAGAAGTATTGCAAGTTCAATGGTGACTGTTACGAAGAACATCGTCGGCCTTCTTGCCGATGTCCAATCAGCTGCAAGGAACATTACAATCCTGTCTGCGGCAGCGACGGTTTTACTTACAACACAGAATGTCAATTAAGGGTCGATTCGTGCCGAAAGAAGAAAAAGATTTACGTGAAACACGAGGGTCTATGTACGAAATCAGACTTCTCAGAACATTTCTAATGTTTAATATATATTCTACATCTGAGTAATTTTTTTTTAAATCGTTGTAATGCATGTTCTTAAAAGTCCTATTTAATCCAGCTTATAAAAAAAACTCAATGTTAAATTCAAGAATCGAGATATAGTGCAAAGTACACTCAAACCTGTTTTTGTGCGGTCTTTTTTTGTGCGAGTTTTTTTTTGTGCGATTTTGTTTTGTGCGGTATATGCAAATTTCAATCAAATTGGAACATAATTGATTATCTGGCTACCGAGACATATACAAGCGTCTAGTGAAACAACAGTCGTCGCAAAAACTGATCACCGACTACATGGTAACTGAAAAAAAGTCAACTCTAAACGAGTGCGAGGTAGTATCTTTTCAAGTGACGAAAGCGATTTTGAACCAGTTTACCACAAGAAAGTTCTCGTATTGTCAGACTACGAAGGATAATGGTTATACGTTTTGAAAAGTTTTGTATGTGTAAAATAAGTACATATGTAGATAAAATATTTAAAAATGTTCGCATGTGTATTTTCTAAATCAGATTTCAAAAGGTTTGGAGAGATTCCAAGTAGCTGCCAAGCCTCGTGTCTTGATTTCGTTTAAAAAAGCAATTCCTAGATATTTCGTAAGGCTTTGAATCATTTTCTACATAATACTTTTTTTATGCGGTCCCTATCCACCGCATAAAAAAAATATTTTTTTAATTGTGTTGCGAAAAATCTTTTTTTATAGCTACTCGTGAAGTTTTGTGCAATTTTTTTATGCGGTCCCTATCCACCGCACAAAACCAGGTTTGACTGTACAAAGAAAATGTAGCGATGCACAATTAATAAAATTAATTTCTGTTTTGAGTTGTGAATGTGTTTGAGATTTTGAAACAAATACTTTTGAAACTATAAATTTGTCAATTTTTTCTACACCACCGAAACACAATACCTATCTCACTATTGGAATAAATATGGGCCCTCTAGTTTTAAAATCATATAGAACAATTTTCATAAATTTTACAGGAGATTAAAACGATTGACAGTCACGTACATTTGGATCTAAACGCATGACTTTGAATACATTTTAGACTAGATTCGGACAGTTTTAGTCAATACCGCTTTTCAATGTGATGTATTATATTGAAAACTTGTAAAAAATATTTTGCGAAAACTTGGATCTATTTGGTTTTGAAACCAGAGGGCTCATCATATATAAAATATATTTTTGTGGTTTTCTTTTTTAACTTTTCTCTATATAATTATTTATGTTATTCAACACCAAAATTATTTTTAAGGTGGACTGATATCATTATTATATAAACCTATTATTATTTTGAAACAAGAAAAGTGCAGTAAATTTCCAAAAATTATAAATGTATTTTTTATTTAATTTCTTTTAAACATAATCATAACTTTATATAAGGTGTACTAAATTCATGTTAATGTATATTATCTAATACTGTGTTTCAAAATATTAATCTATTAATATTACTTGAAATGTATATTTTATATAATTTGTGTACTGAAAATAATGTGTAAAGTAAAACACATTAAATAAAATTATTAGAGAATCTTTTAAAATTTTATTATTATGAAAAAACTTTAAATAAATTAATTAAATCTTATTTTTTGTGTTTTTCATTTCCCTAAAACCTCTATAACCATTACGTTATGAGCATTATAAGAAATATTATTATGATATAAACTATTTCATAACTATTCTTGCTCCTAGAGGTTTGAATTTCTATAAATCAAAGGCTGCTATATTATGATTTTATTAATAGATAAATGCTTTCAGATATGCTGTGATAGATAACCTAGATTTAAAATTGAGTTGTAAATGTGCTCAAATTTATACAAAATTTCTGAAATAGAAAAAAATATTTGACATTAAAATTGTATTTTCAAAAATACTTTTCGACTCTGTTATATCTTTATGTGAATTTTTCTTACCTGGTAATTAATTTGATATTAGTTATTATAGTTACCGACATTTTTAGGTTACTATTCAGTGTTTAGCTGCATTTGAAATCATACTTTATTTTTCTGTCACACTAGTTTTCTGATGTACAGAAGTTTTGCAAGCGCATTTTCGCTATAAACATGGAGTTCATTTGTTAAAAAAAAATCAGTACCTTTTATTTTATATATACTAACTTAATACTTAAGTATAATACTTTATACTTAAGTATATTACTTAATACTTAACTATAATACTTAATACTTAAGTATAATACTTAATACTTAAGTATAATACTTATTACTTAAGTATAATACTTAATACTTAAGTATAATACTTAATACTTAAGTATAATACTTAATACTTAAGTATAATACTTAATACTTAAGTATAATACTTAATACTTAAGTATAATACTTAATACTTAAGTATAATACTTAATACTTAAGTATAATACTTAAAACTTAAGTATAATACTTAATACTTAAGTATAATACTTAATACTTAAGTATAATACTTAATACTTAAGTATAATACTTAATACTTAAGTATAATACTTAATAGTTAAGGGGGTCCGATACCTTCGAAATTTATTTTTTTTATTTTTATACTTGTACAATCCAATTTTTTTTTTCTTTCTAAATATGCATAAAAAACCATTCTAAGACGCTCAATTTTTTTTTTAAATTGCACATTTATTTTTAAATTAAAATTTTAGTAAATTTTTTAACAATTTTAAAATTCCTACTCCTTTTTTGTTTTTCAATATTTTGAAGCAATTTTTTTATTTAAGATCTTGAATAATATGTAAATAGATGTATGCATTCAAATTTTGATTCAGATACATCACTTTAAAAAAATAAAATATATTAGAAATTTTGGAAAAAAAATTGACGAAAAAAATAAAATTCCATTTTAAGTGGTTTTAAAAAACAAATTATGGTAAAAATAGGAAATCTGAATGCATACATCTATTTAAAATATATTTATATTGCTATACACACAAAAATTATGATTTTAAGTATAATAGTAAAAAAGCCTTAGCATTTTTAGTGTTCATTAAATTTCAAAACCACGAACAGAGATATTTGCTTTTAAAGTTTACATATAGTGATACAACTATGTTATAGGAACACATCATTAATATAGTGCCTCTTTAAAACATTCATAACTAAAAAAGTAATAGGAATTTTTTTGAAGCAGTTTTTTGTGAGTTATTAAGATAAGTTTGAATATTATTTTTTAAATATAAAAAAAATGACTTTTTTTGCGAATTTTGGGTATCGGACCCCCTTAAATATAATACTTAATATAATACTCAGGGAAGTGCAATATACGTTGAAATCGGAGTAGCTTTCATATTTTCTTAGATATTTCGGATTTATATTCTTTATTTACAAAAGCACAAAACAAATAGAGAGAAATAAACTTATTGAATTAATGATATGTTTTGTACAATATATTTTAATAATTTTTTTTATCGTTGCTTTGAATGCAATCGCTGCGTTCTTTTTGAGAAGTTGAATAACCTTGAGTGGATATGCTGCTAAATATTATATTTATGTTACTTAATATTAAGGCAGTTTTCTTCTTAAACTTCAATTTTTACATTTAAAAAATGCTACTATCTTTTGTTTATTTAAGAAAACGAATAAAATCTCCTGCGAGACCATAAGTAATAGACTCCATTTTTACGACGGGAATTTATAAAAGCCTCAAATTAATCCGACGAAACTGAAAAAATGGCGTTATTAACTTCCTTTTTGAGCTTCAAAGTATTAAATTTGTATTTATTTTATTTGCGTTTTTATGATTTTGTTTTTCATATATTTCGAAGTATTCCTTTTAAAAACATATTGCTTTACAATACAGGGTGGCCGTAAAATAAGTTTCTCTGTTTAGAGGCATCTGCAGCTAAAGCTAATGAATGGAATTACATTACATTTCAAAGTTTTTCATAATTTCCAAAAATCACCGTTAGGAATAATTTTGGCGATGTCTAAGCCGAAAACGGGCATAATATATAATAAAGTAAAAAAGTTGCGATAGACACACAAATTAATTTAGTGATTAAACTAAAAAATATAATTTTTTTATTCATGATCTCCATACCCACTTTCACTATTTTCAATGCGTTGACTTTTTTTTGTGAACTACAAATTGCATTTAATGAGCATTCTGAACCTGATGAACAAAGAATTATAATCACTAAAATAAATCGTGTGTATATTATTATATATATATACAGTGCTCGATTTCTAGAAATAGAGGTACCGGAACTGTGCTAGCTGTGTAAACTGGGGTGTGGGAGTGCACTGCATCAGCCATCAATCCCACGTATGAAATCGTTTTTTTCCCTAATGAGAGGTACCGGAACATATATATATATATATATATATATATATATATATATATATATATATATATATATATATATATATATATATATATATATATATATATATATATATGCTCGAGACGCCAATTTTTTGGTGCAATGAATTTTGATACTAAATTTTTTTAATGGAAATTTTCATTCCATGCCTATCAATATCTTTGATATTAAATTTGGTGTAATTATATTCATTAGTTTTAGCTACAGATTCCTGTAAACAGGAACTTATTTTATGACCACCCTGTATATTTTACAAGTATGAGCTAAATATAAAAACGAAACGTGTATTTTGTAGCGTACTCCAAAGCATGATTATTTCTACCTTGTGTTCTTGTTTAGAAATTTAAAATTACAGTGTTTGATACCGATACATATGATAAAGAAGAATGTGTGTGTATATATATAAATACAATATATTATCAGACATTCGAAGATCAATTAAATGCACCATTGGACTAAAAATGACGCAAATTGTAACGTCAGAGGTACTTTATATGCACAGCTGATAAAGCGTCCCCTCACTGATTAGAGGACCCCATTTGTTTACAAGTTTACAATATACGTTTCCAAACTTTTGGATTGGCGTCATCCAAACTCATACCATTTAGAATTTGTAAGTATATCTTTTTTTTATCGTTTCCCGTTAATTTATTCTGAATTTTTTAACTGTATTTAGTCATGTCAATTTTGTGTTTAGTCATTTTTCGGGTGAAGAGGAGCATTGCTTTTATTTACTTAAAGTACCTATTTTAAGGTGCTAAAAATTGTAAACACTTAAAACAAATTCCCTATCTGCCATTCTCTCTTGTTTTGACGTTGTTTTCGTCTCGTTGAATATTTTTTTTTAAATGAAAATGTATCAATAAAAGAATAAACCGTCAATTATCTCGTTCTTTCAGAGGAGGGATTGTGCAATCATGACATGTCATTTGGTATTTTTATTGTTGCCAACTTTATAATAATTTGTAGGTACTTACCCTTTTTTTTGTGTGTTGAAATCTTAAAAAGGATGTTTAAAAAGTAAATAATCATCTTCGAAATCACCTAGCGAGATTTCAGAATTGAAAAACAATAAAAAAAAAGGCGATTGCTGCTATTCAGTCAGTCTTATTTGCGGGTGAATAGTAGCAGTTTATAAATTTAAATTCTTCCCTCAAAGTCAAAAATTTATAAAAAATAACCATGAGAGCTTATAGCACAGGTCGCCATCGAACTTTCAAGGCATTAATTATAATTTTAAGTATACAAGAAGAAGGCTTAATATGGCTGAGAAGTTCAAAACAGTTTCTATTCACCCTGTACCACGGTACCGCAAACCAATTGGTGGTTACCAATTGGTTAATAATTGGTTAATGGAATGGCAGACGAACTGGCAAGACTGGGCTCTAGTTCCCCTTTATTGGTCCTGAGCCAGCATTAGGTATTTTTAATTAAGTTATTAGAGGTACTGTCTTCTCTATTTATAAGAATCAACAGTACAGTGACTGGCGTAGTTCAGTGGACCAGAGACAGGCAAGGGAGCTAAATAGTGGCTGTCTTAGCTCTCGTCATAAGGAACTGTTAAAGATCAATCGCTCTAGTATTCGTAAGGCCATTGGATTACTGACTGGACACATTACTCTTAGGAGGTATCTAACTATTATGAGGGTTACGGCTGATGCTTCGTGTAGGGCAGTGGTTGGCAAATTCATTAGTCAACAGAGCCAAATGTATGCAGTACAACAATTAAAATTTCTTTTGAGAGACAAATTTTTTAAACTTAGCTATACAGGTGACATTGTTATTAACTGAATTAGTGTACCCCTAACCTAGACACTGCACGTGCACGCCGCACGTGGTATTTCGTGGAAAGGCCATATTCACACACAAGAGGCCAAAGAGCCGCATGTGACTCGCGAGCCGCGGTTTGCCGACCACTGGTGTAGCAGAGCATATTTTAAGGAATTTTCACTGGTGGGGACAAATACTTTTCTGAGGTCAAATAGAGGATGCTGATAGATACTGATAAGATTGTTGAACCTCATTGTTAACCTTTTCGCGGGTGCTCCGTAACATAAAAGTTGCACCGACTGCTGACTAATTATTAAACGGTGGAATAAATTTATCTTTAAAATTCAGGAAAAAGAGTTCTCTAAGCTTTGTGGAAGGATGACTTGCCTTACAATAAGAGACGTGTAACTGTCTGACGGAAGTATCGCGTTAACAATCCTTCCTCAAAGCACGCATACTTGGGGGAGGGTCATTCAGGTGTCGAAATACTGAAAAGCGCAACCTAAGACAATCTGTGTAAACCATTAGCGAAATTATACCTGTCCGAACAGGTGTAATTACCTGTTATGCCGCAAACAACATACTTCAGACAACGTGCGTTTTGAAAATTCTTTCCCTTATACCATGGTTCGAAAGTGTTGCAAGCGAACCATTAGATCTCTATATACTCTATGGGACACATGTTGTCCCAGCTTACACGTAAAGGTTAACAAAAGTTTTGTGCAAAAGAATACTAAAATTTATTTGTTTGTCAATTCAAACTAAATTAATTTACTTCATTTAACAAAAATTATCGATGTTTTTCCTTCTAGAAAATATTTAGGACACGAATAAAAAAAATGGGCGTCAAATTTCGTAAGCAGTGGGGGTTTTCTTAGCACTGGTGGGGAAAATGCTCCACCAATTCCATGTTAAAATATGCCCTGTGGTGTAGGGAATGTAGGGATAAAGATGAAACCTTTGTACATATTCCTTGTGAGTGTGACACTTTTTCTGCTCATTGGTTCGAGCACTTTGGGCGTCACTTACTTTTGAGCTCCAGAACTTTCCGATTAGGTCTTTGCTGAGTTTCGCTTCAGCTACGGGTCTCTTTTCTTCAGTTATCAATGATTTATTTTATTTCTAGGGGACAGCCCAGCAAAAAAAGTCAGCATGAAACCTTCATCAAAATTGTTAAAATTGAAGGTTTTTTGAAGGTTTTATAAAGGATATTGAAACCAAAAACTGCAGTTTTTTTGAAGTTTTTAATTTTCCTGCATAAAACCTTTAAAATATTTGCATTTTCACTTCATGATTAAAAATTGAAGGTTTTTTGCAGGTATTTATGAAGGTTTGTTGCAGTTTTTATGAAGGACATTGAAACAAAAACCTTTAATTTTATAGATCTTCAAAAAAACTGCAGTTTTTCTGCATAAAACCTTCAATTTCAAAATTTTGATGAAGGTTTCATGCTGACTTTTTTTGCTGGGAGTACAATAGACCTGCGGTCACAGTGTTTGCCAACATCCACAAGTCATAAGTAGTAATACAAACAAATTCAGATATAAAAATATCAATGACTAGAAAAACGTGATAAACTTTATTAAGGGTGAAACAAATAGTACATTTTTCAATCACGTTTTCATCCTGAAATCATATTTACAACTGTTTCGCCTAATTGCATCTTGAACCTAGGAATCCTTTACTGAACATTGAAGACAAAAACTGATGAGATCACAATATGAACACTCCAAGCAAACTGGTGAGCATGAGCACTACGAAATGGAATCAAAATAAAAACACTATGGGGTGATAGATAAGGACTAAAGAGGAACATATGATAAGGAAATTAGTGTTCCTGGTTTCACCAAAATGTCTTTTCCATTCGGTAGACAGAAGTTATCGTAGATGACCTGCAAAATAAATCAAAATAGTTAGATTATTCTTACAAATACAAATAATGCCGACCCCTTAAATGATCATATGCTGCACATTTTAGTATAGCCAAAAAACTACAAAGAGGAAAATCCTGAAATTTTAGATATGCATATAAAACGTTTTTCTGAATCCATCACTATCAAAATATAGCATGGTTGCTATTCATAAATTTTATGAATATTAATATCCTAATTTAAATAAAATAAAAATATATACATATAAGTAATGAAAGTTAGTGTATTTTATTTGGGTTGTTTAGAAGTAACAACGATAAAAATATCAGCTTAATAAAATTACGGGCCCTAGGCCCAGCTAGGTTGGTCATGTCTACCATCTTCACGATTCCCCAATGCCGATCCAATTGCTTTTTAAAACTACCCACTCCTGAAGAATTAACAAACTCAGGCAAACTATTCCATTTGTCAATAACCCTATTAAAAAAATAATGCTTTCTAACGTCCCGATTAAGCTGTGATTTGTATAATTTGAATCCATGACCTGTAGTCACATTGGCAATATTTCACATCACCCAATTTGATAAATTTGAACAACTGAATAAGGTCCTCTCTAATCCTTCTCTCCTCGACTGTATACATATTTAGAATTCTAAGACTCTCGCCATAATTCATCCTTGAAGTATCCTGAATCATTTTCTTAGCTCTATGTTAAACTCGTTCTAATAAATCAATATCCTTTTTAAGATAAAGTGATTATTGTTCTATTTTATTAAATTTAGACTTACTTTACTATCATTAACTTTTTTTTAACATTACATTAACAAATATTATTAAAACATAGTTATATGTTGAACCCTTTTCAAGAATAATTGTTTTTTTTATCAGCAATTAACATTTAAGTACACACGTTGAGATAAAATATAGGTACTTCAATTGCAGAGGTTTTTATAGAAAACTAGGATCAAATCATATGTAACTGAAATAATGTTTTTTTTTTTTTGTATATTATAAAAACAAACTTTTATAAACCAATTAGTCTAAGTCCAAATTTGGCGATTTTTATTTTATTGCAGTTTATGTCTTAAAAGTTCGTTTCTATCAACACCTTACCATCAAACTTTTTTTTAAAGCACATAAAGACGTACTCAAATATGAGTACAATGAGTAAAACTGAATAAAAAGAACAGTAACTTGTCTACATAAATTGCCTTCATAAATCCCTTTCAATAAATATCGACAATTACAACCAAGACTTACCAGGAATCGAACCTAGATCTGAAGGCACCGCAGTCCAGTGCCTTATCCGTAGTACTACCAGGGAGACGTGAAGAAGTTATAGACAGAAGTAATGTTAAAAAGGCATGCCAAAAGAATGGGAAGTATGATAATTGAGTCGTAATAATTCAGTTTCCATTTAAGTAATCGACATCAAATAACGTGGAAAACCATCTTCTCAACAACTATTTTAAGTTTGTCAGGTCGCTTTGTTAAGATGGCTTGAACAGAAGCTGAAATTAGCAATATTAAATCACACTGCTCATTTTTTAGAAAGTACGATTACTTAAATTTGTGTACACCATGGATCATTTACGATGCAATTGTACTAAAAAAAGCGAGTACGTTCAGGTACTCATTTTTAAGTACCATTTTTTTACAGTGTAAGTCCAAAGTTTTAGTTAGTTTTTCACTCTTCTGTAAAGTTGCCCAAATTTGACTTTTGTCGTCTGGCTCCGAAACTATGAAGAGATATTATTTGTTTTATGGACAGCTGTGGCGAGAGACCAGGACAAATTTATACATTTTAAATAATTTTTCCTGTCGACAGAATTTGATAATGTGTTTTTGTGCAGGTAAAAAATATTTTAGGTAAAATGAGACATTAGCAAAATCAGTTTAAAAGCCTATTGTATGATATTAAAAAAAGTCCGCATTCATATACTCTTACTTATTTCATAGTACTGCATTGTTAGGAAAACAATATAGTGTTTAAAACTAAATATGAACTACAAATGCTGGTTTATTTTTTGGGGAAATTAATTATAGATTATCAAATTTTTATTTAAATATGATTTTTGCTTTAAATGTAACAATATTTGTTTACAAAACGTTATCATTTCTAACTTGATAGCTATTACATACAAAGTGAAAAAATCCTTTGTTTCACTAAAAAAAATATTATTTCTCTATTATATACAATACATCCCAAACTATAGAAAACTAACTGTAAAAAAAACTACACTGTTGTTCAGAAGATGGTTTTCCACATTATTTGATGTCGATTGCTGAAATAGAAACTGGGTTATTACAATTCAATTATCTTACTTCCCATTCTTTTTCACACCTTTTTTAACATTTATTCTGTTCATAACTTCTGGATGCAATCGACATCAAATAACGTGGGAAACCATCTTCTGAACAAATATTAAGTGTGTCAGATCGCTTTGTTAAGAGGGCCTGAACAGAAGCCGAGATTAGCAATATTAAATCCGACAGCTCATTTTTGCGAAAGTACGATTACTTAAATTTGAGTACGTCATCGCTCATTTACGATGCAATTGTACTCAAAGAACATATTTTTTACAGTGTCATATATAATACTGAATAGTCCAGTTTGGCCGAAGTTACCGATTAGAGAAAACATAGATTGCACAAATATGTCCCTGCTCTTGCGGCGGTCTCTCTCCTACACTGTAGCATTATCATTAAATAAAAGAAAATTACTGGGTTAAGCTTACATAAATAACACACATCATGTATCTCAGTCCTCTATCGGAACATTTACCTCTCTTGCTTTCCGAATATATTTAATGATTAGAAGATTATTTTTATTTCATGACCGAACCCAAAATTAAGGTTCTTATATGACCCACCCACAGCTATATTCCTCTAATGCGTTATATCCTATATTTATCATCTTGAATATTATATAAGTTTATTTTTATGTTGGTAGAAAAATAGCAGTACTTTAAGAATAAATATGTATTTAGTTTAAGGAGACCTTGTGCTACAATATTTGTTACCAAAATAGCCTAGATGATGGCTATTTAATGTTTTCTATTCATTTAAGGAACATGATATTCCTTAACGATTTTTTACGATTTGTATTAATAGTAACAGTATTATATATTTCAAAGGCAGAATTTAGGAGAAAAGAAACAAGTATAAAGAAATAATTTTAACACACCCTATTCGTTATTGGCGGCAATAAAGCTTTTTTTAGAAAGTTTTAATTTTGTTTCAGCAACAATTCCAAAATTATTGAAAGCCAATGCGAAAAATTGCCCAACGACAAACTTTGAAGTCGAAAACGATAGTTTTTAAGCTCAAGAACATGTTCTTCTCTTTCAATTTGAAGAATAAGATAACAGGTCGTTATTTTATCCCCTGAGCTATGACAGTGGTAAGCGTTGATTTAAAAATCTACTTACATTTTAAATAACAAAAAAAATTATCCATTTCGGAGTTGAGTGAACAAGCTAACGAAAACGATAGTTTTTAAGCTCAAGAACATGTTCTTCTCTTTCATTTTTCAGAATAAGACAAAAATAGCAGGTCGTTATTTTGTCACCTATGGATCCATTTTGGAGTTGAGTGAACAAGCTAACGAAAACGATAGTTTTTAAGCTCAAGAACATGCTCTTCTCTTTCATTTTGAAGATTAAGACAAAAATAACAGGTCGTTATTTTGTCACCTGAGCTGTGACAGTGATAAGCGTTGATTTAGAAAACTACTTACATTCTAGATAACAAAAATAATTATCCATTTTGTAGTTGAGTGAACCAGCTAACGAAAACGATAGTTTTTTAAGCTCAAGAATATATTCTTCTGTTTCATTTTGTTGAATAATAATATAAAAAAAAATAACAGGTCATTATTTTGTCCCCTGAGCGGTGACAGTGGTAAACGTTCATTTAGAAATCTACTTATGTTCTAGATAACAAAAATAAATATCCGTTTTGGAGTTGAGGGAACAAGCTAACGCAACCCATAGTTTTTAAGCTCAAGAATATGTTATTCACTTTCATTTTGAAGAAAAAGATTTAAAAAAATAACAGGTCGTTATTTTGTCACCTGAGGGGTGGCAGGGTTAAGCGTTCATTTAGAAATCTACTTACATGACCATCTCGATCCATTATGAGTATTTTCCAACCGAAGGCCCCACTTTTCTCCACGTTATTAATGTTGTTCACCAGATAACAGTCCATATTTGATGAGTGGGAGAAAGTAATCACGTCGATATCATGGCTCAATCCAAGAATATTCTGGTATTTGGTTTCAGCTTGACGCAAGGCTTCTAAGATAGTCATTAGTGGAGATATCGGGATGATTATGTCTCGGTTCATTGGGTTACGAGGATCACCTGAGTTGACTCGAACGGTCGCACCAAGCTGAAAAAGTATTTTAAATTAATTATTTTTAATATCGATGTTGAAATTATTATTAAAAAATATTATCTTTAAAATAAATTCCATTTAATTTTTTTTCTTCAATAAACACGCTTTATAGTATACTTGGTTGCTCGGTGGATAAAGGCGTTCGGCTAGTAATCAGACTATTGCGAGTTCGAGCACGACTAATGGACTTGACAAAGAAAAGTAAAAATGTAGTGATCTTGCGATCAAAGGTTTGCCAGCTTCGCTACAAAATACTAGGAATTCGTCTAAAAATATTCAACAAATTATACGGGCGTGTATATGGGACTGGTGCACGATGAATCTGATTGAGGTCCAATGTTATGACGCCTATTTGAGGTTGCGTCGGTGCCAGCTCAGGTCTTCGTCATCTGACCTTGGTTCAAAAATACGAGGCATCGTTCCAGGGTCCTTTGATATAGGCCACCCCGAACCGTCACCAATAGCGCACTGTGTAGCTGTGCGACGTTAATTAATCTAAACGAACCGTCGCCAGTAGCCCTGTGAAGCTCTAGTGCGACGTTAATTAACCAAACAAAACTTGGTTTATAAATAATGTAAGGCTCTGTGGATACTCAAAGGACAAACTCAACAACAACAAAAAAACGTTGAAATTTTGCATTTTTGGCGAACTTAATAAAATGCTTTATTTTCATCCTTATTCCTTTTTTACGGTTAAATGGTCGAACTCAACAAAAAAACGTACCACCTTATATTTGACGCCTAAGAAGCCAAAAAAATTCCAAAATGGCCTCAATTTTAAGTTCTTCCTTTGTATCCACATCGCATCATATGTGTGTGAGGGTTCAAATATTTTTTTATATATTATAATCTCTTATCTTTTAACAGCTAAAAATCGGTTTTTAACTTAACCTCAGGGGTCGAAATTAACTTTTCTAAACAGGTGCATCACTGCCTCCAACTTATAGGTGCACTACATATTATTTGGGTGCACAAAAAATTCACGAAGCAGAAACAGGATCGCGAAACGAGATCGGAGCAATTTAACTCTAATCCATCTTCTCACATTTTAGGCATCTTACAATCCGTAGTAGTTGATAGGTTTGCCTTGCCAACAAGGGATTACTGGCAAAACCTGACTACGATCTCGTTTTCTAGTGCTTCTCTACTATTCTCACTCAACGTATTCTTTCGCTCACATATTCCCAAACCATTCTGATTAACGCAAGCATATATTAAAATAGTTCTGGTATCCCAACAAAAAAAGGCAGCATAAAACCTTCATCAAAATTTTGAAATTTAAGTTTTTTGCAGGAAAACATCAGTTTTTTTTTAAGATATATAAAATTAAAGGTTTTTGTTTCAATGTCCTTCATAAAAACTGCAAAAACCCTTCATAAAAACCTGCAAAAAACCTTCAATTTTTAATCATGAAGGGAAAATGCAGATATTTTAAAGGTTTTATACAGGAAAGTTAAAAACTTAAAAAAAAAACTGCAGTGTTTTGTTTCAATGTCCTTTATAAAACCTTCAAAAAACCTTCAATTTGACAATTTTGATGACGGTTTCATGCTGACTTTTTTTGCTGGGTTGGTATAAAAGTGTTTGTGGTGTCGATTAAAAATATCCCACATTTAGACACATTTAAAAATAAATTGTTTGAATTAAGATTTTAAAATTATGTCCCTTTACATTGCACAATAGATAAATATACATTAACACTTTCGCTGCCGGACACTCACAGGCGCGTGATACGTTCTTTAAAATAACACTTAAATGTCAATAACCGGCTTACATCTTTTCAGACACTGAAAGCTTTATAATATAGTATTCAAGTACTCACCGGTGGCCTGAAGTGATTCGTTTTAATAGGTGACAGCATGGGAAATACCGCAGGTATCACATGGTTGATCTTCCCAACAGGTGGTCCTCCATTGCCTATCATGAACGGAGCCTCGTGCCTGTCCGTCTTTATCGCTGTTGGTAATTTGTTGAAAAAAGTGTTGTGAGCCGGCGGTGGCGGGGCTACAGGGATAATGACCACTTTTGTGTCATCCGTTTCAGCAGGATTATTCGGCACCGAATAAGGCGCTCGGCTAGAAGCGGGTGGTAGTCGAACTGGTGGAGGAACTTGCATAATAGGTGGATTGATACCATCTGGAATTGGAACACCGTCCATTGCGTTCATGATACTCTGTAAAGAAAAGTGGAATTTAACACTGAATCTTATTAGGTGCCATTCAGATCATAGAGTAATGATACAAATAGAGGAATAAAAATGCTGATTTCCGTGTGTCCATCATTGAAACCACGTGATAGGTGGAAATGCCAATTCATTCACGCGCCAATATTACTTGGCAGGCCTTGGCGACTTTAAGAACTAAACGATATCGAAGTATTGTAATATGGTTTTGCGTTTAATTTTGTATTTAAATATCGTTTCTTTTGAATGAGTGGCACAATTTAAGGAAGTTTAACAGATATATTAAGGAGATTTTTCTTACTTTGTAGTTTTGAAATAATTGCATTACGTTTTTATGTAAAAAATTTACCATAAGCGAAGTTCTTTCAATTGTTATTTTGTATACTTCAATAAGAAAATATGAACAATAAAACCTGAGAAATATAAAGAGTTTCGCTTCTTCGAGTATTGAACACAAAGAAAATTATATTTTCGTTTCGTTAATGAAGAGGAAATATTTAGCGCATATTGTTTGAAAATAAGTAAACACGTACATATATGTTAAGAAGTTGAATACGGACAGAACTCCTTATCACCAAAAAAGAAGAAAGTGCGCCAAATTTGGAATTCCTGCAGATGTCTGAACGCCAAATGTGGCAGTGCTATAACCACGTGATGTTGGTTTTTCTTTTCAATGTTGACATCGCGGCCTTACGAGAGTCTGGTATTGAAAGCGCTCTCTATTTAATATTACAACTCTCTGATTCAGATAGGTTAGAATTTGACACTGAATCTTTGGGACAGACATATTTTTGTAAATATTTTCAATATTTACAACTCCTCGAACTCTTCATAAAGGCCATGATAATTATATGATTTAACGACTAACTTTAATGTAAGAAATGGATTGTACATTCCAACGACATGGGGCTAAAAATACCTATAACATCAATGAGTATAGTATGTAAAAATTACAAGATCCCTGCCTTATATTTTTATGATTAACTAGCTGAAGTATTCGGCAATGCCCTGGCTTTACGCAAACTTTTGGCCGTTTTGTTCACCATGGCGCCATCTGGTGATTTTAGTAAGAAGTCATTTCTGTATTAAGAGGTGGGAAGGGGAGTTGGGGGGGGTGATTTTTCGAAATCCCACGTAGATAGGGACTTTCCTCTTATTTTGAATGTCAAGTGTGCGAAATTTCATCAAGCTCGGAATATTGTTGTAGATATGTATTATAAAAACTCACATACACTCTTTTTTATATTTATAGATTTTCAAATCATATATAATATTTCTGTAGTAAAGATCGCTTTTACGTACCTTAGACACAACGAATCTTAACACGTGAGGTATCAAAAGACAGAGAATTCATGGACCAGTGACGAATCGTACTTTTATATCATTAAAATCATCGTGGTTTTTTTTAAATGCGTTTAAAATAATTCATTTTAACTTCTCAAAATGGTCACTCTCAACTATGAGCAAACCGTTATTTTTTAATATTTTTTTTACTCCAATGAATGGGCGTGTGAGGGGGGGGGGGGTTAACGCGATAGTTATCGCACGGGAATGCTAGTAGGAAATATTTGAGTATATAATGAATTATAAATTAATACGAATTGAATTAAATTATGAGTAAAGTATGAGTATCTATCGAGAGAGCCTCAACAGTGTGTGCAAACAAGCAAAATATCGGGAATTATCTCCCCTAAGGTAAGTTATGAGATTAGGATTACCATACCTCTTCCATCTCTTCCCTATTTTTCATCCTCTTGTAGAGCATCCTCAAGACGGTGAATGGGCTGATCCCCTTCCTCGATGCAACAGCCTCGATCAGGTCCTGCAGCTCATTAAAGCTGACGCTTTCAAAGAGGTCCTCCATGTCGCACTCGATGATTTTGTTTGTATGTAATCCTCTCCGATGGGTCAGTTCGATGGGGTCCAGGCTGTTCTCGATGTCGGAGAGTTGCTGAATAGGACTGAAGGGTTCATAGCTGGAAAAGGAGGACTTGGATGTGCCCACAAATAGGAATAGGACTAGAGGAAAGAGCATGCTGCTGCCAGAAGAAATCAAGTAAGGAATACACTCCACCTTTCTTTCACTGAAATTATACAGTTTATGAAAATGTGCAAGTGGGTACTAATTATTATCATGTGTTCAATTCACTGATCTCTAACTGTAACTTCTGGATAGGGTAAGACATTTTGTTGACTTGAAACCGATGTAGAGGCAGCCATGATGTGCCCGACTTTCTTTGCTACCGCAATATTTCGTATATTTTTCAATGTTAAAAAAAGCCGAAGTTTATTGCTTTTGGCTAATTTTTCTTTATTTTATTTTTAAACCCATTTTAAATGCAATCTGCTATTAAAATAGAAAGTCATTTGCAAGGCAATGTCGAAGTAGATAAAAAGCAAGAGCAAAAAATTTTTGTTTGGAAATATAATAATTAATTCTATAAGAAGAAAATATAAAATTTATATACATTTAATATTTCTACAATGCTATGGTAATAAAAAACACCACTAAATCACTTAAAAAAAATTTTGGGGCACAGCATGGCTGCTTTCAATTGGCTTCAACGCGCCCAAAGTGGAAACAAGGTTTGAGCCTTCCAGCAGTTACAGTTAAAGTTCAGTGGTTCAGTGCCGTTAAACAAAACATATTTTTTTTTGGGGGGGGGGGTTAAAACAAGAAATTTCCCAACTTAACAATTCGAAATTCTCAATTAAACTACTCGAAATTTACCAACTCAACAGTGCTGAAAACTCCCAGTTCCAACTTATCGACATTTTTCATTTTTTTATATATATATTTTAGGTAATATTAAATAGTTCCCTCACAAGCATTGATTTGTTGCACCCATATTCCAACGGAGTGTCCTTTCTGAGGTCTAATTTAAATGTAATACTACAAGTTGGGCAATTTCTAATCTTCCCTAGATTTCATTTTTTAATAATATTAAATTTCTTCAGGCATAAATTTTTCCAACTCGGGGTTTTTAGAAGTTGAAATTCCCAACTTTCAGGGTTTCCAGATTATTGGGGGGGGGGGGGGACTCCCCCACAACCCCCCTCCCTCCGGTGTGACGGGCCTGGATGTGTTAGAATATCATGCGCTACTTTAATAACTACACTGTAAAAAAATACTTAAAAATGAGTACCTTAATCTAGTCGTGTTTCTTTTAGTATAATTGCACCGTAAATGAGCGACGACGTACTCAAATTTAAGGCACCGTATTTTCTCAAATATGAATAATGTGATTTAATATTGCTAATCTCAGCTTCTGTTTAAGATATCTTAATAAAACCGGACAAACTTAAAACAGTTCTCCAGAAGACGGTTTTTCATATTATTTAATGCCGATTGCTGAAATAGAAACTGAGTAATTTACATTTCAATTATCTTACTTCCAATTCTTTTGAACGCCTTTTTTTAACATTTCTTCTGTTTATAACTTCTTAATGTTGCCTTCAATAGTTTAAGGGTTAATATAGTGGACTGTGATGCTGAAGATCTGGGTTCGATTCCCGATAAGACAGGGTTGCAATTGTCAATATTTATTGAAAATGATTTTTGAAGTCAGCCTATGTGTAAGCAGGCAACTACAGCCAGGCATTTTGGAGTAAGCCAACTAAGCTAGGCATTTTGGAGTACATGCTGTTTTCAAAATTTATACTTATGTATTCGGAGCCATGATAAGCATAAAATGTACTTAAAAATGAGTACATTTTACTTATTTTCGAATACCTATTTTCAACAGTATATCATGCGTTGCTTTAATACCTGTCATGCGTTGCTTTAATAACTATCATGCATTGGTAACTGTATTAGTAATTGTATCGCTCTTAGAAATAACACTATCATTTTTGAGATTACTGCGATCTTCAAGGCTGCTTTCGCCATGTTTGGTAATAGTTTCGTCATTTAATCATATAACTTTTGACAAAACAAGAATCCTCAAATGCTTAAAGAAAGTAATTTACTTAGTTTCCTTTACGGCACTTTTCAGGGGATATTAACTCACAATTGGTACTTATAGTTGGGCAATTGGGTATATTGCCTCATTTTTGTCGAAATAAATTTCGTTTAAATAACGACAAAATGAATTTCTTAATTTTGATGAAATATTTAATCGGAGTATATAGCAGGCACCTGTTTCGTCAAAAAATAACAGTTTCATCAAATAGGAGAGTGAATTTTTAACAGTGAAATAAATTGATATCTTTCCGGCAAATCTTATCGGCTTCTATCGGCCCTTTTCATGAACATTTTTTTATACTTATATTGCCTCATTTTTGACGAATGTAATTTACTAAGATTCCTTTACGGCCTTTTCCAGGGGCATTAACTAATAATATGTTTTGTAATTTGTAAATTTCGTTAAAAAATGACATAATGAATGGGCTCAGTTTGACGAAATATTTAATCGGAGCATATAGCAGGAGTCTGTTTCGTCAAAAAATGACGAAATTTTCGTCAAATAAGAGATTGCATTACTAAATATTAGATACGTTAATAACTATCATGTGTCATATTTCGTCAAATAGGAGAGTGAATTTTTAACATTGAAATAAATTGATATCTTTCCGGCAAATCTTATTGGCTTCTATCGGCCCTTTTCATGGACATTTTCTTATAATTATATTGCCTCATTTTTGACGAAAGTAATTTACTAAGATTCCTTTACGGCCTTTTCCAGGGGCATTAACTAATAATTTGTTTTGTAATTTGTAAATTTCGTTAAAAAATGACATATTGACGAAATATTTAATCGGAGCATATAGCAAGAGTCTGTTTCGTCAAAAAATGACGAATTTTTCGTCAAATAAAGATTGCATTACTAAATATTAGATACGTTAATAACTATCATGTGTTGCATTATAACTATCAAGAGTTACATTACTAACTATAGCATAACTGCCGTGTGATGTATTTATTATAACTCTCAAGAGTTGTAATATTTATCATTTGCTAAGGTCGTTCCCTATATTCACCCCAGCAAAAAAAGTCAGAATAAAACCTTCATCAAAATTTTGAAATTGAAGGTTTTATGCAGAAAAACTGCAGGTTTTATGCAGAAAAACTGCAGGTTTTTTGAAGATCTATAAAATTAAAGGTTTTTGTTTCAATGTTCTTCATAAAAACTGTAAAAACCTTCATAAAAACCTGCAAAAAACCTTCAATTTTTAAACATGAAGGGAAAATGCAGATATTTTAAAGGTTTCATGCAGGGAAATTAAAAACTTAAAAAAAAACTGCAGTTTTTTGTTTCAATATCCCTTATAAAACCTTCAAAAAACCTTCAATTTGACAATTTTGATGAAGGTTTCATGCTGACTTTGCTGGAACATTTAGCTAGTTTGGGGTACTGATTAATAAAAATACTGATTAGTGATATGGATTGCTTGTATGTAATCTGAATATTCGGAATTCGGCTTTCCTATTTCTTATCAAACTTTTATCACGATTATGTTTGCCAGTAAACAAGCAATCTAGTAAATTGCTAAAGGAAAAAAAATCTAAAAATCTCCTCTTTGAATGCGTTCTCAAAATATTACATTAATATAATATTTATGTATCGTGCATACGTTAAGAATGTCCGAAAACTATTTCTGAAGGAATTTTTAATAACAAGACATTTCTATATATGTTTTAAAAAAAAAAAAAAAAAAAAAAAAATTTAAACTTGAGAAATAAGTTTTCATTATTACTTTTGTAAAAGTTTTCGCAAAATTAAATTATGTAGATTATACCATGCAATAAATTTGAATCGTATTTTCAAAAGATTTGATTACATATTATATGATATACAACTTAATAGGGAGTACTTAAAATGGAAATAACCATTAAGTTGTTTCTTTTAAAGTTGTAATAGAATATGGTGGACCCAATTTCTAATTCGATGAAAGCGGAACGCAAACTCATCAAAATAACGGCAATTACTTTATTTAATCTGTGTTAAGGGGAAAATAACTCTTCACAACTTGAATGCCTTTAAAATGTGTGCAAAATTTTCGGTAACGTGTCTTATTTGACATGTATGGAAACGAAATGTGGGTTGTATAAATTTATTGAATAAGATTGCTCCAATTTTAAGATTGAATTAAACTAAACAAAGTATAAATAGGGAACGAAAAGGTAGCAATTCCAGCATTGTTAAAAATAAATTAAACTAAACAAAGTAAAACTAATGAACGAAAAGGTAGTAATTCCAACATTGGTAAAAATAGGAATTAAAAAAATAAGTAAATGTACTCATTTTTTAATACATTCGATGCTTATCATAGCTCCTAATACATAAGTTTCAATCTCGAAAAAGACATGTACTTAAAAATGAGTACAATGGGTAAAAATGAATAAAAAGAGCAGTCGCTTGCTTGCATAGGTTGCCTTCATAAAACACTTTCAATAAATATCGACAATTACAACCAAGTCTTACCGGGAATCGAATCCAGATTTGAAGGCACCGCTGTCCAGAGCCTTATTCGCTAAGCTAATAGGGCGACGTGAAGAAGTTATAAACAAAAGTAATGTTAAAAGGATGTGCCAAAAGAATAGGAAGTAAGATAGTGAAGTTGTAATAACTCAGTTTCCATTTCCAGCATCAAATATCTTAAGAAGAACTATTTTAAGTTTGTCAGGTCGCTTTGTTATGATGGCTTGAACAGAAGCTGAGATTAGCAATATAAAATCTCACTGCTCATTTTTGCAAAATTACAATTACTTAAATTTGAGTACGTCATCGCTCATTTCGATGCAATTGTACTCAAAGAAAAATGAGTGCGTTCATGCACTCATTTTTAAGCAAGTTTTTTTTTACAGTGAGCTGTTAAACAAAAGTTCTTTAAGATACTTGTTGCAATTTTATAAGGTACATTCGGGAAAAATAAAAACAAGTTCAACAAACGAATATTGCATGGATTTATTAATATTTTGTATTAGTACATTTTTTAAATATGTATAAACTGTAATGAACAAAACAGTTTCTATTTTTATATCGTAAGTCTCATAATACTGGTTTCTAGAAGGACTGCGTGAATTCAGGGCTTATTCTAATTGTCTAATTCATCACCAATTTAACAAAGACTTTTTCATATTATATAATTAAACAGTAAAAATTACAAAATAAAGATAGCTGAAGGTTTTATGCAATGCTACTGCAAGCAGTGTGGTTGTGACTCTTGTGAAAAAATCTAATATTGCAAATACGTAATTAGGATTTTTTTGTGCTGTTAGGGATGCTAATAATTATGTCAAGTTCAAAATACATTATCTTAATCTAAGTTTATAAAGCTTATAATTTAGTATTTCCTTTTCTCTGTAATTTAGTGTGTAATATAATATTTCACTAACGTATCTGTAAAATGTACACATAATTAAAAAAAAATAAAAAATGACTTTGATTTCTTATCTTAAAAGCATTTTTACGCAAGTTAAAGTAATGCGATGTCATTCGTCACACAATCTAGACAAGATTAACATTATAAACAAGATATTTAATCATAAATTTTACAGCTTTTTCATAAAGATCATGTCTTTACAAACTGCTAACATAAATAAATAAAGTAAATAAGGAAAAAATATATATTTCTGTAGTATTCCAAAGGAATTATATATAAGATAATTAATATTAAGAGATTAAGAAAACATAGTATCAAGCGCTAAAGCTGCAATAGAATCTAGAATGTAATAAACAATAAAAATACTAATATAATTCAAAGTTAATATGGTTTGGATAAAAGATCAAAAATAGGTTAACTTTCTGATTGAGAGTGGTTGTTGACTTTCTGATGACAAAGTCAATAATTTTTAATGTTTTTACCCAAACAGGTAGTTTTCTTAAGCCTCAAAAAATGTTGAATGATTGGATTCTATGATTTTATATTAGCCTTTTAAAGGAATATTTTTTTAGGTTTTATCTAGTTTTATACAAGGGAAAAGTCAAAGGCTGTAAGTTATAATCTAAACTAATTTCGGAGTCAATAAGAAATGTTAATTCCAAGATTCATACTAACTTCATTCAACTTAAATTGAAATTTCTTTGATAATAATATGTCAGAATTACTTCCCATAACTATTTTCTTTACTAACCATTCCAAAGCATGTATCACAGCAAATAATGCCCATTTACGGAGCTAACTAATTTGCGTGAAACTTGATCCAACTTTTGCAGTGTCATATTAACATAATCAGCGTTACAAAGTCTATGTCATATATCTGTAAAAGGAGATATCTTCTCTTAACTTTATATTTAACGAAAACGCATCTTTCATTTGCGTGTCAGGTACTTAAATTTAAGTTTTATGACAGAAAACAAAATCATAATAAAGTGGGTCAACCATTTTATTCAGACAAAATCTATTACGGGTTATGGATGTAAAATAAACAAAGTTATCTTTTGACAAATGATCCTTTAAATTTATTGATAATATATTTACAAATAAAATAAAATTATACGATTTTATTTTTTACAAATAAAATCTAATTATAAGATTTTATTTTATACTGAGAAAAAACAATCTATTGCCTTTTTATTCAATGCATATTAAATCAATCTGAAATTTATAATTGTTATATTTTTTCTTTTAATTAAATAAATAAATAAAATAAAATTAATTGCACACACATAACAAATAAATAGCAGTTTTTAAGTTCCACTTTTAACCAAAAATTAAATATATAAATTTGTTTATTAAGGATAAATATGTTATTAAACTTCAAAATAAAAGCACGTGCGAAAAATATAATAAAAGTTCAAACAATTAATTATCACATATATTTTATAAAATAAATATCTAGAGTGTATCCCCCTACCTCCAAAGATCTCAACAGGTGTCCAAGGAAAAGAGTGAGCAACCGTTCACCAGGGCGACCACAAAGCGAGTAACTAGCACTAGGAGTTTCGGGACTTTTCTATATATCGCCAGTTGCGGGGGTGAATCCCGGCGGCGCCTCTCACGCCCTCCCCTCGTCCCTGTCCATATTTTCATTCACATCTTGAGGGACATGCGTCACGGAGATTGATGGCAGAATGCGAACTATTTCGTACGCGAGGAAAAAAAAGTAGTTTACAAACCTCTGGTATTCCGGTAGTGGAGACCGCAGCGGTGAATTATCGATATTATTTGTTTACTTTAAGTGGTTGAGGGGAAGCAGGAAGTTGGGAAGATGGGATGCGCAGCAGACGTTGAACCTGGAGAGCGGATTCTGTGGGACACTTGGGAGTCGTACACAGAAAGTATTTTACATGGGGAACAAAGCATGGCCACAAACAACTTTTACTATTAAAATGTATTTAGCGATGTTTTTGGCTATTGCTACTAACTATACTATCAATTAGCAATGTTTTACTATTGCTGCAGTACTCTGATATTACGGTCGTCTGGTCTCTTTACGAAATCATACAATTAATTAGAAATTATATTTACTATTACTATTAATCATATTTAATATTACTATTAATCATATTTACTATTACTATTAATCATATTTACTATTACTATTAATCATATTTACTATTACTATTAATCATATTTACTATTACTATTAATCATATTTACTATTACTATTAATCATACTATTAATTAGCTATATATATGTGCTCTTTACTATTGCTACTATTCCGTTCCTCGGGTCTCTTTACGAAATCATACAATTAATTAGCGTTGCTCTAAACTATTAACATAATTTTACTAATAATTAAAAAGGCTTTTTAAAATTAGTACTAATTATACTATTAATTAGCAATGCTCATTAATATTACTACTACACTGTAAAAAAAGGTACTTAAATATGAGTACCTGAACCTACTTGTTTTTTTTGGGTACAATCGCATTGTAAATGAGCGTTGACATACTAATATTTTAAGTACCTTGACTTTCTCAAATATGAGCAGTGTGATTTAATACTGCTGATCTGAGATTCTGTTCAAGCCATCTTATCAAAACGACCTGACAAACTTAAAATAGTTGTCTAGAAGATGATTTATTTGATGTTGATTGCTTAAATGGAAACTGAATTATTGCAACTCAATTATCTTACTTCCCATTATTTTGGCACACCTTTTTAACATATCTTCTGTTTATAACTTCTTCAAGTTGCCCTGATAGTTTAACGAATAAGGCATTGGGCTGCGGTGTCTGAGGATCTGGGTTTGTTTCCCGGTGAGTTTTGGTATTTATTGAAAGTGGTTTATGAAGGCAGCCTATATAGGTAAGCATTTGCTCTTTTATTTATTTTTACTCATTGTACTCATTTTTGAGTACATGCCTTTTCAAAATTGAAACTTATCTATTCAGAGCCATGATAAGTATCGAATGTATTTAAAATGAGTCATTTTTTTACCTTTTTTAACAGTGTAATCATACTACTAATTATAAATGCTTTTTACTATTACTACTAAACATACAATTAATAAACAATGTTCTTTAATATTGCTACTAATCATACTATTAATTAGATATGCTCTTTATTACTACTAATAACAATACTATTAAATAGCAGTGCTCTTTACTACTACTAACTAGCAATGCTCTTAATATTACTATTAATCACACTATTAATTAGCTATGATCTTTACTATTACTACTAATCTTATTATTAACAAGCAATGCTCATTATTATTACTACTACTTATACCATTAATTATCAATGCTCTTTACTATTACTACTAATCATACTATTAATTAGATATGCTCTTTATTATTACTAATGACAATATTATTAAATAACAGTGCTCTTTACTATTACTACTAACTAGCAATGCTATTTAATATTACTATTAATCATACTATAAATTAGCATTGCTCTCTTTAATATTGCTAATAATCATGCCATGATAAGCATCGAATGTATTCAAAAATGAGTAAATTTTACTTATTTTTGAATACCTATTTTTAACAGTATACCTAATTGAAGATATATATGGATATTTACTGTAGTTAGTAGTTTAATTTACACAGTAAATGCTTCCTATTTATTCTATCATTGACGTCATTCTATATAAAACCATTATAGAGTGTACTAATCATTTATCCCGTTTTTAAGAAAAAGTTTCAGTGTAGGTATTTTCCAGAAGAAGCAAATACACGATTCATTGTGTTATATTTTATTTTTTAATTGTACTATATATTTGTAGACTAAAAGAACTAATCAAATTTCGTTTTGCTTTAAATCACGAAGAGATATTTTGCCCTCAATCTGTAATTAAAAGCTATTTCCAATAAAAAACCTTTCTAACGGAAAATACATTGTCACTCTAAATTAAAGACATTTTAATTTAAAAGAACCCATCTAAGTATTTTCAGGATTAGAATAGATAAAAAAAAGGGCAATCTCCCTTAAAGCACAATGGTATTATCTAAAAAGATTTTGCACAGTTTGATGGCTAACCTACTTTTAACTTTTTTTTTCATGTAGTAATTAAATTCATTCTCAGCATAAATTGCGATTTTCGTAATATTTCACATTTTTATTACAGCATTTTTCAACTCATTTGCAGTTTATGGCTCTGAAGAACTCACTTATCTTTTTTTTTTTAAACTTTACATATTTTAAATAAAAAGTTAAATTCATATTTAAATGAATTTGCTGTATAATCACAATATTTGGTTTGAAGTTATGTAGATTAATTGAAAACCCATACAAAAATTTAAACTTCTACTATAATTTTAAAAAAAAACTTAGTAAATATATAGTTACAAATTTAATCAGTTAAGTTAAATACACCGCTTATTTTTAAACTTTTACTTATTTTTATAGATGCAACTTTTGATTATTTTTTTTAAATGATCAAATGTAATTAAATGATTTTTACAAAAGTATTTTAGAAGTATATTATACTATTTATTTTGGAGATATTTTTGGAGACTGATGAAACAATTATACAAACAGTAAAGCTTCATGGTAAAAAAAGCATATTAACGACCTTTGAGAGTAATTAGTAAAATTTTATACTCTTAAAGTTGGAATGAGATATTAAATTCAGTAGAGAATATTAAAAAAGCGTTTTAGTTTAAGAAAATAACATTTTACTTAGAGTAACTTTTTTAACTTAAATATTGTTTGTCCCAAAATATATATTTATGTACACTTAAACAATCGCTTTCTGTGGGATTTTGAACAGAAATTTTAATTTTTATGGAGTGAGTTACAAAATACTTAAGTAGTAATATTGTAATTTTTAACGATAAATTCAATACTTAGAAAGTAAGGAAATATAATAAAAACTTCTAGGGAATGTAATTTTAAATTTTACTATATTGTCAAAAGTTAGTACATACGGTACAATTTTACATAGAGAGTCCCTTAAATAAATTTTAAATATATGTTTACCTATATTGTTTTCATACAATATAATCGTATGGGTATTAGTAATTATAATTTTTTAATTTTTTAAAAGATACTTGTATTTTTTATCTTATAACTACTTGAAAAATATAACCCATTACTATTGATGCTGTCGAAATAAGGAAATAAACGGCATTGTATTGCACATATTTATTGTTTTAAAAGCCAACTTGCAAGCTGAAAACAGGAAATAAATTCATGCTTTCCTCGTTTAGAAAATAAAAAAAATTTATGAGTATTTCCATCCAATATGTGACATTTTTAAAATCTTAAATTGTAACTTCAATATATCTGGCCCACTTTGTACGTACAACTCAGTCAGTCCTTTGAAAACTTACTCCTGTACTTCATAAAGTAACACATTTACTATTATTTCGAAATCACAAGTCAATCGCGAAATTTTCTTCATTCATAAATTTTGAAAGGAAGTCACGTGTCTGGTGCCATCAAGTCTGAGATGTTTGCATCACGATGATGACGTCATATTCGTTCTACTACAGTCCATTCCTGATCGAAGGGTCGGATTCGCAACTCTAAGCCATAAAAGAAGAAATAGCGCCACCTACAAAGCAACCAACAAGAAACGAAGGCCCACTTGACTACAGATTATATACTCTGATCAACTAATTATTTTAAGCCTCGTCCAATATCGTTGGGGTATCAAACAATCCAGATATCGTAAAACATATTCCAGAACCCGGACTACATTTCGTAAAAAAATAAAACCAGCATTGGTAGAACCGTATCAATGCAACCTTTAATTTAATATGTATTATTTCTGTATTATTTCAAACTCTCTATGTCAGTGTTAAGTCGAGAAAAAGTCATCATTTACATAAAGTGCTACAGCCTCAAGTTAAGGTCCGCGATTTTAGTCCTTTTCCGTTCCGATATCGAAAAGGAAATAGAATTCTTAAAACCGATTATCTGGTGACACTGAAGAGTGTCAAATCCTCAAGACAGACGTTTTAAACAATGACACCCACGCTATTTCATTTCAAACAACACGATTAGGGGATAAGTTAAAGTTTTACAAGTATTTCGGTTTTCCAACGCTTAAGGAGTACCTTGTGAAAATTCACTGTCTTATTCTGTGAGGTGATATGAAGGCTATATTCTCATACATTTTTCATTAAACATTATTGTGTACTAACATGCTATTCATAGTATTTTGGTGTTCCGTATCGAAAATTGAATAAACATAATCTTTATTTTGACTTGTGTCTGTTTGTATGTCAAAAGGGTTCTTTTAAAGTTTCAAAACTTGAGCGTTTTGAAAAAATACATGCAGTTAATAGTATAAGTAAAACATCTTTGTGTGTGTAAATTCGATAACGATTTTGAGTTAAATTTTTTTAATTTTTTACTTTTGCTGTGGGGTATCAAATACAAGTTTTGAAAGAAAGACTTCAAAAATAACTACATGTAGTGATTGTTATGTTTATTGAACAAAAATAATACAGAACCGGGTGACCAAAAGAGCATATGCTTCACCCAAGCCGCAGATACAGAAGTTTACATATAACATAAAAATTTAACCTATATACATAAAAATTATTTAAAATATTACATTATAAACAATACTAAAAGCCTAAAAAAACATTAAAATTACATTAAAACATTAAAATTATGTTAAAACATTAAAATTACATTATAAACAATACTAAAACACTACAAAAAAACATTGAAATTACATTAAAATTATATTAAAACATTAAAATTATATTAAAACAATAAAATTGCATTAAAACATTAAAATTGCATTAAAACATTAAAACATTAAAATTACTTTAAAACATTAAATCATTAAAATTATATTAAAGCAATAAAATTGCATTAAAAGATTAAAATTATATTAAAACATTAAAATTTACATTAAAATATAAAAATTACATTAAAATATTAAAATTACATTAAAAAAATTAAGTTTAAATTAAAACACTAAAATTACATTAAAACATTAAAATATGCATTAAAACATTAAAATATACATTAAAACATTAAAATTCATTAAAACATTAAAATATTAAAATTACATTAAAACATTAAAATTACATTACAACACTAAAATCACATTAAAATATTAAAATTGCATTAAAACATTAAAAAAACATTAAAACATTAGAAATACATTAAAACATTACATTTAAATTAAATCATTAAAATTACAATAAACCTTAAAATTACGTTAAAGTGCTAAATTACGTTAAAATTGTATTAAACCATTAAAATTATATTTAAGCATTAATATATATTGAAATTACATTACATTAAAAATGCAATGAAATAGTATACATTCGAAAAGTACATATTTAAAATTATTATATTATCTATTATTATATGTTTTCATAATTTAAAAATAACTAGAACACCGCGCCTCTTCTATTAATTTCAAATATATCGTCAGAATAACTCAGAAAATTTAGGAATATAGAAATAATAAAATATTCATTACTATTCTTTTGGCCTTCCTTAATATTCTAGTCTTTAATGGAGATTATCACAGTTTTATTAGATATTAATAAATGGGATTTGTTGAATTAAATATAAAAGTCATACTTTCTACCTCATCAATTAAGCTTGACTTAAATAGTTTGAAAACATGACTTTTCGTTTTATCATTCGCATTAATATTTAAACCTTTATGGTGTTTTTGTTTAACAAATCTAAACAATTGAATTAATTCTTCTCTACACCTAATCTTTAAATTTTTTAATTTATCTTCATAATCCATGCTGAATAAAATCCATGCGTGAAAATTTCCTAAACCATTTTAGTAGTCCTGTAATGTACTTTTCCAGATCAATGTTGTTGTTTTTAAAGATAAGGTGACTAAAATTCTGCAGTATACTCAAGCTGATGTCTGGAATTGCTAAACCTCTGTACAATGTAAGATTGTATTTTTAGATTTTAATACAACATTTTTCCTGATTCTAAGTCGTCTTCTATTAGCTTTTTCACTAGAAAATGCACAATGTTAACCGATTTTAAAATGCAAAAATTCTATTTTTGATAAATGTACTGCAATAATGTAAGGCTTTCTGATTTTGATATTCAAATGCAAAGCCTGACATTTATTAATA
Organism: Troglohyphantes excavatus; assembly: GCA_963932185.1. Taxonomy (NCBI): domain Eukaryota; kingdom Metazoa; phylum Arthropoda; class Arachnida; order Araneae; family Linyphiidae; genus Troglohyphantes; species Troglohyphantes excavatus. Next base: position 11,927,498 of record OZ010676.1, on the reverse strand, counting down.
TTAAAATACATTTCATTTCGATATATTTGTCAAATCCCCGTGCAATGTCTTTATTTGTTGAATAATAGAAGTTTTCATAATTTTCAAATGATCTGTAAATATAATAACCCTATCCATAATTTATCAACGACTATCATCAATAAATATAATAATTAAAAGTTGTTACTATTGAACTTTACTTTTAATCTCTGCCCACTGAAAATATTTTAAAAGTTGTCTCCTGCCAATTAATCGATTTCTTATCCATAGTATTTGTAACTAGCAAAAGAATAAAATGCTATTTTTGTTGATCTAGTTCTGTTGAAAGAACAATATATAATAAATTAAAAACAAACAAAAATAGCTGATTGGAGTTTCAAAAGTTTATTTCAGAAGGATTCTGTGGTTTTAGAAAAAGATTCTTGACGTTATTTTATAATGAATTGCAAGGAAACAAGTTAAACCCCGAAGTTGAAATTAAACCGAAAAAGAAAATATCAATTCCTTTTACAAAATATATATTTTCTTTTCACGATTTGATACACATTAAGAATACTAGAGTTTAATATTTGAAATAATCTCGAAATTAAAAAAAAAAATTAATTAAAAATGTTACAGTATCAAACACAAAATTAAAAGTCCATCATATAATAAACATTTAGCGCATCAAAATATTAACAAAAAAATAATAGTATTTAGGTTTAATTAATAACTAGTAAAAAAATATTATATTTCCCAAAAAAGTACACGTCTGTAAATCTACCTTTATCATTTGTATTAATATATTTCAAATAAAAATATTGACGACCAACAACAGGCTCAAGGCCCAACAAGGTTGATCCATTTAGTACCTCCTAACTATTCCCCAATGCATATATAACTTCTTCTTAAAATCCGTTACTCCTTTACAATTAACAATGTTCACTAGCAAGTTGTTCCATTTGTCTATTACCCTATTATAGAAACAGTGTTTTCTCCTTTCCCGATTAAAATGGGATTTGTTTAATTTAAACCCATGACCTCTCGTTCTATCGCTCATATTAAAATCTAAGTCCTACACATCCCCTTGTTCAGTGGCGGCGATTCGGGAGGGGCAAGGGGGGGCGGCTGCCCCCGCACTTTTTTCGGATGTTGCCCCCGCACTTTTTTGTATGTTGCCCCCGCAACTTTTTTATATTGAACTTTTTAAAACTAAATTACAAGTCAATTGTTTTACTGCCTAACAAAGGAAAGTTCCAACTGGCTAACAAAGGAAAAATTTTAAACCGCAACTTCCTCACACTACCATTGGAACGTAAATAAGGGAGAGGGGGGAGGTTTCAGGAGGTGCAAACCCCTCTCATTCACAGATTTAATGTGCATTAGTCGCCTCCAAACGTCAAACGTTTGGACGATGGGAGAACGGGCTTGTAATTTCCCGGTAAGGAACTTGGCGCTTTAAAGAGAGCCAAATTAATTGCGAGTTGGAAAATTAAATCAAGTAGTATATTTTAATTAAATTTTGCTTCTAAAGTACCAGTAATTGTTAAATTAAATCAAAGCAAAACATATATTTGCAAAGTCTAATCAAAGCGATTAACTTTTTTAACCATATAATTTCTATAGTTTTTCTGAAAGAAATAGTTTATAATAATTTTACTTATGATTACTTATTAAATAGTTTGGTTTTGAAATAGTTTATTTTTGTCAGAAAATCTCCGATTTTAACATTTTTAAAAGACAATCCACAATAGTATATTTGTTTACTTTACTTATCAGCGAATGTTCTCAAAGATGATGGCAGAAAAGGTCAGAAAATATTTAATATTTTATGTTTTAATTCTCAATGCTTTGATTTCGAAAACATCAAGAAAATAGTTTATTGTAATTACGTATTAAATCAACAAAATATCTAAATCGGGCCTCTGGCTCGCAGCAGAATGACTCATTCCCATGTTTTCTCAGTTTTACATATAAGCAGTAGGGAAAACGGAGCCGAATATGACTTATGACTCTCGTTTGTACAGTCATTTTGGAGTCTATAGAGCAAACTGTATATGACTTATGGCTACTCCGATATATATTTATTTGTTTTTAAATCAGCCGTTGATTTTTTTTTATTCAATCAGGGCCATAGCTCAGTCTTTTTACACATCGCAGCCTTCGCTTAAGGGTCTATATAGTTTTTTTTTATAGTTAAATTGTCTTCGACTATAGCTAAAATAGCCAAGTGATATAAAGGTGTTTTGAACAGTTCATACTTTTTATACTCCTGAAAATTGGACTTTAGTTTTTGTGGACCTTTTATATAGTATTTCTGAAAGTTATCGTTCTTTGTTTTGCCTTTTTAAGTCAGAATAACGAAAAAAGAAAGCTTTTAACTTGTCTCAAATCAACTTTATGGTATGAAAACTTTAATTTTTTTTTAATTTATTTAAATAATTTAAAATAATGATAATAATAAATTTATTTAAATAATTATAAATTTTTTTTACTGTGTATTTTAAGTCCGTATACTTCAAATAACACAAAATAGTGAGTAAATACAAGTGTGCATTACCATAGCTTTTTTATAGCAATATAATAGCAAATTTTTTTTTGTCCCCCCGCCCCCTCCCTCCCATTTGGGGGACTTCTTGTTTACCTTTTATCTTGCCCCCCCACTTTCAGCATCCAATAGCCGCCACTGCCCTTGTTTGATAAATTTGAACAGTTGAATCAAATATCCCCTAACCTTTCTCTATTCCAGAGTATACATATACAAATTTCTTAATCTATCTTCATAAATAGTGCCTGAAAACCCTTGGACCATTTTAGTAGCCCTGTGTTGAATTTTCTCTAAAAATTCAATATCTTTTTTAAGATATGGTGACAAAACTGTACCGCATACTCAATATGTGGCCTTACCAAACCTCTGTACAATGATGGCAAGATAATATCCTTAGATTTTGATGAAACACTTTTCCTGATATACCTCAACATTCTATTATCTATGATGAGGTTATAAGTGACATATTTTTTAAATATTTACAATAGTTATTCTCCCTGAGCTAAAATAATGACTGGATGGATTACTTTCATTGAGGAAAAATGTACTTTACCGTACAGTTACCATATAGTTTTCAAAATTTCCAACAGATGGCGCCACCTTAATTTTCCGTAAATATGTAGTTTGGATACGTTTTACAAAACTTCTTCATCATCAAAATAATTATTTACCAATGAATTGAAGGGATTAATCTTCAAAATAGCTTACATAATGGCAAAAATAAGACGCAACAGATTTTTGTAAACAAACTAACTGTTGCCATTCCGAGCAGAGAAACACAGCGTTTTTCAATCAAACTAACTATTGCCATTCCGAGTAGAGAAAAATAGCTTTTTTCAATCACCGCGTAAGAGAATTATATATATAGTATAAAGATATTTTTATTCCGCGAGTTGAAAACCTTGCTACTCAACGGTATGCATGTATTATTATTATGGATAAAACAGTAAGGATTCGATTTAGGACATCATGATACAATATCTAACATATTTTTGATAAATTTCCTATTTTAGTGTAAGAATTAATAATATTTATCCAAAAACATGAAAACATATTTAAGAAGATTATGAAAAAAATATAAATTTACTAATTTCTTAAGGTGGTATTAAGAAGAATGTTATTTTTTTTAATTAAAATAACAAAAATGTAAATTTTTACTATAGTCACTTGATAAAATTGATAGATTACTTTCGAATTATAATTTAGTTTATAGTTTAGTTAGTTTTATAGTTATTTTGCTGATATTTGTTTTAACTTTTCTTAACAGTTACAAGAATAAATCTATTTTTATTTCCACTTTATATTTGGCACCCGATCCTTAGATAATTAAAAAGAGACTGCAGGACAACAACTCTAACGCTGTCGGTGCCTTTTCTTAGACCCATTTTACACGAACGAGAAAAACGCGCGCTAGCTTTTGCAGTGGTTCAGTGATTCGAGGATACAGACCACGTGGTTCGGATTCTCGAATCACTGAGCCGCTTCCTGGTTCGTGTAGAATGGGCCTTAGAAGTGGAATCAATTTCTGAAATCAACAAAAACATATGAGGCAAAGGATTCTGAAACTACGAAGTTTTCGAAATAAAGCATTGGACGGATTCACGGTGAAATCAGTGACATTTTGTATTGGCAATTGTAAGGTCTCTGAAATCTTGAAACTACTGGTTTAATTACAAAAAATGCCTGAAAAATATGAGTTTTCTCAATTTCTAATTCAGTAGTTTGTCTCAGTTTTCTTCTGTTCTATCTTCAAATATTGGAGCTTTCCAGATATAGCGTCATATAGTTTTAGTTTTATAGTCATAGTTTAGAGTCACAGTCATGGTTTTCGTCATAGTTTTTTAAATAGTCACAATTGTTATCATACTCATACAGGGTGTTTCGTAATACCCTCCATGGTTTGGGAGGGATGTAGTTAAAAAATATGATGAATACAATAAAAAGTTTCATATCACTATATAAAGTTTTCATTTCAAGTTTTAATTATAGAATTCGTTAGATGTGTAGGGTAAAGTTATGTAAAATGGGTAGTCAGTGGAAATCATGGAATTTTTCGCGTAGAAAAACTTTATTAAAACAAATTTTTTTAGTCAAATTAGTAACTTCAATAAAATAGAAAAAATATCAATTAAAAATAATTAAGGGACTGTTATTGTAATTGTCTTTCTAAAAATAAGTTATAATCCCATTTTTTTTAAAAAAACCGTCTTATTTATTATTTTCGAAATAAAACGTCTGCAAGTATTAATTTTGGTTTATTTTGATTCTGGAATAGTTACTGTATTTACCAAGGATAGTGAAGACCATATATATATATATATATAAGGTGTGCTCGTACTCGCGCTGCCTGACGGAAGGCGGAGAGAGCAACTATTTGACGTCATAGTGACGCCTACTTCGCCTTCTGTGGGCTTGTCTAATGCTCTCATTTGAACCAATGGCAAGGCTGAACTAGATGCGGGCGCGATGTTTTATGGTGCTGCCATCTATTCGTCTTTTTGTGAACTATTAAAAAGTGATAAACTACTTTATTTAGTTACTTTTACTGCATTTTATGAGTTTAAATTATATTTTAAGGATTGCATTTAGTATGGAAAAATTGCAAAAGAGTTGCTTAATAAATTAAGCGTATTAAAATAATATTAGCTGCCACGAGAGCATGTCCATGAATTTTGAAAGAGTAAAATAGTGGTCGGAACTATCCGGTTAATGCATTTGTATTGGACATATTAAATGAGTTACAATTTCAATCAAGTAAAATACGGGGACATAACAAAACAAGGACGGATTAGTAGTGAAGTTACATGAACACAATTATTTACAGATATTTACATTATTTTGCTAATTAAAAATTAAATCACCAGTTGTTACCCAACCGGGATCGAACCTAAGTAGCAATGCTTGAAACACACAGCCAATGAGAATGATCAAAAACCGATTGTAAGGCGGAGCTAAAATGATGTCAAAAGTAAGGCGGAGCTAAAATGACGTCATTTAGTTGCCTTTTCTTGCCCACTTTCAAAAAGCGAAAAACGAGCGCACCTTCTATTTATAGTCTTTACTATCCTTGTGTATTTACGTTAGTTTTAATTTGTTACGCAGACGATTTTTTAATCCATTTAAAACTTTCTATTTATGTTCTAACGGTTCCAGCAGATGTCGTTAATTTTCTTATCAAAATGCGTTCATCTTGTTGACAGTTTGTTCAAAACAAGTACTAATGTTACTTCTAATCATTTATAAACTTCGAAATTCATGTTTTTGTAGAATATAGCACTCTTTCCGAAGATCGTCAACTGTTTTCGAATTTCCTGTTCTTTAGCGTTAATAATTCGATTACCCATTTTTTACACTTAGCAAAATATTTTTAAAAAATTAAATAAATCAGAAATTTTTCAAATTTTTTCATTGGAAAAAATTTATTAAAAAAGGTTTTTTTTTATACAAAACCCTTGAATATTGATAAATAAATTAAGTTTAATGTTTTTGATATAGAAGTTTTCACACAAGTTTTTTTTATAAACTCAAACAAATCGTCTGTTGAATTTTAATTAAATCATACGAAAATGTAATTTTTTTGCTAAAATGTACTCCGTTACCAAAGTAATTTTAAAAAAAAGCTTGATCGTGACATTTTGTCTAGACAAATATTGCAAGAACTTGATTTTAGAATTGTATGTGCCGCATCACCAAGAGTGAATATATTATAAAGCTCAAAAAATTTGAAGTGGTTCTCTATAGTAACATGATACTTTTGTTGTTGTATTCTTCATAGTTTTTTAAATATAGACAAAAAAAACGGAGGTTATTATGAGACACCTTACATAATAAAGTTTCAATAAAAATACAATTAGTTTTTAAATTCATCTATAATAATAATCAGACTTCAAGATATACAAATTTTCTGGAAATTTAAATTTTCTGCAATCAAATGTTAAAAATTATAAATTTGATTTATTTTGTCTTTAATGGTTGAAAACGTATCACATGGTCATCCAAGTATAAAGTCACCGCGTCACCAAGGATGAATATATTATAAAGCTTGTACAAAACTTTAAGTGGTTCTCTATAGTAACATGATACTTTTGTTGTTGTATTCTTCATAGTTTTTTAAATATAGACTAAAAAACCGGAGCTAATTGAGGGGTTTACTGTAAAAAGGAGGTAGCTCCAATTATTCAAGTTTGCAGAAAACCGTAAAAAACTTTGAAAATTAAAAATTCCAAGTTGTGTGAAGATATTCTTTTTGATCAATCTTCTTATGTTCCTACTTATTATGACAGTATTTTCACTCAAAAATATATCTTCCAGATTACGTGGCAGATGTTGGATTATTGGAGCTACCTTTTTCTTGCAACCAAATAGATGCTCTGTCTACCTCTATGAGAAATATTTCACAAAAAAATACAATTTACTATAATATTATTTTATTTAAAGAAAACTTTAATTGAAATATGGCATATAACTTGGATTTAAAAACAGAAATGACATTTTTAATCATCACACTCCCCCTCTGTAACGTCCGGCTCATCTGCTGGTTATAGTTCATCGCAGAAACACAAAACGTAGAAGAACCAAAAACTCTACTGTTTATAAGTGCTGCATAACCTTCCGGTAAGCAAAGCACATCAGTCAGTTTGGGTAGCATCAAGCAAAGCCCATTCAGTCATTTCATCATCACATTGGGGAAATGGCGGTAGCTCCAGGAGCTACCTCTATATTGCAACAAACTAATGAGACAGACATCTCCATTTCTTGACTAACGCGAGAACTAACGATTGGAGCAACATCTTTCTGGTACCAAACGAACAATTTTTTTTTACCTCAAGATAGTACATGTAACTCCAAATTCCCCTAGGTTCCTTTTTGCAGCAACCCAGCAAAAAAAGTCAGCATAAAACCTTCATCAAAATTTTGAAATTGAAGGTTTTATGCAGGAATGCTGCAGGTTTTTTGATGATCTATAAAATTAAAGGTTTTTGTTTCAATGTCCTTCATAAAAACTGCAAAAAACCTTCATAAAAACCTGCAAAAAACCTTCAATTTCTAATCATGAAGGGAAAATGCAGATATTTTAAAGGTTTTATGCAGGAAAATTAAAAACTTCAAAAAAACTGCAGTTTTTGTTTCAATATCCTTTATAAAACCTTCAAAAAACCTTCAATTTGACAATTTTGATGAAGGTTTCATGCTGACTTTTTTTGCTGGGAAACCCTTCAATTATGAGACACCTTACATAATAAAGGTTCAATTAAAATACTATTAGTTTTTAAATTCAGCTATAATAATAATAATCAGACTTCAAGACATACACATTTTCTGGAAATTTCAATGCTCAATCAAGTGGTAAAAGATTATAAATTTAATTTATTATGTCTTTAAAGGCTAAAAACATATCATGGTCATCCAAGTATAAAATTCTCCGAAGTTAATTTTTTCTATGAGGTAAATGAATGTGTTAAACACCGTTAAATAGAAAAATAAGCGACGACGTATCAAAAATATAACCATCATAAAAATGTGACGTAATACAAGGCACGCTCCATCTAACTTCTTAAAACTCATCACCAACCCCATTTAACCTTCGTCAAATGAGATAGTGCAAAAACAAACGTACGGCACTCATCGTACATCAGAGCAGTGGTATTCCGTGAAAGAATATCGCAAAGATGGCGCCCGATATGTTTTTATACTCCATCCGTCTACCCCAATGACCTATTGGTCTCATACTATCCATTGATGGCCAGTTCAGATACAAGCGCGAGTTCTTGATATCTTGTAGACAGACTTTTTAAAGGACGTTAATCAGTTCCCGCATCGGGCTGGAAAGTGAGTGGAAAGCTTTCTGTCACACCGATTCAAGGTATCGGAAATTCTAACTCGTAGTTCAGATAGCTGAGATTTATTCTCTTGTTGCAATCGGGTGTTATCGTCTTATTTCCCCGGAAATACATCTTGAGTGGAGCAGCAAATTTCTTTATATGTGGGCTGTTTCCGGGTAGCGTATCGGATTTTATCTATACTACCGACTTTTCTTTTTACTCAAAATTACAATTAATCCATGCCCTGTTAAAAATAGGTATTCAAAAATACGTATAATGTACTCATTTCTGAGTACATTCGATGCTTATCATGGCTCCTAATACGTAAGTTTCAAATTCGAAAAAGACGTATACTCAAAAATGAGTACAATGAGAAAAAATGAATAAAAAGGGCAGTTGCTTGCCTACATAAGTTGCCTTCGTAAATCACATTCAATAAATATCGACAATTACAATCAAGACTTACCGGGAGTCGAACCAAGATCTGCGGGCAAAGCTGTCCATAGTCTTATCCGTTAAGCGACCAGGGCGACGTGAAGAAGTTATAAACAGATGTAATGTTAAAAAGGTGTGTCAAAAAAATGGGAAGTAAGAGAATTGAATTGTAATGACCCAGTTTCCATTTAAGCAATCGACATCAAATAATGTGGAAAACCATATTTTGAACAAATATTTTAAGTTTGTTAAGAAGGCTTGAACAGAAATTGAAATTAGCAATATTAAATCACACCGCTCAACGATTACTTAAATTTGAGTAGGCTCATTTACGATACATTTGTACTAAAAAAACGAGTACGTTCAGGTACTCATTTTTAAGTACCTTTTTTTACAGTGCACTTGGGCTTAGCAGACGTATTCTTTATAAAAAAAAGAAACAGTTGTAATTTTGTGTGAGTCAAGAATTGTTAGATGCAATTTTCGCAAAACAAATAATTGTCTGCACCATTTCAAATCTAATTTGACAATATATAACTTATAAATAAACCGATTGAATTTTGGTTAACTGCCTAAAGGAACCAAAAACATCTGGCCGAAAAAGCTTTAAGCTAGTTTTTCATTTCTTTTTGCACAACTTAATGTGAACAAGCTTTTCTTACCTACTGTTAAATGAAAAAGCAAATATCGTAACAGACAAAATATTCAAACTGATTTAAGAGGGAAAGTATCAAGCTTGTAGTCAAACTTGGACTTGATTACGAACCAAAAAGAAAGAGTTCACTTTTCCCATACTGTTCGAAACTCAGTGCAGTAACTAACTTAAGTTACTATTACAATGTGTTCTGAACAGAGACTGATTTACGGCAGGGCATTCGGGGCACTTGCCCAGGAATCCCATTTTAAGGGGCCCCCAAAAAAGGATTATAAAGCTAACAAAATGTGAAAAAGTTAAAAATAAATTTAAAAACTAATGATTTTTTTAAATCAATTAAATTTAATCAAAAAATATTAATAATTTTATTTAAATCAATTGTTAATTTTGGTAAAACGTCTACTATTTTATCCATTTGATTTCACTTTTCCTGCACGTTGGATCACTTGCAAAGTTCAATTCACGGCCAGGACCGTAAACAAACTGGGTTTACGAATTGCACATAGATTTGTCGTTTACTGATACTTTCAACCTATTCCAAATTTTCTGATATTATAATCGTTAGGGATTTGCTAGCTATAAAATGGGTAGAACATACAAATCTGGCTCAACTAAAATAAAGCTAAAAAGGAAGAAAGCACAGAACCAGAAACAGATGAAGAAACTGTTGAAGTATTGAGAGATACCATACCTATATATTAACGTTAATTCGAATTCTCAGGGTTTTAAAAAAAATTTGCAGTATTTACACTTTCATTAAAGCTTATTATGTTATTTTGCCATATGTACTTATACATAAATTTAGCAATTTTATTTTGAGGTACGTCGAGGGGCCCCTAATGTTCTTTTGCCCAGGGCCCCTAAGCTTGTAAGTCGGTCCCTGTGTGTTCATCAGTTTAAATGAGTGTTAAATGCACAAGAGACTAAAAGTAATTAAACTTCTGGTTGTGGTGTTATTATTTACTATGTTTTTTGGGGGGTAAAGTTATATCTATATTCTTAGTAAAGGCACTGTAAAATTATCATGTTAATTTAAGAATTTTTTCTTCCCTTCATTTTCATGTTCAAACAACATTAAAAATTATACATGCCGAGATAGCTGCACTGTTAAAAATGCACTCTCATATTTGACGAAACTTTTGTAATTTTTGACGAAACAGACGTCTGTTATATACTCCGATTAAATATTTCGTCAAACTGAGGAAATTCATTTTGTCGTTTTTATAACGAAATATATTTCGTCAAAAATGAGTCAATATACGTTTAAGTATTAATGCTGTTGAAAAGGATCGTAAAGGAAACTGAGTAAATTACTTTCGTCAAAAATGAGCCCCTGAAGAGGGCCGTAAAGGAAACTGAGTAAATTACTTTCGCCAAAAATGAGCCCCTGAAAAGGGCCGTAAAGGAAACTGAGTAAATTACTTTCGTCAAAAATGATCCCCTGAAAAGGGCCGTAAAGGAAACTGAGTAAATTACTTTCGTCAAAAATGAGCCCCTGAAAAGGGCCGTAAAGGAAACTGAGTAAATTACTTTCGTTAATAAATTTGAGGAGTCTAGTTTCGGCAAAAGTTACGGGATTAAATGACGAAACTATTGTCAAATATGACGAAAGTAATCATGGCGATCACAGTAATCTCAAAAATGATAGTGCTATTTCTAAGAATGTGGGGGACTTCCATGAGCATATATGAAACAAGGGGTCCCTAGTCCTATTTTAGTATTAACGAGGGGTCAGTGGCTTAATGGCTAATTGAGAAACGCTGGCTTAGACACTATATTTCGATACGTGACGGAAATAATTACTAGTCATTTAAAAAGGAAATTAACATGGTAATAACTGAAGTATACCAAATACTACTACTAAGAGCTTCCAGCTGAACACAATGACTTCCTTAATGTATATAATGTGCTTCAGTTTTCTAAACATTTAAAATACTTCTTTGACAAACTGTAATTGTTGGGACCACACATCATCCAATTATAAATTGCTATCATCTTGATCTCGACGGCACCCTCCCGGCGCCATCCATAAATCGAGAGGCACTTTTGTTAGCATTCCTAGTTCCAATCTATCTCATTACGTCACTTTGTCAACTCATTAAATAGGAATTACTGTCTTGTGCGTACTACTTATTTTGACAAGTATAGCTAACTATTTCGGATTTTGACAAGTAGAGCTATTCTCTTCACTTTCGTCTCTGATGTGAGATTCAGTCTGTCTGTATTCGAAGTTATAACGCTCCATACCAGTGCCGTTGCACAAAAAATATTTTGGGGGGCTGAAACAAGAAATTTCTCAACTTAACAATTAGAAATTTTCAACTTAACTATTCGAAATTCCCAGTTCCAACTTATCGACATTTTTCATCTTTTTTTATATATATTTTAGGTAGTATTAAACAGTTCTCTCACAAGCATTGATTTGTTGCACCCATATTCCAATGCAGTGTCCGTTCTGAGGTCTAATTTAAATGTAATCTTACAAGTTGGACAATTTCTAATCTTCCCTAGCTCTCATTTGTTAATAATATTAATTTTTTCTTCAGGTATAAATGTTCCCAACTCGGGGTTTTCAGACGTTGAAATTCCCAACTTTCAGGGTCGTCCCCCCCCTGTGCGACGGGCCTGCTTCATACTTCTGAAGGGAAACTACGGAACATTGACACTTTTTGCAACCACCTTTGTTACCCCAAAGTTTTCTCTGCATAGTGCTATGAAAAAAGGCTGAGATGAAGGGTTTGGGGAGGATTTCGAGCCAAGGCGATTAACTTCTAAATGTGGCATTCTAAAGCTTTGTTTATCTTTCTACGTCAACGATTGCGTGCGCATCTGTAGTGAACTCTCCCGTTTGATTTCTATTGCCAATCACGCGAAGCAATTGCTTTACTGTGTGGATTGGTTAGAATATCCAAATATTTAGCGAACTCTGATTGATTGTACGATTTCGCTAAAGATTCAGTTTATTTTTTCGCCAAAATTATGTGAATTCGGAGATTTGTAAATAATGTGATTGGTTCAAAGGATTTTAAACTTTACTTAGTAAATATATTTTATAATTTTGGCAACATTTTTAATAGCTACTATAATTAGTTAAATACAGCGCAATTCAAAATTAATTTTATTTAGAACGTTTGGATATTGGTTCCTGGTTGATTTATGCGCTTTAAATATTTTATACTGGAATAATATTTTAGAATCTCGGAAAATTGTTTAATTTTGGAGTTGTATGGGCTATTATTTTAATATTACTTTTTTTTAATAAATTATTGTGCGCAATTTTATTATAATTTTGGAGGTAAGCCCCAAACGTCTTGTGATGCCCCAAACGACTGTCCTTCGAGCAGCCCTATCAATTGAATACAGTTTAAATGAAATTCAATACAGAATGCCTCATCAATTTCAATGTAATGTTAACCTACAAATGTACTTTCAATGTGAGATTGTCAAAATAGACAGCTCAAACAGGAGGTGATGACCTAAACGACTGCCCGAAGTAGGTTACAGTTTCTATTCTGAATAGTCAGAGGCCGAAGGTCGGAGACCACAATTTCCCTGGGCCATAAATCGACGTCAGGAGTCTGTGACATTAGCGCACGGTACGTGGGTGCTCTTAAAACTGTAGGAAAAGTTTGACGTTCTACCTTCCATCTGTAAGAACCCTTTTGTGTAACTCTAGTTCGACTTAATCAAATAAAACTAGTATATGTATAACCTTAACCCCTATTTTAATATATATTTTTTAAATTATTTATTAAACGTAGTGTGATGTGAAATTTCACAACAGAAAATATTTCGAATTAATGTTCTGTTAAATCACTCTATCGCTAACACGTAGCCAAACTTGATGCTATAGCATTCGAAATTTGTTCTGATGTATTAACATTCCTTTTACACCGAAGATATCATGATCGAGATATTTATGCGACCATCCAACAGAGCGGGGCCATACATTAAAAGTTCGAATTCTAGCAAGGGCATAATTTAGCATATATAAACAGTAAAAATTAAAAATAATGAATTGTTCCTTAAAGGGAAAAAAAATACTTGACTAAAAAAATTATTTTTTAAAAAAATCATAGATTTTCTTTAAAATAAATTATAATTTTGTTGTGTAGGTTAAAATTCCGCTACCACATAAGACATCATGGCGATAATCCTAAGCGACCGCACATTAGAGCAGACGCGTTGAATGCGAGTTCGAATCCTTGTCGGGACGAAGTTTAGCATTCACGCTCGGTATATTCGGATTTCTCCCTTCTAACACAACCCAATCGCGAAAGGTTTTCAGGCTTTAATCGACCTGAAACCTCCCTGAAAACCCCTGAAAATATAAAATATATTCTCGAAAGAAAAATCAATATAAATATTTATACGAATTGATTTTTGTTTGATAATTCATAACAACACTAAGAAATCTCAATTATAAAAAATCATTTTTACAAGTTCATGGAAAGCGATGATAAAAAAACTCGGCCGATGTAAGATAGACTTATTTAATTTAATTCATTCGAAATGCTATCCTAATTATTTAAAACCACTTTTAAGATAATCACGGTGAAACCTTTTAAATTATAAAATTAAAATTACGGTATTTTATTTTTATTTTTTTATTTATTTTTTATTTTATTTTTATTTTTATTTTTATTTATTAATAATTAATAATAATTATTTTTATTTATTAATAATTAATAATAATTATTTTATTAATTAATTTAATTTAGTAATTAATAAATTATTAATAATTTTTATTTTTTTATTTTTTTATTTTTTTATTTTTTATTTTTTATTTTTTTTATTTTTTATTTTTTTAAATTTTTTTATTATTTTTTTTATTTTTATTTTTATTTTTATTTTTATTTTTATTTTTATTTACCTTGTTACAAAGTGATGATCTGCGTTTTGTCCAGGTTTTTGAATTTATAGTTCTAGGCCATTTTAAAGTTGGGAGTCATTTCTCGACACATTATAATTAAATCAACTATCAATCAGCTAAAACTCTTTTTATCTCTTCTAAGCATCCACATTAAATGCACTAAAACGCGAAGTGAAGAAATGTACGTGCAATGACAGACTGTAAATTCCGACCACTTTTTTTCTCACATTTTCAAAACAGAAAACTTTCCGCCAATTTCCCTTTCCTTTCAAAATAAAAAGAAAACACAGTTACGCGTTATTTTAACTGCTGAAACACTAACATATTTGGTTTAATCTGTACATACCACATCATGCTCTGACTGACGGCCATTTCACATTTCATTGAGAAAGTGTACACGTACTTGGTTCACACTTATTTTGCATAAATATTTAGAGCAAAATCTATTTTCTAGTTGCGTATTCACGGAGTTTGGACTATTTTTAACGTCTAGTGGCTCTTTCACAATATATATGCCTGCATCGCTACTAGAATTTATGGATTACAAATCCAAGTTTACGATAGTGTTCCTTTGACCTGAATGCCGAAACTTCCTACTTAGTTTAAGGCGCGTAAATACTGACAGTTTACTAGCTAAAACTCTGCTTTTGTATGAAGCGTATAACCAACGACAAGTGATTATTTTTCCAGTCAGCACAAGAAACCCAGTGGAATGTTTCCAAAAGTTTTTATTTATTATATTTTCAGTATCTCTATAGTATAGAGTCATATTTTGTTTTTTCCGTAGTAAGATATCAAATACGCTGTTAACTTTCTGATCGGTTGTTTCGGAATTTTTCGCCATGGGATTAACAATTTTTACAGAAATACACATAATTTTTAAATTAATACAAATACTTTATTTTTCAATATTATTAAATCTGTTTGATTGGGGTATAAATTAAAATCTATCTCTTTTAAAACTAATCAAACAAACAAATTTAATATATTTTTTCTAAATTTTTAATTAAAACTCCTGCAGAGAAATCAGTTTTACAATTTCGGTTAAATTGTTGACCACAGGGTGGTTCTAATCAATACAACTCCAAGTAAAACAAAAAGTAAAAATGGGAGTTAAAAGTCGCACGCTGAAGCATCAAGTTCTTTAAATAATCCAAATATTAGGTTAAAACGATGTGCATTAATATTTATTTAGTTAGTTTGTTTATTTGTTTGTTTTCTTGAGCACCTAAATGCGTGTGATACTTAAAGTGCAAGTGTGTTGTGCGTATTCAATGTTTATTGCTGAAGTCATTTATTTAGATTATACTATAAAAAATGGGAAATATATTTCTAAACTGAAACCAAATTGAATGGCATTTATAAAATATTTTTGTCTTTAAAAAAAGGAAGAAGTTTTTAAAAAGCCTATGAACCCGTGCAATATATAGATAAAGAGGTATTAAACTTTACTGACGCTATCTATTGCTTATTTTTTCATTTAAGAAGTTTGAAATATTAGGTCTGCTACGCTTTTAGAATAAGTGATTCCAAAATAATGTGAAAAACGTATGTATGTTTCAAATTCAAACAGGTTATGCATATCATATTCATTATCTATGAGACTATGAACAATCAGCATTTAGAATTGAATTGCAAACTAATAGTATAAAAACACACATAAATGTTGAAATACTTTTTTTTTATATTACTTTCAAAATAATTGTAATAAATTATATTTACTGAAAGAAAAAACACTAATAAAAAAATAAAAGTAGTAAATTAATTATTTTGGAGCTAGACTCGTCTGTAAAGCTAATACAAATGTATGGTTATGCATATTATCTGGGAGTTTCATTTTTAGAGTTTCGAATACGCAGATCTACTAATCTTATATATAAAGCTGAAAATCCCAAAATCTGTCCGGATGTTGGTTTGCTTGTTTATCAGCACAAAACAAGCTTCGTAACTACACAACGTATATCTTTGAAATTCACAGAATAATTAGTTAAAAAAATAAGAATTTGAACGTGACTATTTTCGAGTTCCTGCGATGTTCCATTCGAATATTATGGCATTTTTAATGTACGTCAGCACAGTTTCGCAAAGTGGCAACAGTAAAATCAGTTAAAATCAACGAAGAAAAGCGAAAATATAATATAATTTTTTTTGAATAAATTAGAATGTCGATATTTACACGAAATACTCCATAATTACACAACGTAGCTTTATGAAATTTACAGAGAACTTTACTTGAAAAAATAGAAAATTTTTGTGATAATTTTTAAGTTTGTACGATGATCCATTCATTTATTATAACTATTTTAATGTATTCCATTGACTTAACATGGATGACAATATCGTTTGCGATTTTAATGAATTTCCTTTTCGTTATTGACAGCATAAAAATGACGTCATAAGTTTGGTTTAATTTAATTATGACTTTTCAAAATTGAAACTTATGTATTCGCAGCCATGATAAGCGTCGAATATATTCAAAAATGAGTAAATTTTACTTATTTTTGAATATCTATTTTTAACAGTGAAGAAACATATTTTGCGGTCAGTGATTAACATGTCCGCGATCGATCAATGCAATAGTACACCATTTGCGGATTACTTGGAACTAACTATACTGATTAAAAATATAATTTAAAATAAAGTTGTATATTCGTTATCATTTATTTATTTTAAAGAAATTTTAGTTATTTTTTTAGAGTTTTCTGTTTATTTTTAAAGGTTAAGAAAAATGTGTGTCCACAAGTTCAATGAAATTTTTTTTAGATCAAAATTACTTATTTTTAATTGTACAATTAAAAAAAATATTACTGATATCTGTTTTATTCGGTATAAAATTCAAATTCCAAAAACACTTATGTTAATAATATGGACATATTTAAATATAAATCTTTTTCATTGATTTGTTTTCTATAAGAATGATTAAAACGTTACTATAATAAGTGCTTATATTAAAATATCATGCAAGAGAATTGTAATTAATAATTACTTTTTTAAAAATCACATTATTAAATTCATATTAAAGATCGCCATGGGAATTGTATTACAACGATTCAAGGAATTTTTGTGCACAAGCTAAAAGTATTTTGGCGCTCCACCCAGCAAAAGCAATTACATACAAATTTCAAAGTAATGAAATTGAAGGTTTTCTGCAGAAAAATCTAGTTTTAAGTGCTATTAAAATATAAAAATAACTGCATTTATTTTAAGATTTTTGTTCAAAATCCTTTTTACAACATGGGAAAAAAAACCTTTAAAAGACTTTCGAGTCCCTACGATGTGCATTGAATTTATCAATTAAAAAAAGTTTTTAGATGCGTTTTTAGATGATATAAAAAACAAACAAGCCAAGAGCTCAAACAAGCCAAGCCCACTCACTAGCCTTCTCCCGGAAAAAAGCTGCGCTTTCTTTTCTTAGCTCGATTAAAAATTTATGTGTGTATAAAATTTTAATCGAGCTAAGAAAAGAAAGCGCAGTTTTTTTCCGAGAGAAGGCTAGTGAGTGGATGTGTGCAGGGTTGAGCTCTTGGCTTGTTTGTTTTTTATATCACAACTGTTTTAGCCACAGTTTCGAAGATTTTTTAGGGGGGGGGGGAGCTCAGCGTTTTTTAAGTTTCTAAAGTTTTTTGGGGTTTTATATTTACTATTGAAAAACAAAATATTTCAGATTGGCTTATTAAATAATCAATGTAGATATATATCGGCGCCAATATTTTCCGGCTCTCTAAAATCGAGACCTATTTCCTTTTGCTTATTTTATTTTTTCTTTATATTTAGTCAAACTATGAATATTTCGTAATGACGGAAACAGGAGTTAAGACGCTGTGGTACCTAAATGTCTGTTTGCTATCTGCATGCTTGCAAAAGATAATACTAGAAAATAAAATATATTGTAAATGTAATATAAGTAACAGAAAGAATTAGGTTTGGGTACCAAATTTTTCTTTGGTGTGTCAATTCAGTGAAAAAGTTTACATTTACTACATATTTTTTTAAAGTGCACATTTATCAAGTAAGGAGGCAACATCCAAAAATAGGGGGGGGGGACAACCACCCCACTAACCGCCGTCTCTGGTCTTGGCTCGAAGAGCCATACAATAATATGGTTTCCATGTTTTGGAGCAACTTGTTTATAAGGCCCCGTTTGGCGATTTTTCCCCTTTGTCGCTGAAATCAAAATGCTAGGTAATGAAACACAATGTTGTCATGTTAGGTTTAGTTTGAAATAAAAATAAACATAACATGCTTTCAAAAGGTGGTGATGAGGTCATTTTTATTTTAAACTAAGCCTAACATGACAGCATTGTGTTTCATTACCTAGCATAGTCTAAATCCCCCCCCCCCCTCCCCATTCTGGGGTATTCTTCTGTCCCCCCACCTACCACCAAAAAATAGCTCTACTCTTATGATTTTTTTTAGTAATTCGGTTTTTAATTATTTTTTACTTGACTTTCAATGGGAGGAGTTTGAACCCCACCCCCCTACCTACGTATCTGAAATCAATCCAATTCGTTATCCAAAACATTTAGCTCACTTTCATTGTGGTATTGATATTATAAAACTTTTAAAGTGATTTCATTCAATTTTAAAATTAATTTTTCTTTTGCTATAAATTTTAATGTCATATGGGAAAGTGAACACGATAGGAAAGTTTTGTTATATAAGAGAAAACTCGTTTTTAATATTTCAGTCAGTCTGGAAAATTCAAAATTAAGTAATGCTCAATGGACGATAGAATCGCCTGTGCCTAACAGAACGGATCACAAATGTTGACTTTCGTTAAACCTATTTTTAAGTAATTTAGGAAATTTAATAGAATTGTTAAAGAATCAGATTTATCTAATCAATTCAGTCATATAGTTTAATTTTATCAACAAAACATGCTTAATTTACCAAGTAAGATTAACTAACAATTTAATGGATTTAACAATTGTTTATTTTTTTATGACTGCCCACGACTGCCGTTACAATAAAACCCGAAAACTTGTGAATAAACTTTTTAATAAAAAAAATTTCTCAATGATTATTTTTAATGATCCCATAGAAAAGTCTATCACAAAAATATTGTATTATTCAATTCCAAATAGTTTGATATTGCGCAAAATGTACTGTAACAAAAGTTAAAATAAGGTTAATTAAACCTCGCACGAAACAATATATTATTAGGAAAAAAAAGCTATTATATTAAAAAAAGTAATGGCAATATAAAAATTACCGAAAGTTCATCGAGATGCAGAAAACATGAAAATCAACAAACAGTAGGAATTCGCATTGCTTAACAAAATAAATAAAATATTATTAAGTTGTCAGCTACAAATAAAAAATGTTTTTTCACAAGAATTTTTAAAACTTCTCACCTTTTCCGAATGGTTAATTGTTGTTTCGAAAGTTTGACGGTACTAACTCCTAAAATCACAATTTTTTAGTTGATACTTCACGATTGAACCTTCACTAGTCTCAATGCTGACTTCAAGCGACCTGTCCATTTATATGACCTCCTATATCCTACGGCTATGTCAGGCACGTAGGTATAGATTTTTCATGGGGGTAGTTCAGTGACTGATCAACGAATTTCTTTCAGCAACTTATTCCCTCCCCCCCTCTAAACGAGGGGGGGGGGAGGGAGTCTACCGAAATACAGCCAAAATTGTCTACTAAAATCAACAAACTCCCCCTTTCCCCAAAAAATATTTCCTTCTCCCATTTTTTTTTTAAACTTATTATTTTTTATAAAGTAAACAGGGAATACGTTGACATATAAATATCGATAAAGCATCATTTATTTTTCATACATCGTTACCAATATCAGGCATTACCTATTTTTAAAATTAGTAAATATCACTCTCTAATTATGAAATACATTTAGAGAACAAATTTAAATTTTGAGAATCCTTGTTATGAATAATATATTCACGATCTTTTTTCCCCTTTGTCGCCGAAATTAAAATGCCAGATAACGAAACACGATGACGTCATGTTAGAGGCTTAGTTTCAGATAAAAAATGATCTCAAAGCATGTTTTTGAAGCCCTTTGAAAACTATTTCCCGCGGTAGGACTCCCGGAAAATACCAGGTTTTTCCTCATGCAACTCAACAAGAAGTATTACACGAAATATTGAAAAAAAATCTACTTTTTTTAAAGTAGTTTTATGATTTTTACGGTAATTCGATATTTTTTTATGACTTTCATTCAATGGGAGGGGTTTGAACCCCCTGAACCACCCCATTACCTACGTGTCTGGGCTATGTAGATACACAAGCCTCTTGGAAATCAACCTTTTTAAAAAGCCAGCTCAAAGAAGAAAAAAAGGCGTTCTTGAAATGCCAATAGCCCAATTGCGGCCCTAAGGGAGCCGGGTTACCATATTCTCAAAGAAGAACACAATTGTTTATCGCCCAGACAAATGGTTACCATGGGCCGCAAATGGAACTTTCCGCTTGAAATAAGCTGTTCTGTCAGCCGTTTACTTCGGAGATAACAAGTGACATATGACAGTTTTACAACCTAAATTGCAAATCCCTCGGACAATTGGGTATGCCCTTAGAGCCAACTTTTTAAAAGCATGGACATGGCTAAACTGGATCCGAACGTTCGGGAGAGGGGGTTCCCTTTGTCGAGAAGTCCAGGGGTTCGAAATTCAAAGCTTGAAAGGAAGGGACAGAGGGACCGACGTTCTCACTCAGCAGAAAGAAACTTCAAACATTTCAGAACAAAGCCCTTAGAAGGTAACAGATGCACCAAGGTATGTCAGGAATACAATCTTACACAGGGACCTTAAAATGGACACTATTGACTCAGCAATACTGACTATCTCACACAACTATAACATGGCAATAGATAACTCAGACTTACAACACCTTAAAGAAATTACACAGTATGATCACGAGGTAAACCAGAAACATAAAAGACCAAGAACCATTCACCACGACCCCACCTGGTAGATATATCTAGACTTGCTTGTCACATTGACATGTCAAATTTCCGACAGCTACTCCTTAGCTAGTAGCCAGGTTATGTTATTGTCTTCAAGGTGTTTTTTGCATCTTATAATAGTAAAATATGTACTACAAACCATTTGTTGTCTCTACTTATTTCTAACACACACCATCTACTGATGTTATTTTTCAGGTTTTATAACGAACTCGCGTTTAGCCTTAGGGCCCCCAACCCCCACCAATTAATTAGTAACTTCTTAGTTAAACTTAAACCCCGCTAACGTTATTCTATTTATTAGACTTAATTCGATGAAGGTGTAAGGACCTCCGGTCGACACACCGTAAGGTTAATTCCGATTTCCGATTTCCGTTCTCACTCAGACGAAACTGATATTATCTTCTTGTGACTTGTCTGGAAAAGAAAGCAACCGCCGTGATGGTAAGGATGTCCCGACGAAAACTGCAGGCCTCCATGGCCGAGTGGACTAAGGCGTCAGCTGGGAATCAAAGGGTTCCCGGTTCGAACCTGTGCGACGGACTTGACTGAGAATAGCTTCGAGCATGGATCCCTCATAGTAGAGAAATCATAAGGTTATAATCTCGCTAACATCAAAGTGAGGCCAACATGTATGTCCTCAGACACGTGGTTTACTACGTCATCCATTTATTATTTTTTTCTAGTTCATTCATAAAAATATCCTGTACTTCATGAAGTAACACATTTACTATTATGTCCAAATCACAAGCCAACCGCGAACGTTTTTTAATTCATAAATTTTGAAAGGAAGTCACGTGTCTGGTGCCATCAGGTCTGAGAAGTTTGCATCACGATGATGACGTCATATTTTCACTACTGCAGTCCAATCATTCATGCTCGAAGAAGAATGGTAAAAAAGTAGTGATATTGCGATCATATGGTTTCCAACTTCCCCCCATGAAACCATCAGTCACTGAACCCCCATAAAATCTATACCAACGTGGATTAATTTTTTTAAAAAAGTAAGCAATACGGAGAATTTTCAATCCTTTCGCTGTTATTCAGATCGTATCTCAAAAAGTAAAAATCGAAAAATTACGAAATTAATATTATATTTTTGTTTCAATATGATTATTAGTTTAGAAGTTATTTAATATTAAAGTCGTCGTTACAAAAATTTCGATTACAAGTAATTTTGTCCGTCGAGTTTCTGACACACTATAAAGAGGAGACATCCAATTTTTTTAGGAAATTTAGGAATAGTTTTGAACTAGAAATCCAAGTAAGCATTTTTATAAAATTCGAATTAGTTTTGGATTTATAAATTTTTTAAACATCTAAACATGCTCCACTAATTTGGTGTTTTTTCACCTTCATTTTTGCAACATGATTTCTAAATTGCTATAAGTAATTTAAAATTACATATTTCGTTAAACAAAAAAATATATTAATGTTCGTTTAAATTTCATCCTTCCGATGTCAAAAAGATTATATTTCTATCTTTACAATAAAATTAGATATAGATAATTAAGATAAGTATTAAAATGAGTGAAGAAGGAAAGTTTATTCGGAAATTTCGAGCAAATTTTAATTTGCGACTTTTTTTCTCATTGTTCCGCTCACATCTCAAAAAGTAAATGTCCTAAAATTATGAAATTTTCCAGTTTATTAAGAAATGTTTGAGGAATAAGGTGAATATATTTTTTCTAAATACAATCAATATTTTGGACGTTATTTAATGTTAAACTCCTAATTTCATAAAATTTCGAAAACAATTCATATATTTTTGAATACTTGTCTTCCAATTTTCAACAAAATATAAAATAAAGAATTTAGAATATAGATTAAACTATTGGCTACAAATGGTGAACAGCGTTTAGTTTTGTAGTTATAAATTTTTAAACAATTGACGAAATGTCTAAAATAATCGATAATTTTGTACGTTTTTTCATAAGGGAAAAATTAAAACTGCTCTAAGTAGTTCAAAAATATTCTTTTTTCAAAATTAAAAAAATATAGCCAAGTTCGCAAAATCCTCTTTTCTTGGATGGTATCAATATTGAAATTCTATTTTAAAAATTAAATTAGATGTAGCTATTTACGTGAAGTACTATAATATTATTTAAAAGCCGATTCACAGTATAGGTAATTGATGTGGCAACCCAGTTTCCTATAATTTAATATAAATCTTAGTGGCGAGTTATTTTGAGCGCGCCAATTCTCTTACGTTATAAACATAAAAATTGGCGATTAAAGTAAAAGTTGGCTCATTTATACTTGGCGCATTTATGCGTTTGTTTACACATGTTTCGATTCTCAATGAGTTGAAACAATCCTACAGTTGTTTAAACAATGATTTTCGGTTGAAACTTTTATAAAGATTTTCCAGTAATGATTTATATAGCTAAAAAAATTATGTTGTTAGGGCACAATGTCTACAATGTATGAAGCTAGCTATTGGTTTGCGAAGCAAACCAAAAAGGATTGCGTATCAATCATCCGGGGGTTGGCGGAACCCCCTATAATCCTTTAAAATATGTGGGAAAACAAATGTGAAATGGTTTAATAATCGACCTGGACGTCTCGAATCTATTTTAAGTTAGTATCCTTTCCTTCAAATAACTCAAAATATAGAGGAAATATAAATATGCAATAATTATAACTGCACATTTGTTTCATCTTGATCTTGCCCCCCCCCCCCCCCCCCAAAAAAAAAACACTTTTACCACCCAATCGCCGCCACTGTTCAGAACCATGGTCAGATGACGAGGAAACACCTGGACTGGCACCCAACGCCTTCAATAGACGTCAGGACTTTGGACCTCGATCAGATTTATCGTGCACCAGTCCCGTCACGACGTTAATTTTTGCGTATGTTCTGGACTTTTCTAGTATTTTGTAGCGAAACTGACAACCCTCCGATCACAAGATCACTACTTTTTTTACCTTTCTTTGTCAAGTCCATCGCCTAGGATCGAACCATGAATCCTCGGATTCCTAGTCGACTCCTTTAACCGCTGGGCCACAGAGGCACACTAGACGAAGAATAGTAAAAAATTAGTGATATTGCGATCGGAGGGTTTCTCGAAGGAAGGACCCTGGAACGATGCTTCGTTATTTTAGAACCATTGTCAGATGACGAAGCGTGTATACGGGACTGGTGCACGATAAATCTGATCGGGTTTTAAAGTCCCGACGTCTATTGAAGGCGTTGGGTGCCAGCTCAGGTTTTGTTCTCGTCATCTGACAATGGTTCAAAAATACGAGGCATCGTTCCCGGGTCTTTCCTTCGGTTTGGTTTAGTTTTGTTAATTAACGTCGCACTAGAGCTGCACAGTGGGCTATTGGCGACGGTTCGGGGTCAATCTCGAAGGAAAGACCCGGGAACACATACACATTCACACACACATTCATACAGGCACCTCGTTATTTTAGAACCATGGTCAGATGACGAGGAAACACCTGAATTGGCACCCAACGCCTTCAATAGACGTCGGGACTTTGGACCCCGATCTGATTTATCGTGCACCAGTCCCGTATACACGCCAGTATTATTTGTTGGATATTCTGGACGACTTTCTAGTATTTTTGTAGCGAAGCTGGCAACCCTCCGATCGCAAGATCACTACTTTTTTACTTTTCTATGTCAAGTCCATTTCCCGGATTCGAACCACCAATCCTCTGATTAGTAGCTGAACGCCTTACCAACTGAGCAACTGGGGCTCCGGGTCTTTCCTTCGAGATAGGCCCTAACCGTCGTCAATAGCCCACTGTGCAACTCTAGTGAGACGTTTTTTAACCAAAACCAAACCGTCGGGATAGGCCCCAAACCGTCGCCAATAACTCACTGTGCAACTCTAGTTCGCTGAAAATTAACTAAACCAAACTTAACAAAACACCCAATCAACTAACTGAGATCGGATATGAAGTGAAGAAAAGAGTACTTCAGAATTAAGAGAGCAGTTTCAAATCTAAGATATTAAGATATTTTATTATGGATGCTAACAATCATGTTGTGAGCAATTTTATTAGGAAACTTGAAAAGTTTCAAGTTGATAAAGGTTGTGTATTGATTACAGTAGCTGGTGAGTATCAAAGTCAATCCAATAGAACTATACGGTTGGGCAAAAACCAAAATATTGAAAATTAAAATTTTTTTCTTTTTGCGGGCCGTCCACGTTCATGAAGTTGTGACAGGGGGGTGGGGGGCAGGTTACAAGAAGTGTAATATCACACGCAAACAAAAAAAAATTGACAACGAACATGGTGTGTCCAGCTAGTTAGTGTTTTCATCCTTTCCTATTAAATGGGATTTGTTTAATTTATACCCATGACCTTTTGTTCTAACACTCATATTAAAATCTAAACCCTCCACATCTCCTCGTAGAAAAGTTGAATCAAATCACCTCTA
The DNA here is from genome assembly GCA_963932185.1 of Troglohyphantes excavatus. Lineage (NCBI taxonomy): Eukaryota > Metazoa > Arthropoda > Arachnida > Araneae > Linyphiidae > Troglohyphantes > Troglohyphantes excavatus. The sequence continues at coordinate 11,901,886 of OZ010676.1, read as the reverse complement.
ACCCTTCTCTGTTCCAGAGTATTCAAATTTCTTCTTCCCCATGGGGTGGGGTAAAGTGGTCAGTGTGTGGGATAAAGTGGTCATATCGAAGAAAATCTATCTTCATAATGCATGCCTGAAAACCATCATTTTAGTAGCCCTGTGAAAAGCCCCCTGTGTTTAGCCCCCCAAAAAAACTTTAGAAAAGTAAAAAAACGCTAAGCCCCCCCCCCCCCCCCCTCCCAAATCTTTGACACTGTGGTTAAAAAAGTTGATATAAAAAACAAACAAGCCAAGAGCTCAACCGTGCACACCCACTCACTAGCCTTTTCACGGAAAAATGCTGCGCTTTCTTTTCTTAGCTCGATTAAAAATTTATGTGTGTATAAAATTTTAATCGAGCTAAGAAAAGAAAGCGCAGCTTTTTCCCAGGAAAAGGCTAGTGAGTGGGTGTGCACGGTTGAGCTTTTGGCTTGTTTGTTTTTTATATCACAACTTTTTTAGCCACAGTTTCAAAGATTTTTTTAGGGGGGGGGGACGCTTAGCGTTTTTTACTTTTCTAAAGTTTTTTTGGGGGGATCTTAAGATACTGGAATAGATTCAATAAATTAGTTTTATTATTAGGGATAGGGATGCATTGGGTTTCTACTTTTTGAGTATATTGAATTTCTTTTTTAATATTGAAGTTACTTTAGTCTTTGATCTTAAAGTACAATCACTAATAATCTAAGAGATATATTGGACTTTTATGATTTTTAAGTAGCATTTTGAATTATTGATATTTGGTAAATGCTCTTGAATTTTGTATTTGGGGTACATTAGATTTTTATGCATTGATTTTTGGATGTTAAACTTTGATTGCGCTTTTTTGGGAGTTAAAAAATCAAGCGAAATAGTTAATAAACTTGTATATTAAAAATAAATATATTTTTGGGAAATAATAAGATAATGCCAAAGCATATCTTGCATAATAATGAGGAATAATAATACATTTTTAAAATAGTGCCGTAAAAAAAATTACGGTTTGCAGGGAAATTCAAAATGCTTTCCCTGCGGACATTCTGAAACTACATTAATATCCGTTTCGTCTAAAGCACTTACTTGTGCAACATGGGGCTTCCGTGACCTTTTCCCAAACACTTTTACTAATACAAACATGCAAATGGAAATATTTACAGATGAAATGTGATCTTCTGCATGTGCTTGGGTACTTTTGGAACATTGTTCTGTATTTTCACAATAGCATAACTCTTGTATAGGAGTATCCAAATTTTGCTGCCTGGTAAACAAACAAATGTGTTCGTCAGAACATTTAACGATATGTGCTATTTTAATTCCGGGAACATCCTTGGCTAAATTCCAATCAATCTGTGTTTTATCTATGTCATTCTGCAACATAGAAATTAATGTTTATGTCAAATCAACAGTCATTTTTTTCGCCATCTCCGATTTTTATAAAATTTGGTGAACTTGTTATATCTACTAGGAATGTAAACCATGCAAAATTTCAACCTCCTAGGCCAATTAGTTTTTTAGTTATTTGCATTTCAAAAAGGCTGAAAACGTTCAATCTGCCTCCGATGGCTGTATTTAAATTACCATAACTCTTGTTCTAATTAACATATACAAATAAGTTTGGTATGGTTTTAAAGCTCTTTAAATGACCTTCAAAATTATATGAAACGAAGGTATGTTGGAAACCATTTCAATGTCATATTATTTGACCTTTGACATTGAATTTCCAAAAAAAAAAACATTTATCAATTTTCACTATATTTTTTTCCTGAATACTACAACATCTTAACTACACGTATACCAATTTTCAGAGTAGGAGCACAATGGGATCACACATAAAAAAAAAATAGTAACCAAAATATACAATATATGGTAACTTTTGATGGTACAGTCAGCAAAGCGTGAAAAAGGAATTAATTCGGAAAAAAAATAAGGGAAAGCTGGAAACAGTTTTAATCGCTTCCAAAAAGTGTTTTGTATAGTATATTAATTTTGCACTTCTGCACCACGCCGGTGTTGGCAGCCATCTCGGAAAAAATGGCGGCCAAAATCAGTTTTTGTATTTATCTTCTTAGTTATTAAATTTAGAGAAATTATTTCAATTATAAAATTATTTCCTAAGTAAATTTACACAAAAATGCAATTTACATTATGTTTCTGCGACTCGTCATTTACACGCTAGAGGCGAATAAAGTTAATACTGATTCACTAAGTGGCATGAATACTCAGGAAACCACTTGGAAAGAACATCTTTTGTTACTTACTTTGTTTAAAAACCTCTCTATATCTTATGAATGTATATATTTTTAAAAAAATGGTTGTTTGACGTTATGATAAAGTTAATTTTACTGAGGGTAGTTTACAAATAAGTTATATTTCCCATTTCTGAAAGAGATTTCACAATGGGCTCCCATAGAGTTTAAGAATAAATCTACAATATTTGTTTCCAAGTAGCTATTCCGCCTTGGAAACACCCTTCTACAATCCAAATAACATTTTAAATTCCAATATTGATATTGAATTATTATTCGAAACTTAATATATTTCCACAAAGCTAAATATTATCATTCAAAGTATGAATATCAAGAATGTCACATTTACATTTTTCATAAACAGTAACATTTTCAAATCTTCATATTTGTGTATGTTTCCCATTATTTAAACTATATTTAATTGACATTTTAGTCCTTTTTTTTTAGAGGTCTCCGTGGCCGAGCAGTTAAAGGCGTCAGCTGCGAATATGATGATTCGTGGTTCGATGCCAGGCGATAGACTTGACAAAGAAAAGTAAAAAGTAGTGATCTTGTGGTCGGAGGGTTGCCAGCTTCGCTACAAAATACTTGAAAAGTCATCCAGAACATCTGCAAAAATTAACGGTGTGTATACGGAACTGGTGCGCGATAAATCTGATCGGGGTCCAAAGTCCCGATGTCTATTGAAGGCGTCGGGTGCCAGTTCAGGTGTTTCCTCGTCATCTGACCATGGTTCTAAAATAACGAGGCATCGTTCCCGGGTCTTTCCTTCGAGATAGACCCCGAACCGTCGCCAACAGCTCACTGTGCAGCTCTAGTGCGATGTTAATCAACCAAAACCAAACCCTTTTCTTTAACTTCCGGGTATTATAACCTGATAGGGTCAGGTGGGGGAAAATGGTCATAAAAACAGGCATTTTTAACTTTGCAAGAATATAAATATGAGAAATTTTCTAAAAAATATTGTTTTGGATTTTATTTTACATTACATTGTTCTAGAGTACATTAGAATACACTTTAAAAATATGTTTTCAGAGTAACACCTTTTAATTACATCTTTTTTTTGTCATGTTTTTATGACCACTTTACCCCATGGGGTGGGGTAAAGTGGTCAGTGTGTGGGATAAAGTGGTCATATCGAAGAAATATGACATAAAAAGGAAATTATAAGTAAACAGTGCCATTTTATTACTTAAAAATATTTTACCTAACTTCTATATTTGTGAACTATTTTTTAAATTATAAATTTAAATAATATTATTATTAAATTATAAATTTATAGTGTTCTCTATGGTAAAAAGTTTTTTTTTTAAGGATATTTTAATAACTTCCGATTCTCTGTTTTTTCAATGTCGTTATATTCAGGAAATGTGTAGTCACCAATTTAGGATTTTTCTAGATATTTAATGAAGAGTCCCATTAATTACTATCTCAATCTTGTCCTATAAACTATTTAATTGATTTCTTCCCTTCATATTTTACTAACATCCCACAAATATGGTTTGTCAAATTTGTATATCTGTGGCACAAATTGGCTCAAAAGAATTTGTTGACTTGATAATTTTTTTTTTGTAGACAAAGTGCAACTGTTTCTTCTGTTTTCATCTTTAGAGTTATGTATAGCCATTCTATGTACAATTGACACGGGTGGAGATATTGTTGTCAGTGCTTCAGTGGATATACAATTGTTGTATTAGCCATATTTGTCACTTTTGTACTTTTAAAATTTAAATTACGTATATCAGATGTTGATGGTTCTGAATTCTGATAAATATCTATTCGTTGATCTGGTGAATTCAATGGGTAATTATGTTATTTCGGTAAGGACATTGTTATGTTTGGGCAATTTGTTTGTTGACAGTTTTTCACAAATTCTGAGGTAATCAGGTCTTGGTGGTCTTATCACCCAATGGACTTCCTCTGCTATTAGGATATTTAAGATACATTTGGATTAAATTTGATATATCAGAAAGATCGAATGGATGTCGAACATGGGCAGTGAATCTGAAGCTTTTAACGATGCAAGATTCTTCTTCGAAGCCATGATTCTCATTAGGACCTTTATGCATAGGCTTGTTAATGACCCATCTTTTTAAATTCGGGTAATTCCTGAGGTACAGCCATAAATGGATTTACCATTTTTAACCAGCATAGCTAACTGGCCTTGCCAGCATAGCTAATTAGCCTTGCCAGCATGACTAATTGTAGGTTGGCATTTGATACAATCTTCCTAACATATTTTCTTGGCATGTTTATTATACAAGTTTATCCAAATTTTAATCACTGAATATTAGGTCTTAATAAAGTCATTCCAAGCAATGTAAAAGTTTAGCATATTGCTGTTTACTTTATCTCCTGTTATAAACTATGATAAATTAATATATGCTTTATTATTCTTATTTAATAATCAATCATTAAATATTAGGCCTAAATAAACTCATTGTTACCATGAATACGTTAAGCATAGTCATATGACCACTTTACCCCATGTTACTAAAAACACTATAAAATAAAAAAATTAATAAACACAACTTTCCTATTAATGAAAATGTGTTCTTGACATATGTTTGAAGCCTCCTGCATAACTAATATATTAAGATTATGATTAAACAAAATGTAGGAGAGAAGTTCATTAGAGAGTCAAACGATTGTACTGAAATGTTCAAAAATAAAATGGTTATTTATTGGCATTCAATGTGTTACTAAAATTATAATTTTGTGTGAAAAACATTGCTCCTCTTTACTGAAAACTAACACAAAAATATGTAAAACCTTTACGATAATAATAAAAAATAGGGATGAAAAACTACAACATTTATTAGAGTTTGACCACTTTACCCCACCTGACCCTAGTAGTTTCTTGCAAATAAAACAGTTACGTTATGAAGACAAAACGGTGTTAGACTAAACAACACTTCAAGTTTAGTGTAAAAAATTTTTAATTGGATTACTAAAGAATTTTTATACTCTAATTTCGATTATATTATTTGTTTTATAAATATTTGTGCAATTTAATTTCATAAAGGATGTATAATCTAATATTTTTTTTCTTACTAAAAAAATTTCTGCATATCATTAGTTTTAAAATTTTGCATTTAAGGAATTTTTAGTTGTCCCATTGCCTGAAAAGTATTACTTTGTTCAAAAGGAAAAAGAGCGCCAAAATGACTTGCTTGCGCTATAAAAAAAAAGTATACTGTACTTGATCAAATCCTACTTAATGGATATGAATCACACATTAAAAGAACCTGTTCTAAACTCAGGAAACATTTAAATTTAGCATCTATGTCTTTGAATTTTACAGAAAAGAAACTAGAGTATTTTCTTCACCTGGCTTTTAAATGACATAATTTTTTTTAAAGACGTTTGCTCATACGCCCAGTGTTTACACCCATAGTGTGAATCTAGTGGGACGTTAATTTATCAAACCAAACCCACAGTGTGGAAAAACAATAAATAATCTTTGCCCACTAAAAATAAATTATAAAAAGGCTTTCTAATGTTATAATGCAAATTGCCATTTTTAGTTGTCTGATTGCCTGAAAAGTATTACTTTGTTCAAAAGGAAGAAGAGCACCAAAATGTCTTGCTTGCGCTATAAAAAAAAGTATACTGTCCTTGATCAAATGCCATTGCCTTGCCAAATGCCATTGGAAAAATATAGTGCAAATGCTTCAGTCACAGAATAGTTTGCATGGTGTGCAATGCTTGTTTGCCTAATAGACCTCATTTGCTAGATTTAAGTCGATAATGAAAGTTTTATGCTAGAACTATCTGCATACAATGCTAAAATAGAAAATACGACTTAAGTTGAAACTGAATTTTTTTTTTAGTTTTATGAATAAGAAATACATAACTTACTTAAAAACTAATTTTAAAAAGTATGCGTACGTAAGGTGAGAGGTTTTTAAACAAAGTAAGTAACAAAAGACATTCTGTCAAGGCGGTTTCTTGAGGTTTCATGCCACTTAGTGATTTAGAATCCACTTTATTCGCTTCTAGTGTCTAAATGGTGAGTCGCAGAAACATAATGTAAATTGCATTTTCGTGTAAAATTACTTAGGAAATAATTTTGTAATTAAAATATTTTCATTTATTTTGTAATTATTATTTTTTTTATATATTTTGTAATTGAATAACTTTCAAAGTTTGCTAAAATGTTATCAGTCAATTCAGCTACGCAACTTTCATTGGTTTCTTAACACTTATTTCTGATTTAACCCATTGATGCCACTGAACACTAGAGTCATTATGTAATTCGTTTTTACCAATAAAACTTAAAAGTAATTCTCCAGCATTACACTTATCACATTTTGTTTCCCAACACTCAAGAGTCTGAATTGCAGAGTATTTCTTTCCAAAAATTATTGTTGTAGTCAATATTCAATTCCTTTAACAGCAGAATGAAATTCTCATGACTCAAGCATTTACATTGATCTCTAGAAGTGTCTTTAACAAGAACATTTTTTAGCCTTAAACGGCAAAACTTTGAATATCCAATATTAATGTTCGTATTTTCTTTTTTAAACAAAGCATGTGCTTCTTTCATATACATTGTAAGATAAAGTTTATGAACATGTTTTTTAATACCATTTTCCCAAATTGGCATTTTATCATGCATTCCTTGAGCAGTATAGACTATGTTTGTTTGGCATAAGAATTCTACAAGTTCTTTGTTTTGATTTTCAATACTAAGATTGGACTCTCTTTCTTTTTGTAGTTTCAAACCCACCTTTTTCGCTAAATTGCTCACAACAACCATTCACTTTCAAGATGAGGTTGGTAAGGCATTCCAAGTTTTTTGTACTGCTTTGCCAAATGTTTGGGGAATTCTGTAAGGAGAATCTTTTAGTGTAGTCACAATAGAAAAATTCAAACTTCAAAATGTAATAGAATTATTTACCTTCTTGACTGTTCTGCATTTCCTTTGCCTTTCTCTAGCAGCTTCCATTTGTTTCTTTTTATCATTTTTTGTCATATTAGTTGCTTTTGCATCTCTTAACTTTTTTTCCTTTAGTCTTTCTTAAACAGCAATGCCTTGTAGGGAACTTTATCAAATGCCTTCGAGAAATCAATGTAAACTACATCTACAGGTTTTTTTTTATCTAATTCTTCAGTAACCCTATCATAGAGTTTTAAAAGATTCGTTGTGCAAGAGTTTGCTTTCCTAAATCCATACTGGTTATCTGACAGTAAGCTCTCCGAAACTCCAAAAGTGATATGATGCTATTTTTTAATTAGTATTTAAAAAAATCTTGCACAAGAAAGATTTTAAACTAACCGGTAGTAATATTTGACACATCCATCGGACTCGTGTGGCATTTGAACCCAGGGCTTCTTGCACCCTAAACGAGAATCGTACCTCTAAATCACTTAACCACTAAAAAACATTGCAGATCAACAGAAACGACAAACAAACAAAATTTCAGAGAAATAAACCCTTTAGGTTCCAGTTTAAATTGATATAGTTGCAATTGAAATATAAAGTTGTAAAATGAAATTTCAAATATACCATCTATAACTTGGTGCTTTGTTTCTGAACTGCCAATATATGTATATATAATTTATTATGTGCTTGATTAATATTATTGGTAGAAGACAGTGGCATAGCAATGAAGAATTTCGGCATATTTTAAATTTGTCTCAAACAAAGCTAGATTAACAAAAAAAAAGTTCACACGATTCTTAATATCCGAATTATATATTCGTGAAACATTTATTATTTAAGTTTCATCAAAAATCGACGAAAACGTGATGCAAACGAAAACACCCTCCTATTGGTCGTAACGTATTAAGATCTGAATCTGAAAATCGAAAAAAAGTGCAAGCCTATTTGTAAACAGATTTGCAGTGGTATTTGCTAATCCACCCTTGTAAACCGAAAATATTATATTGATTTTTTATGTTCTGATGTTTAATTGAATTAAGTTAAAAGTAGGGATGAACCGGATAGTGGTTTTGCCGGATATCGGATATCCGGTGCACATTACAAACCGGATATCGGATATCCGAACTGGATTTTGCCGGATATCCGATCGGATATCCGGCAGGTTTTTTTTTATGAAAATAACTTCTCATACACACTAGAAAAAACGGAAATCGGTCAAAAATTGAAAAATATTTTTTTATTCTGTAATATTTCCAAATTCTTTATCTTTAAAGTGATACCAAAATTGAATAAACATTAAAAAAAAAAAAAAAAAAAATTACAAAGGGTTATTCTAGGGTGCTGCTAGCAATGGTCGTATGTTTTGTACATTTTACACTTAATTTCTGTAATTTTACCATTTGCCCTTTCATTCCAAACATGAAAACTCAAGTTTGCTTAAACTTTTGAGAAATTTATTTTTTAATTCAACTTTATATTAGTTGTGAGATGTGATGACCCTCCACCATAACGATTTGTTAAAAATATAATTTTAAAGTTAAAAATTTGAAAAAAAGTGGGTTTTTTAAAGTCTCTGTTGGTTAAAGGGAGAATCTGCACACTGTGAATACATTGGTAGAATTTTCAGGAAAATACTTAAAGCAAGAACAAAGAAAATTGATCGCCACAAAAAAAATCTTCGATGTTTTATTCATCCGGATATCCGGCATGGAAAATCGGATATCCGGCACTTTACTTCCGGATATCGGATAGTTACCGGATAGTTAAAAAGCAGCCGGATACCGGATAGTTACCGGATATCCGTTTCATCCCTAGTTAAAAGGTATTTATAAAAAATTATTTTTTAGTAGTAAAAGTGAGTGTTTATAAGAGAAAATTATTTAAAAACAGAAAACATGACAGTGAGGCGTCTGCAAACTCTTAAGAGCTTTTGTGTCTGTAAAACTTGTTTTGCATAAATTCAAGTTTCAATATTACAAATAACTAGCCTGTATTGTATGGCTGTAATAAATTCATGTATTGTTTAATTAATGAAATATCAGGAGTTTAGATGTAAATATCTTTCAGTTTTTTTAAATCTCAAAATTATGAAAATCTAATAGATTGGTTTCTTACGATGGGAAAGTAATTAAGTGCTGAAAAACTTTTTGGGTGGTTTTTAATATTAAGAAAAGTAATTATATTAAGAAAATTTATAATATTTAAGTGTTATCAGTATTAAAGCCTTTAAAACTTACATTTGTGCTTTTTTTTAGTTTGGTTTCTAAACAGATAATGGGCAGCATATATGTAATATCTATTTAGTTTTGTGTTAACAATATATGTTTTTTTTTTAAATATTCCGAGAAAGTTCTGACGGATATTATTATTTAAACAACTCTAATTTAAGTATTGTAATATATAAAGTACAATTTGCAATCTGTATTTAATAATCCTAAGAATGTAACATTAAAAAAAAAACTGCTATCATTAAATTAAAAAATATTTTTTAATAATTGTGAGATGTTGCTCTTGCCACTCGCAGAGTGGCGCGGGTGTACCGGAAGTGACGGAATGCAAGGGAGAAAGTGTTTTGTTTTTTTGGCGGTTTTGAAAAGGAGGGGATAAAGCGAGGACCGGACGAGGATTGGGAAAGCAAAAGTGTCCGGTGTTCTCAAGTATCTGGTGTTCGCAAAAGTGTCCAGTGTTCTGAATTGTCCGCAAAAGTGTCCAGTGTTCTCAAGTGTCCGGTGTTCTGAATTGTCTGGTGTTCTGAATTGTCCGGTGTTCTCAAGTGTCCGGTGTTCTGAATTGTCCAGTGTTCTGAATTGTCCGGTGTTCTCAAGTGTCCGGTGTTCTGAATTGTCCAGTGGCCGCAAGAGTGTCTACGAACCTGAGCTTTGTGCTGGAACAAAGCTTTACAATAATATTTTGTCGTCTACAAGTTAAAACTTTTGTTTCACGGAACTGCTTGGAAAATAGAAAAACAATTTTGAACTACTTGAAATTAAAGTGCTCTTTGGTTATACATTTTTTTTCGTGTTCAAATTATAAAATTTAAAGAGGACCTTCGATATTGAGCTTACAATTCAACTGCTTGAGATAAAAAAAAATTATTCTTAATAGATCCACATTTTCATATTTTTGTCTAATATGTTATAAAAATAAAATATGCGAGAATACCTTATTATAGTACAATTAGAACTATGTCTTCATCATAGGTTACTGTTTTTTTCTACTTCCGATTAAAAAAAAAGATAAACATATAGCTTTTAGCTGAAAAAAGAACGAATAAAAAAATTTATACACTGGAATAAACATGCGTTGAAATGGAATTGCTCCTTTTAGATATTTTTTAAAAAGTATTATATAAAGGCATTTATTCTTTAAGTTTATGCAAAGTTGCTAAACGTCAAAACTCCGAAGGAAAGCATAGCAACCACCGTGGTCGAAGGAATAGCTTTTATTTGTTTAGGATCATAGTATGTTACACTCCGTCGTTTTACACGTGACATCCGGTTTCAGAGTAATTCCGAAATTCAACGTTTTTTAATACAAAAAAAAATAAATGTTGCCAAAATGTGAATTTTTTGGTCATTTTAGAACATTTTTAATCGATTTAAAACAAGCAAAAAAATGCGGCAATTCTTCATTCAGTGGCGTGGGAACTTTTTTTTACAAAAATGTAAAATTTTCGTTTGGGGGGGGGGGGGGTAAAATAGTATGGAATTGCGAGCTATCGAAAAAACAATATTTTAATCATTTAAATTTTGGCATAAGGCCTTATCGTAAATAAATATAATGTTTAGGAAAGTATTAAAAATTTTATTCATATGTTTTAAAGTATTCGATTTTGTTTGGACAACTTTAGAACATAAAGTAACCAGGAATTTGTTAATATTAGTAATTTCAGTTCTTGGAGCTATATATATTAATAATTAAAACTATTTAATAACTTTGACATAGTATATGAAAAATATTGTACACTAAAATATGAATTTATATACTGATTTTTTTTAAGATTAGTGGTTTTTTGAGGAATTTATTTAATTGGAAAGTAATTTTCTGAAAGAGGAAACTTCATCTACATAATTTGTTTAAAAAGTAAAGTATGAATCTGATGGCTTCATTTTTAAGGGAATAATCACTTAATTAAAATCCTATTCTATCATTTTCTTACCAAATAAATTTTTTAAAAATGTCCTTTTATGTTTCCAAAATAGTCTAAATTAAAAATTCTGTGAAAGTTCTGTTATTTATGAAATTTTCAAGAATATTATTTTTAATTTTAAAAACATGTATTTTAATCATACGGGACAAAGAATTTTGTTTTTTTTCTTTAAATTTATATTTTTGTAGTGTAAGGCAGTATTGTATTTGTTTTAGGAAGTTACCTTTCATGTGGCGATGCAACTATTTCCCGAGCGATGCTGATATATCATAACTATCAAAAAAGCCGACAACAGAAAGAATTTACACTGGTAGGTGTTAATTATTATTATCAAAAATGCTTATGACTCATCTTCTCTATACCATGGAACAATCATGTGGTGACTTTGTGGCCTACTCAGAGTATGGTTCATCTATACCATAATTTGGGGCCGTTTTTGGCCACTTCACAAATTTGAATTGCATAAACGTGGACCCTTCACCAATTAAAATTCTCAAAAATCGAACCCGTCACAAACCGAAATTTTTTCAATTGAATGAAATATACTTGCTTGTATGAAAATTAGCTTTCATTTTTTTTTATCCGATCTTTGCACATAAGTAGTATGTACATACCTACCACATATGTTAACACATTCTTAAAACAAAAAAAAATAATGTTTTGGAATAATTTATTGTTTTTGTGAGTTAATTATTTTCATAACAAATTTAGGTTAACTTTTACGTGATTTAAGTATTAAAATTTTACAATAATTTAGGCTATCTTTTTAAACAGGATTTGTTTTTCACAATTTTTCAGTGTGCCCTACCTTTTTTTTTCATAATTTTTTGTGATTGCTACTTTTTTTCTAAATTTTTGTTGTTGCTACCTTTTTTCACAATTGAGAAAAATTCACATTGTGGGTACCCTGGGTAAAATTCCTACATAAACCCCTACTACTATATTGTCACACACAAATCCCATGATGCCAATGTAACATACATGCAATATATCGGTCAGTGAGAATTATGTCCTTTCTATGGGGCTTTGCAATTTCCCTGCAACTATTTGACCTATTATCCCTGCAACTATTTGAAATATCCAGAAGAAACAACATGAATAGTCTATTGAATAAACAATAAAAGTCCACTTTTTGTAGAAATCGAAATCTCAATGCCTTATTTAATTATCAAGCCATTCCATGGTATCATTCCCCTCCACAACAGTTTATTATTACTTTATAATATAATAATTTACTTAAATTAAACTTGCTAGTATTTTTTTATTAGTTTATTCTATTTATAACAATTTAAAAATAAATAAGTAGGAAATAAGAAAATGTCAAAAATATCCCCTCCAAAACAAGCGGTTATCACGGAATGGAGGGCTGTGTTTTCATTGCAGGGTCATTCCATTTAAAAAATCAACAGAAAAAAGGATTTTGGCACCCACCACCTCCGATTTTTTTCTTTTTTTTAATTTGGTGAAATCACTTTGCGAGTCAAAGGAAATGTCCGAAATTTTTTTGCTGTATCTCAAATAGTTTTTATTTTACAGCCATTAAAATTTCAGCTCATCTTGCACGTTTGAAATTTTTTAAATGAGTCTCGTATATCTAGAGATAAAATTCTTTCTCTAGAACTATACATTGGAACTCTATGATATTTTTTTGGCAAATCAATAAAAGCATATTGATGTTATGAAAACATATTTAATTCCCCAAAATCAATAAACATTTTCAGGGAAAAATTTGAAAGAGGCAAGTATTTGCTTTTTTTTTGTAGAAAAACTTACTTTATTAAATCTAAATTATCAAAAAGAGGGTCCTCCACAATTTAAATTTTTTTATACAAGAAAATAATTGTAATAACATGTTTTATCATAATAAAGAATAAAATTGATGGCTATTTTTCTCTTTATAGTAAAAATAAATTTTCACTTTTTTCGGCCATCTTGAAAAATCACAGCTTGAAATTTTTAAAAAACAAACACAATTTTATTTAGTAATATAATTTCAATACTGAAATTTTTTTATAATCATGTTATTCTGATAACATTCATAAAATATTTAAGTTAAATAATTTTTAAATAACAATTTTAAAGACCCTTTAAGTAAAACTTAATTACAAGAAATTTGTTTTCTAGTCTATACGTTAGTTCAACAAGACCATTACCACCTCCAATTTTTTTAAAACTTAGTGTAAACTCTTTCTTTGTAGATAAAACTATATATCCAAAATTATTTTGCTGTATGTCATAGTTTTTGTATTACAGCCATTCAAAATCTCAGCTCATCTTACACGTTTAGGATTTTCAAAATGAGGCGCATATATCTAGATATAAAATTCTTTCTTCAGAACTGTTCATTGTATCTCTATGAATTTTTTTTTTGAAAATCAATAAAAGCATATTGATGTTATAAAACAATATTTAATTCCCCAAAATTAATATAAAATTTCAGGAAAAAATTTGAAAGGCCAATAATTTTTTTTTTTTTTTTTTTTTTTTTAAGAAAAACTTACTTTATTAAATTTAAATTATCAAAAACAGTGTCCTTCAAAATTTAATTTTTTACATACATAAAACTCATTGTAAGAACATGTTTTATTATAATTAAAAATAAAATAGATGGCTTTTTTACTCTTTATAGTAAAAATGTGCACTTTTTTTGACCATCTAAAAAATCACACTTGTTGAAATTTAAAAAAAAAATTAAACAAGATTTTTATTTATCAATAAAATTATAATGGTAAAATTTTTGCATAAATATTTGTTATTTTGATACCATTTACTTATTTAAAATATCTAGATAGATTAAATATTAAAAAAAAAACTTTGAATAAAATGAATAGTGTGTAACATTCAAAGTATTCTTAAAATCAACAGTTCTGTCTTTTTCACTCAAACTATCAATTTCTTTAATTCCTTTATTGCCACTAAAAGTTAACTTATGGCATTCACTTGATGTTATCTTTCCCACACTACATTTTAAAGGTTCCATTTTTCAGTTTTAAACTTAACTACAATTTGAAAACATTTAACTAACCAAAATTAAAATTATCCTTATGAGATATTCTTTATAAAAGTGTGACCAATAAGTTCATTCCCAACTTCCTTCTGTCCATCTCTTTCAACCATCTCCATGTGAACATTCCATAGTTCAAGTGGCTTCAAGTGTTTACATTAAGTCCCAATCAAATGTCTACAACACATGCCCTTATAGGGAGGCACACACATTTAAGAGACTTTTCCTTTTTTGTCTGTGATCACCACAAAAAAGAAAGTTGCAAAATTGAGTATGACTATAGATTAGAAAACAAATTTCTTGTAATTAAGTTTTAATTAAATTAACTTCAAAATTTTTATTTAAAAACTATTTAATTCCAACTTTTTATGAATGCTATCAGAATAACAAATAATTATAGAAAAGTTTCAGAATGACAAAAGTGCAAATTTTTACTCTAAAGAGTAAAATAGCCAACAATTTTATTCTGTACTATGATAAACCATGTTCTTACAATTATTTTCATGTATAAAAAAGTAAAATTGTGGAGGACCCCTCTCTTTGATAATTTAGATTTAGTAAGTTTTTCTACAAAAAAATCAATTACTTGCCACCTTCAAATTTTTTCCAGAAATTTTATATTGATTTTGGGGAGTGAAATATTTTTTTGTAACATCAATATGCTCTTATTGATATCCCAAAAGAATTTTATATCTAGATATATGTGCCTCATTTTGAAAATCTCAAACGTGTAAGGTGAACTGAAATTTCGAATGGCTGTAAAATAAAACTATTTAAGATACAGCAAAAAAAAAATCAGACATTTACTTTGACCCACAAGGAAAGCGTTTTCACCAAATTTTAAAAAAAAATCGGAGATGGTGGGTGCCATGGTCCCATTGAATTGACGTGGAATGAACCTGCACCAAGTTCTGAAATTATAAAAATTATGATATTTCCCTTAAAATTAAATTAAAGGTTAGAATGCTGTGTACATCTATAAGAAATAGAACTTTGCTTTGTGTCTTACGCAAAAAATCCCTCCTGATGGATTGTCCTTATTCTTCCCCTGGACCTTTTAAATACTTTTTAAGTTTATCAATGTCGCAAGAATCACCTAGTCTTCTGGCTGGTCATCATAGTTAAGGACATATCCAAGATTTGACATGGATGTACCGGGTACCCAAATATTTTAGGGGTGGCTGTGTCGGAACACAGCCAAGTGGGTTTTTGAAACCTCCTTTTAGCAGATTATTAGAAATATTGATTCAGTGATCCTGCATAACTTGGACTGTTGAATTCTAAATCTTTGAATTTGCAGATGTCTTTGGCAGATGCAAAAGCCTTGTGTAACCACAAAAAAACTATAGACTCGACAATAGATGCTTGCATCATCATTTGTTGTAATATATATATATATATTGTGGCATGAGGTCTACAACTAGGTGACTTATATGTAATTCCTATGTAGTAACCCCATCGTCAATAGCCCACTGTGCAGCTCTAGTGTCACTTTAATTCAACCAACCTATTGTAGTACTAGTTCAAAAATATACTTGCTATTAAAATGGATAAAATTATCTTTAGAAAATTTTATTTTGAGAAATCTATACAAACTCTTCAACCTAATATGTAT
The DNA here is from genome assembly GCA_963932185.1 of Troglohyphantes excavatus. Taxonomy (NCBI): domain Eukaryota; kingdom Metazoa; phylum Arthropoda; class Arachnida; order Araneae; family Linyphiidae; genus Troglohyphantes; species Troglohyphantes excavatus. Next base: position 11,885,983 of record OZ010676.1, on the reverse strand, counting down.
TTGTAGTAACACTGGTTATGTGGTGACGTAACTGAAATGAAATTACTGTCACAAGTGAGGAAATACGTTACCTTTCCATGCTATTCATAGAAGAAAAAACCTATAAAAATGTCATCCATAATAAGTATTATTTCTAAATTTCGATTATCTAAAAATATATATATATATAAATATTAAAAATATATTTTCCATTTTAATTAAAATTTTAATGGTAATATATTGCAGTATTATTGTGAGGATATTGTCATTCTATATTGGTTATTGTATAAGGTATTTTATATTTTTTAGCTGTATGCTACTGCATCTTTGGCATTAAGTGCTGACAGTTATGAAGAAAACTTGAAAAAAGAAGACATTATCAGGATTTTTGATTTGTAAGTTCTTTAGAAAATTTATATTGTATATGAATGTATGTACTGTTATGTTCAATTAAATTACATCACAAAAGTACCTAATTCTTCTATTTGATTTTTTTTCAGCTATATTGCTTTCTTAGTATTTGTGTAAATCTCATAAAATAACTTTTATGAAGCAATGCTTTCTGGTTTAGGTTAGAAACAAAATTACATTGGTTATATACTAATGATTTTTTCGTTTAAAGCAAAGTAGTATAGTATTTTTACTCCAGATCACTTTACGGCATGCAAGCGCATGAGCTGATTTTTTTTTAATTGAAGTGTTGGATATATTTTGTGGGGTTGACACATTTGACGCAGCTGGTGTTCATTTTTTATTCTGGGACATGAATGTTGAATATTTCGTTTATCGTTCTATAGAAGTAACACTATGGCTGGTTTGTTACAAATGAAAGGTATATCCGTTAAGTCTATTGATGTATGTAGAGAAATGGGAGTATGGGTGGTCGGTTTAAAAACGTAAGTGCTTGCCAGTTGTGGTGTATGTCAATAATTGGATGTGTCATAAAAATATAATGGTCTGCTGTTTTCATTTATCGTGTGATAGAAGTATAGTTTTCCTTTTCATGGAAATGGTGGACTGTTCTTAAGCCATGCATATTGATAGTTTAAAAAAGTTAATAAAAATCAGTTAACCTATTGATAATTAAAAAGCATTTTTAGCAGAGTAAACTTAGAATCATCTAAATAGTATTTTGATTTAAGAGTTAGACGGTTTCGAGAAGGTGTAGCGCTTTGCACCCATTATGCTAATGCATTGGATATGTGTTGGATGGTTTATTTTCCATTTGATTTATTGATCATTTTTTGTTAGATGGTTGAATATTTAAAATGTGTGGTTCGTTTTTCCCATCTGGATTGCGATTGTGTATTTTAATTAAAATATATCGGTACGGTTTAATGTCATAGATGTTGTGTTGCAAATGAAAGTCTGACCGTTGGACATACTTGATTGCAGTGAGTTTTCGTATTCATGGTGAATGTTGTGTACCAAGTATTTTGCCGCACCTAGTTGGTGATTGCATATTTTATTTAATATATTTCTCTAAAGGTTGTTGGGCGTTTTCTTTTTACGAGCAATGTTCAATTTAAAAAATATGCCACGGGTGACGATGTGATAAAAGTATATTCGTTTTTCCACCACCTGTCGGATAATCATGCAGGGAATAACAGTTTTTGCAATTCAATCTGAGCATATAACACGGGAATTGCGGAGCCACTCGGAACTAGGCTTTTGCCATGCTGCTATTTTCTCATGTCTACAGTTGATCGAGTATTCCCGTGTGTGACTTGGACCTTTGCAGTCTTAGAGCTACTATTGTCTCACATTATTTTTGCGAGCCAGCATCATCAGTGTGTGAACTTTTTATGGTGCTTATGCAACACTCTTTAAGCTTACCGATCATCTAGCAGTTAGTAGTGTATGCATGTGAACTTTCATCAAGTCAAGTTTTCTGTGCTGCATCGCTGACAACCTTCAGTGTGCCTGTGTGTGTTATACTTTAGTAGTGTCCGAATATTTACCAAACACACAGTTTAAAAAGTCCATAATAATAGCAGAGATGAGTTTAATTTTTAAAATCCTACTTTTATTAAAAAGGTAAAATAAATTCAACTCAGATATAAGTTTAAAACTAAATAATTTATTTAAAGCATAAATTATTCCAGCACTGTATATTTAACAAATAAGAAAAAAAAGGAAAAACACCGAGACATGTGGCTTAACATCTTACGCGGAAGTAATGGCAGCTAGACATTTCTAGAACATACTACAAAATTGCTGCAGCTTGAGCAAAACATGAAGTGATGGAAGATGAAGAATGAAGTTGGATTAGTTACTTATATACCAACTTCATTTACATAAGAGGGCAAAGATTTACATTTGCATATTATATATAAAAGTTATACAAGCTTTGCAATAAGGGAAGTGGTGGTCTCTGGATTATTTACAAACACAGCGCCCGGCAATCCTAAACGTACAAGCATCAGAGGAAAAATTTATGAGGAAAGGTAAAAAAAATATTTGAAATCTTCGATCCAGCTCGTGAAACAAATATGGTAAGTACATTTATGATTATTTTTATATATAGTATGTTACCTCTTCTTATGCTCGCTAGCATGCTGAAAATATAATATTGGATTTATTGCAGCGCAGCGAGTGAAAACCAGCGAGTCGTCTTTCGAAGACGAATTTGAATTCCCTGAAGGGGGTCCTTTATTTAAAGAGCCAACATGTTCAGGTCCATTTCTTAAAGATCCCTTGCCCAAGCTGTGCAGATAAGGATTTCAAGGGTAGTTTCTATGCCTATCTAGCAAAGAGTCGCGGAGAGAGTGGTTGTGTCTCACGACTTAATTTTGCCATCAATCAACTAAGCGTGGTATTGATGCTCTTGTGGTACATGTGAATAAGGAATAGAGGAATTAACTGAAAAAGTTTTAACGAAATTCTCTTATTCATTGTAGCCCATATCACAGTTTTAGTGTTAAGAGAATGTTGCTATGTTGTTTTTCCATCTTATCATTTTTGTGTGTAACATGTTGATTTTAATAGTAGTGATTATTTTTTTAATGTGTGTTGTTTTTTCTATCTTGACAGTTTTACTAAGTTTAAATGTTTTTTGCAAAAAATATTTAGCTAGCCCGCTGTCTGACTTTTTTGAACCAGGTAATGAAAATTTTGTTCTCTTCAAAATGCAAAAGTCAACAACCTGGTATATAGTCAACATATCGGGTATTCCATGCTGGAGCTCAGTAAGCTTTGTGTCTGTAAATTATATTATGAACATTTTAAGATACATTATGGGGATTTGTGAGCTTTTTTATATGGATACTGATTCTTTGAACATGAATTTGAAAGATTTCTGTTACTTAGATATCAAAACCCACTTCTCCCGCATGATGGATTTCAGTAATTTCAATAAAAATCATCAGCCAAGGAGAAGGGAAAACTAGGTCTTTTAGAATCTAAAATAATAAGCAAATTTGTGGGTTTACGCTCAAAAATGTAAATAGTGGGAAACGGGCCGCGAAAGGTGTGTGAAAAATAGTGTTAATACTTTCATACATGATCTCTATAAAGAAGTGTTGTATAATGAAACTTCATTTAAGCACTTGCAATCATCCATTGTTGCTAAAAACCCGTGTCATCACCACAAGCATTTCAAACAAAACACCATTGTCCTGTTACTATGATAAAAAAAATTTATCTGACATTTCACTGTTATAGTCATGTGTATTATCTTGCTCACACCGAAACGGAAAGCGATGTGAAAAGTGAACTTTAAAGCAGTGTTGAAAAGTGTGCGATCAGATTTCTTATCACATAGGTGCATTTTTTTTAATCAATATTAATTTTCAGCAAATATGAGGTTGTTTATTTTGCTTTTTTTAAATTTTTATTTAGGTTAACTTTTTCTATTTTCAAAGTATTTAGAGTTTAAGGGCGATCAAACAACATTGAAAGAAATTAAGATATCGTTAAAAAATCTGGAAACGAAACATAAAAGCCTATGTACAGATTACTAAGTTATGAACACACTTACTATAAATCAAAATTTTGAAATTATCCAAAAATTAGAAATTATGGAAGGACGAAATCCTCTAATTGAAAGCAACTTATCAATTAGATCATGCTTAATTTAAGCTGGAGTAAATAAATGTTTTAAGAAACTCCCAAGAATTATACAGGTATAGCGAGTTGTTTCTTTTTATGTTTGTTTTGTATTTGATTTGATTTTGTTTCATTTTTATTTTCTTAATTTTTATTTAGTTTTTTTTTTCTCAATTAGATTATAGAGACGTTAAAAATGCATTATACATTGTTGATAAGTATGCAAAGCGCACATGGCAAAACCTACGATCTTTGAAATTAGCCATTGCATATTATGAAACAGTTAACCAAAAGTTTGATCCATAGTTTAGTTTTCTTTTTCTGTGTTTTCATCATATTTAGATTATAAGGACTTTTATGTTGAAAATGCATTGCAACTAATTGATTTCACAATAGAGTAGTTAAATAAAAACTTGAAGCTTTGAGGAGGACTATTATTTTTGAAGTGATGCATGAAAGATGTGTTCTTTTTGATAAATTAATTCATAAAAGAAATTGAAGCAAAAAATTTAACACTTAAAAGATAGAGCCAATCATATTATTTTTAATTTAAATGTAATGCAATCTTGAATTTTATAATGTGCTATTTTTTATATTCCATAATTATTGTGTGTAGAAATTTTGTGCTTCCTATGTATTTGTAGACTCTAAGTGTTTTCTTTTTTGGTGTTTTAGCACTTGCAATTTGCATGTGTGGTATGTATTTTTTGTAATCTTTAAAAAAAATGTAGCTTTTTATTAGTATTGTACCTGATGTATATGCATAATAAAGAACACAGTGTCCCAAGGTTAATGTCTTTGCAGTTGATATTTTTAAAAACATCTGCGAGATACATTGATCTGAAGGCAGCGTGTCAAAACAACAAATGCATGTACAAAAAAAGTTTTACGTTATTTATTTAACAATCAGTCTACGAGAAAGGAAAAAAAGTAAGTAGATAAAAAGCTTGACTTTTTTTTTATTTTGCACACATAAAGCATTACATTTTCTATACATAACACAGTTATGTGTTTTTAATTATATAATTTTTGGACACTAAAGTTTTTCAAAACATTATACACATTTTAAATAATAACAGTATAAGCAGTACAGACAAGGGTATGTATGCAACTTCGTAAAATGACAATCATGTGAGACTTCAAGGAAGAGTTACAATGGTACCGGAACAAAGAATGTTTATTGTCGGTTAAGCTCTTTCATCAATTCGTCATCTGTCAAAAGTTTATAGTAAGCCACTTTCAATTTATATCCAATTGCGTGAGTGGTATCTGTTGACTTGTACTTAGCAGACAAAACAAAATATAACATTTGTGTGTACAGTTGCTCATCTGCTGCACACATAACATATGACTTGGGAGCGATTCTATGCACGTGAAAGTAGGAAAACAGAGTGTTTTCTTCTTGGATATGGTGATATGGCTCGATGATTTCCTTGTTATTTAATATTTTAAAATGGTAAATTGTATTTTCTAGATATTGATACGGGGCAACGCCTTTGAGGACACATGTTTTCAGATCTGGAAAGAGTGTTTCATGAATGTTCAATATATATTTGCAGGCTGATGATTTACATAGCAATTTGTAATGCTCCATGGCTCGCTTGCAACTGAATGACATCACATGGATCGCATGACATTCATGAGCGCACGACAGATTTGACGATGGTTGTTGTAGAATGAAGGGGGGGGGGGGGATTATGGGGTTGCGCCAAATTCTCCTCACTAAACACTCCGCGAAGAACTGGTTTCGTTCCTACCTTTCTCCCAAAGTTGCTCGATAGGTTTTAGCGCTGCCTGATTGGACATAGCAGAGATATCACGACCAAAAAGATCGTTTGATGAGTATTGGAATTCTTAGGTTCATCTCCTCTCTGCTTCCGACAGTCGGGTGGCTGAGGGTGAAGCCGATCGGGTACGCTTAGCGCTCGACATAAGAGATTCGGTTCAACTGCAACCCCAGTAACCATAATGCTCGCCTCCTTCCTGCCTTTGACTGTCAGGTCGGAGGGCCAGTTATATAAAGCCGGTAGGATAAGAATGAACGGCAGAGGTGGCGCCACTGGGGGGGCTGTAGCCCCCCTGTCGGGCAAAGCAAGGGCCCTCTTTAGTCTGGCGGCCTAAGCGGGCCGCTTGATCTACCAGATAAAGTTACGCAGCCTCCCCTTGTAAAAACTATTCCTGCGCCATCCCGCAGGCAAGTGGTTTCCAATTCTTTGTCAAGGTCCAGCAGTAAAATGAAAGTTTTTTGCACACCGCAATACTCTTTTCTTTGTAATCTAGGGGATCGGAGAGAGAAGGACCCCTACCCTACTTTGTTTTTTGTTGGTGGATGACACTTTTCGGAAAGGAGAGTGACCCCAGGCCATGGCCAACAAAACTGAAGATGTCCCCCCTTTAATAAAACTTCCCATTCAGATCTAGGGTTCTGGGTGGCGTTGTGTCCGTGTGAAAAAATTATCCCTACAGTGCTCTCTTGTTAACTATTTTCTGCATATTATAGAGTAAACAAAAATTTATCTTCATGTATGTTAAATTTTTGTGAGTCTAAACATTTCTTCATACACATCTTTTTTACAATTTTGCATATCTACCATATTGAAGTAAGTAAACTTTTCTATTTTCTTATAACGAGGAAACAAAATGAAACAGCTAGGTTGTATTTGTGATGGGATAAAAAAAAGCTATTGGTATCGATTTTTCCCACTCTGACCACAAAAGATTGTTGAGTGAGGTACGAGAATAAGAGAGGAATGAGATAGTTTGGAGTATCAAGTTTAATCAGTTTAAAGATAAGGCCCTCGATCCATACTCTATCGAAGACCTTTGCAATGTCGAGGAAAAGGGCCCCTGTGCTCATTTTATTTGAGAAACCCTCCGTGATGAATTCAGTGACCCTAAGTAATTGGTGTGTGGTGGATAATCTTTTGGTGAAACCAAATTGTTGAGGTATTAGAGATCTGTTTGCCTCAAGGTGCTGTAGCAGCCTGTTTCTAATGATTAGTTTCGCTATTTTGCTAAGAAGTGGAAGTAGGGAGATAGGCCTATAGGATACTGGTTGCGTGGCCTTTTTTCCTGGTTTTCGGATAGGCCTTTCACACTTGTATAATTTTGTGTTGTATCCATATATATAATTTTAAAACTGAATATAAGTATTACTCATAATTTTTCATTTATAATGCAATATATTTATTGTATTGTCGTAGCGTAGATACTTTGTTTTTATACAAAGCATTTATTTTAACATTTCTTAATGTAATTGTAAAACACTATCATAAAAATCAAGATACTTTTTTTTTCCAGAATTTTGTTGCCACCCTGTACTTGTAAATTTGATATAGTATAGATGTGTGGTACTGTGAGAGTTTAGAGATAAGCTGGGATATTTATATATGGATATTTTAACAGAAGCTAGTGTTTTATTAATCTGGTATTTGCACTAATTGAATTACAAACTTTTGTAATGTTTGAATTATCAAGAGTTATTTTTTTTTAAATTTTGCCACGTGTGCTGTAAATTGATTTGTTACTTTAAATATACAAGTTTAATTGAATTCTTATACCATACTGAGTGTATTAAGCAACATTTTCATCTTCTAAAAATGTTTGGAAATATACTTATGCAATTCTTCCATTTTCCTCTTAAATTAATATTAAAAATGTTTTTTATAGGTTGGGAAAGATCTCATGCACTGAATCATGTATGGAACTGCTGGAGCAGAAGATGGTGCTCTTACAGTATGTTCGATTTCGAAAAATTAAGTAAATTCCTAGTGTACGGTGCCCCGTTGTCGCCAAGGCAAAAATGACGTGTTTTTTTTGTGTTGCCAAATCAAAATGGTGGTTTGGTTTGGTTAATTAATGTCGCACTAGAGCTGCACAGTGGGCTATTGGCGACGGTTCGATGCCTTTCTCGAATGAAAGACACGGGGACAATGCCTCGTATTTTTGAACCATGGTCAGATGACGAGGAAACACGAGGGCACCGGACACTAGGAATGAACAAGTAACTGGTCAGAGGAACTCCCCAGCTAGTGTCTTGAACAGGGTTCGAAATTATGAGATAAGTTGGGCGTCTCACCTAGCAATTTCTTTTTAATTGCCAAAATGTTCTGCTTAGCAGGCTCGTGGACTACAGCAAGTACAGCCGGGCTGCACCTAAATTTATTTGTGTATTTAAAAAATAAAATCGGATATTTTACTAATTTTCTTAAATGAAGATTAGAATTGAAAATGAAATTTCTACGGTAGTAAACAAAATATCCGATAAATAGCAAGCCTGTTGCCGTAATGCACAATTCAGGAAGGGGAAAAACTCCATATAATCAAAACTGCAGCCAAAAAGCGAAGTTCGAAATCGGCTGTTTATACATGGCAACCTCTACGTTAGTATGGAGATTTCCCCCATGCTAATGCACTGCATTTGCGAGAAGGTACAGCCGAAATTAATTTTCTGACATTGGCTGCAGTTGGGAATTTGATAAGCTGATTGGCTCGTGCATAAATTGCGGGGATGTGTGGGAAGAACCAAGAACTGACGAGAATCTCTCCAAACGGAAATAGTTTTCATTATAAATTTACTGTGTGCTGTTGTTTCGTTATTTAAATTAATATTAAAATTGACAGATTCGCATGTTTAAAAGAAAGGATTGCTTTAATTTTCAAAAATAAGCAAGTGTTTCTATTTTTTTTGCATGTTATTATTTCGTAAAAATTTAAAGGAAACTTTGATTTGAGTAGTAAACTATAAAGAATTTCCATTCATGTATGGCTGTGGAAAAAAGAGAGGGGGGGGGGGGGTTCACATGTTTTCTGCTGCACTAACATTTTCGCTCACGGGCCGCCACTGCTGCTTAGGAATAATTTTAAAATAACTCAAATTGCTTAAGCAGAGCTGCCAACTCTCAAGATATTTTTTTAACCGTTTTAGCTTTTACATGAAGTTGGAAGCATGTTTCCATTTGTACTATAATAATGTCTCCTGTCTTAGTGACAAAATTACTGAAAAGTATGAGCAATTATTGAGTCAACGTTAGACATAAAAAAATGACTGGGTGTAAAATTATGGTCGTAAAACTGAATTTTTTAGGTGCAAAATTCGACTAACGACCACTAATTTCGAACCCTGGTCTTGAGTCAAATGATTCCATCACCACCTGGAAACACTTCCACGCTGCGGGCTAGAGTCCACTTTAATGGAGAAAGTGCAGAATCAGTCTTGAGTGTGACATTATCTCCAACGGATGCATTTGATGTTGACACAGTCCACTTTCACTTTGATTGAATTGTTTGCAGGTATTCCTTGATCTATTGTGACCAGAACTGGGATCTTGCCGTTTGGAGAAACACCCATCTTGATTTAAGCGGCATTGCTGTTGTAGATACTTTCTCTGGTAGAGCTCCAATTAGAAAATTTCCTGGTGTTAAAACTTCCAAATCGTGTGGATCTGAACTGACAGGACAGAGCGGGGGGAAAACTGGGGGAAATTCCTAGATGAACCCCGATTCTGGTGAATTAATACTATCAGATTTTGTTACTGCAAAGTGGCAACATAACTTGGAAATCAAGGAATTGTCATGGAACTTTTTAATTCCGGAAATGTTAGTGAAAATTTCACAAAAAATCGGAGACATTTTCCATGTATATATATATATATATATATATATATATACGAGGTGTGGCTAGAAAAAAACCGAACTAGCACAGGTGAAACAATAAAACGAATGCAATAAGGCTGAAAGTCGCCTGGCCTGTCACGTGACTCTTGCTCCGCCTACTGCTCGAGTTTTATCTGCCTCCTGCACTCAGTCTGCCCGTGGCGTCTGTTCTAAGTAGTTGACGTTTTGTCTGTGCGTCGGAAAAATGTTGAGTGTACAGAAAGAACAGCGTGTTAACATCAAATTTCTTTTCAAACTTGGAAAATCTGCAAGTGAAACGTTTGTAATGTTGCAACAAGTGTACGGCGATGATTGTTTATCGCGAACACAAGTGTTTGAGTGGTTTAAACGATTTAAAGATGGCCGCGAAGACACAAGTGATGACGCTCGCACTGGCAGACCATTGTCAGCAAAAACTGATGCAAACATTGAAAAAATCGGTAAACTTGTTCGAGAAGATCGCCGTTTAACAATCAGAGCAATGTCTGAGTTGACAGGAATTGACAAGGAAAGTGTTAGGCAGATTCTTCATGAAAGTTTCAACATGCACAAAGTGTGTGCAAAAATGGTTCCAAAGTGTCTCACAATTGAACAGAAGGAACGCCGAAGAATGATTTGTTCTGACATCCTAGGAAACATTGAACGTGATCCCACCTTTTTACAAAATGTTATTACTTGTGATGAATCGTGGTTTTTTACTTACGATCCCGAAACCAAACGCCAATCGATGCATTGGAAATCTCCTGATTCTCCACGACAAAAAAAAGCACGAATGTCAAAATCGAAATTCAAGGCAATGATGATTGTTTTTTTTTATGTCAAAGGGATTGTACACATTGATTGGGTACCAGAGGGACAAACAGTGAATCAGCATTACTACATTAGCGTCCTGACTACCCTACGTGAGCGAGTACGGAGAAAACGGAACGATTTGTGGAAAAAAAAGACATGGATCCTGCACCAAGACAATGCCCCAGCTCACAATGCGTTGTTAGTGAAGACGTTTTCAGCCAATCACAACATTCCCATCTTAGACCATCCACCCTACTCACCTGATTTGGCCCCCTGTGATTTTTTTCTTTTCCCTAAAGTCAAGTCAGCTTTGAAAGGAACTAGATTTGAGAGTGTTGAAGCAGTAAAAGAAAAAGCGACGGAAGTAATGTATGGACTTACCGAAAATGATCTGCAGCATTGCTATGAACAGTGGAAAATTCGTATGGAGCGGTGTGTAGACCGAGGAGGAGAGTACATTGAAGGAGATAACATCAAATTGTAAATAATGGAAAATAAAATTTTTTTATAGCATCAGTTCGGTTTTTTTCTAGCCACACCTCGTATACATGGATACAACAAAAAATTATGCAATTGCGTCAGGCATAATAGTAATTAAACACGTTCTGTGGAAAAAGAGAATGCAAAAAAGCAGAGCATTTGTTTCTTTATCAGAAAGTAATGATTTTAAGCAAGTGTTTTCAAATTATTTCTTTTGTAGGTAATTTTTATATATATGTTTCCATTCTAATCTTCAATAAATCAAATATTTATTAGCCGTGCAAGAGTTGTTTAAAATCCTAAGTCGAACGTGCTTTGCTTTCGTTTTTCCCTCTATCAGTATATCAGTTCTATAAACAATGAAACTGCGCATGCACATGTCCATGCTTTTTTTTCTTTTTCAGAACTAAAAGGAAATATTGGCAACTAAACTATGCAGAATAGAAGATAATAATTGCTGTTTTAGTGATTCAAATTTGAAAATTTCTCTGATTTTTTGTGAAATGTTCACTAACATTTCCAGAATTAAAAAGTTCCATGACAATTCCTTGATTTCCAAGTTATGTTGCCACTTTGCAGTAACAAAATCCGATAGTATTAATTCACCAGAATCGGGGTTCATCTAGGAATTTTTATATATATTCATCTCTGAAAAAGTTTGGAAATATACTTATGCAATTCTGCCATTTTCCTCTTGAATTAATATTAAAAATGTTTTTTATAGGTTAGAGAACAACACAGCTCCGGAGCCATGTATGGAAATGCTGGTAGATGTCATAATGGACCTGCAGCAGGACATGCGGAAATTGATTTTTGGAGCTCGTCCGGAAGAAAATGTATTGATCTGCAATACGGCACACAAAGTAATAATTATTTGTTTTTAAATGAATAAGTTACTTGCTTCCAATCATATGCAGTTATTGAATCTGTTATGTATAGAGATTTTAGTATTTTTAAAAACGCAGTGTTCACTCTAGAAATAAAGAGGGCAGGGTGTCCCGTTTCCTTTAAAAAGCACTTGAAGTCACCTCTAAAAAAACGGTTGTAGTGGACATGGCCAGCTGTTAACTCATCGGACCCGCATCTGGAGGAATGATTGTTCGATTCTTAGCATGTGAGTATTACGATCTGATCTGGGGTAAAGCATGGCATGCCAAACACAATCCGCCATATGCAGTTAAAATCCGTAGTGGTCCAAACGTTCTGGGGTAAAGCATGGCATGCCAAACACAATCCGCCATATGCAGTTAAAATCCGTAGTGGTCCAAACGTTCTCACGCTTATTCACGTTGTGTCCAAATATCAGCTCAGATGTTTCAAACCCAGACAGAAACCAGTTTTGCTCTTTCCCAAAGTCCCCAAGGAAAATATCTGATCATAGCCCATGAGCATATAGCAGCCCGGGTGTTGTCCTTGTCATATAATCATGGTTCAAAATTACGAGGCCCTTTTCCCAGGTCTTTTTTGGGGGTATAGTTCCCTAACCGCCGCCAATAGCCCACTCTATTGCGACGTTAATTCATCAACCAAAAAAGTCTTGATTGGTTAATTAATGCCGTGCTAGAACTGTATAGATGGGCATTGCTGATGGTTTGGGGTCTATCTCTAAAGAAAGACCCGGGAAAACTTCCTCGTATTTTTTTACCATGGTCAGATAGATAACAAGGGGTACACCTGAGCTGGTACCCGAAGCTACTTCAATAGGCATCAGGACCAAAGCCGGATTTAGAGTTAATGGGCCCCTAAGCTGAGTGTGGGCCCCCTCCCCCTCACAACTACACAGAGGGTGTCAAATTTTTTTTGGAAAATATATATTCCATAACTGTAAATTAAATCATTTTAAGTGTACAAATAAAATTGGGATACACGCTGGTTTTTGTAAATTTCCAATACTGTAATAAAATGTCTAGTTTCAAGGAATCTTAAGGTGCAATGACATTCTGGAATCAATGAAAATTATAATAAAATATTACCCTCAAATGGTTCTAATAATAAGCAAAGTAAAAATTTAAGAAAAATAAAAACAACTGATTTGAAAACTGTGAAACAATGCAATTGTCATGATTACAAATTAAAAAAAACATAAAAGTATTATTATAAAAGTATTTATTATATTTGCATTTTATTAATCTGTTACAAAAAATAGAATTTTTGTCCATCATAAAAAGATTATAGTTTCTTTTCATTAGGATTTGAATTATCATTCTTCAAAATAATTTTTCCCGCAAGTTTACTCAAGCTGACTTTTTTCAAAAGAGGATGGACTTTTTGAAAAAAAGGGCAAACCACCCTTCAAAAAATGCCTAGAGTGAACACTGAAAAACGTCTGTTTAAACAAGGTGATCTGGTCCTTAAAATTAATGAGATCTAATTTATGGCCATATTAAGTGACAGTGAAAATAGTTGCCTCATAAAAATGATGATACAGAATTAGCAGTAAACTTTTTCATTTAGTTTTTAAGGTTCCAAGGTTTTTAATAAATTTAAAGCGCTAGTTGCACTGTTGTTTGTATACCTCGAGACCATTACAATACTCATATAATTTTTTATCGTTTAATCATTTCAAATTGTGAACATTTCATGGCATTATCACAACTAACCATTTAATTATATATTTCAAAATGCATAGTTAGGAAATTCTACAAACACTTCTTTAAGAGTTTTATGCCTATTAAATTTTAGGTTGACCAAGATAAGAAACCGATTACAAGATTTATTATTGGACACTTTTATTTGTTTCGCTGTGTTATTCTTGTGGTCTCAAATCCTGCAACTCAATTGGAACCCTCTTTGAAATGTGAACTTAAAATTTAGCATACTTGCTTAATCCTAATGACAATATAATACTTAGTTACAATAATTAGAAAATTTATAATGAAAAAATAATTATTATTGAATAATTTGATTGCCACAAGTTTTGATATTGACAAGATTTGAGTTTTTAAACCATTATCAGAATGTGTCTAGCCATCATCCTTAAAAGATGTGCCATGAACCAGCTTTGCCTCATCTAAATAGTTTTCTCATTCCATTACTTCACATTACAACAACAGATTTACCTATAAATTTAAGTATTATGCCTAAAGTGGTTTTTAGTATTGATATTCTTCATTAAAATGATAAAGCAAAAATCCTGCTAAATGAAAAATAACTATTGTTAAATAACTATAAACAAAAGTAGGATACTGAAGTAAATGGCTTTATAATTTCATAGTTTGAAGCCCTTGCTTTTATTTTTTATTCAATTAATAACAATAGTTTACTTTTTAGTACATTAAATAAAATTTGTTTTTTAAAAGGTATTTTTTATCACCATTTCTCATGGCAAGACTTTTTTTTAAAAAACGTTATTTAAATTTTTTTTAATGGCATTATTCTTCTGTTTGCATCAGTTCATTGTTTCTGTGTTTGAAATTTGATCTCTGTAGTATAATAACATATTATGATATTTTATTCTCTTCTCATAGCAGCCTTATGAAGTTTCCCATCTTAGTAGATTTTAACTTTTTAGTATCACTAAAAAACTAATTTCTGAATTTCTTATACTAGTGCATTAACTATCATTATTCCTTAAACCTGGCTTTTCTGTCTTTTCTTCTTTCCATAGTAAATTATCAGAATACCATTCTTACCTACTTGTGCGGACTATCTATACGTATGGATTTTAACTATTTTGTATCATTGTAGTATTTGCTATTATAAAATTGTATGCATTTCAAGGAATTTTTTTAGTTTAACAAAAATATTTTGACACTTCAATTTTTTTTATTTGTTAAGTTGGTTTCATTAATTTGTTTATTGTTACAATGCTGAATTTTTCTTTTAAAATGCTATTTGTTGTTTAAAAAAACATTCATTTGTATTTTTTATAAGGCAAGTTAGTGGTAAATAAGATATACTATTTAGTAATTAAACACTTAATTAAAAATATGTATAAAGCTAAAAAACAGTTATTTTTTATATTTGACTCTTAATTTTAAAAAAATGTACAATAATACAAAACAATTTAAATTTTTTTGTGGAATTTGTTTTTACATATCTGATGTTTTAAAATGTTGGCAGGTAAGGAATTCTAAATTTCACAATTTTAGAGCCTTTAGAAGTATTCCAAAGGTTTAAACTATCACTGCTTGAGAGTTGGTATCAAAGCTAGACAGTTTCTAATTGGATCTCATAAATTCGATATTTAAGATCTTTCAATTTTAAGACTTATAATATGTATTTGCTGTTACTGAATATATTTTTGTTTTGTTTCAAATAAAAATTTTAAACCAACAAAGTTTCATTAAAAGTAAATGCAGTTAGTTAATTTTGCGATTTCAAATGAACGTTTTCACCAAAGACATTCAGCCTGCTCCAATAAAAAATTTGGTTTTTCAAACATTCAATTGCAAATATTTCTCCTAATAATAAATTAAATTGTAATATAACTTAAAACCTCTTGCTCAATAGATTAACTATGTAATAACTCATCTTGGGTCATTTTTGCATTCCAAATAAAAATAAACTATCATAATGTAACTTAATTTATTGCATGATTGATGCATATGCGTGACACCTCTTTAAGAAGACCTCCGTTCTATAAAAAAAAAATTGTTTTGCAGAGAGGTGGTCTCTTTATTGAGTTGCATGGAAATAATTTATATCTTTAACCTTTATATTTCTTTATTTAACCTTTATATCATACCATATTTCAATCAGAATCATTTTAAAACCAAACACACACCTTCTAATGGTTAATACAGCATTAAAGAAGCTATGCCATTTTAAAATATGTGTTTGCTAGTACTGAATATTTTTTTATTTTGCTTTAACAGCTTCAAATTAATTTTCTAAACTTATTATGTAATTCTTTTATGTTAATATTGAGTATGTAATAGTACTTGTAAATGAGTTCTTCTGTCTTAAAGTTCACATAATTTATTATTTAGTTGACCATACAATTGATATAAACATAAACTAGCACTAACATTCTAAGCTCTAAATTTTTTAACCAGCACACAAAGTTTTTGGTGATCTTCAAATCTTTCATTTGATAAATCAAACAGAACCAAGAAGTGCCCATTAAGAATTTCTCTAATGTAAAAGGTTACCGTATATACTCGCGTATAAGCCGAAAAATTTAAGTCAAAATTTTCATCAAAAAGTAGGGGCTTATACGCAGGTTAGTAAAATTTATAATATAATTTGTTTAAAATGGGGAAAAGTGAGAAGTTGAAATTAAGCCGATTCTTCTAGAAAACCGCCGACACATTTCCGAGATTGAGAATGTGCGTCATATGCGCTGACTGAAGACCGTTCTGCGCATTGCAGCGTAATCGTAATGCAAAATTTAACTACTCACATAAATAATCAGTTTATCTAAATAAAAAGTATATATTTTGATAAATATTTAATAGGTTTGTAGAATCTATGAAGCTAGTATACGTTACTTTATACTTTAATAGGATTTTGGATGGAAGTCTAAGAAGTTGACATCGTGCATATAGCGAATGACACCACTTTAAAATCAATGTCTTTCTTACTCGATTGTAATAATTAAAAAAAAATCCCCAATACAGATTTCATTCCTTGGTAATATTTTGTACAGATATTAATAGTTGCCTTATTAGAATTTTGGATGGAATCGACTTTAAAGCGGTAAAATCGGAACGTTAATTGCTATCTCGCGAATTCAAGTTCTACCTTCAAATAATTTATTTCGTAATTAAAAACTAAATATTATTAAGAAGTATATATCATAATATACTAGTATTTCCTTTCGAGAAGGATAAAAAAAATGCCCATCCGTATTTAATAGCGAAAGTAGTCAACGATGTTGACAGAAAATAGTTGACGTTTTCAAAGTTTTTAAATCTTTACAAAACGATGTTAAGAAGTTGCACATTTTGGTATTTATGAATGTGGTTTAAAATATTTTATTCGATAATAAGTCAAATTTAATTTAAAAAGTCTGATGGAGGTTTGAAAGATACAAAAACATTGTGAGTGGTATATACTTTTAAGCACTATGAATCGTCGTGAACTTCGAGGAAGGCCGTTTCTCCAGCTACTTTTTTTAAACTTTTGGTTGGCTTAAATATTTATTTAAAAAATTAAAATTTCACTCTTTTTTCGATGATTTGCTGATTTTAATCGGAATTTTTCATGTACAAAAATACAACTCGGCTTATACGCGAGTTTTCAATTTTGGACAAAAAAAACATCCTAAAATTAGGGGGTCGGCTTATACACTAGTATATACGTTACTCCTAAATGGGAAACGGTATACCAAGTCTCTTATTAAAACACAATTTACGACTTTTGTTTTTTCTAATGACGATATTTTTTTAACACATACTTTGCTCCACTCCTGTGATCACATGATTGCTACTTTAAAGTAAACACTTCTTAATTGAGAAATTTTTTCCAAAATCTGTTCTTCCAGAGAGAAAGAAATTGAAGGAGTTCTTTTAATAGAGAAAAAATTATAAATGGGTATATGGGCTAAAATTTCTTTGCAGAATGTATCGATCTTAAGAGAATTTGGTCTTTTAGGAATGTTTTACTATAATAGAAATTTGTTGTTTTATTTTCTAAACAATGCCAGCTAAGGCCTGATTATAAAATTTCCAAAAATACGTTAAATTCCCTAAGTTTAAAAATAGTATATAGATATTTTAATTTTTGAGTATTAATAAAAAAAAAACTTAAAATTTTTGTAAATTGTTGCTTTAATTCTTATATAAATAAATTGCAGTATTGTGTTTACATTTTATACAAAATCTGTTAACAAGTAACATTTCTTCAACTTTATCAAATTAACTTTAAAAAGGTTTTGACTATACTAATGTTAGGCTGACTATACTAATGTTTGGCAGGCATGTAGAAGTCTTGCAAACTGTTTTCTGTGTTATGTAAATGATGAGATATTTTCTATATTTTCAGTATGTCTATCGCTACCTGAATCAACATTCACCGGTGAAAACTTTAAGTGTGAAGTTCATGAACACTTTCTATTGTTGCCAAAAGTATGTAGAGCTTTATTTACCAATTAAACTCTGAAACAGTGTTAAAACAATTTATTACAATCGGACTGTTCGTTAAAATAATTTATCGCAATCTATGCCTATTTCTTAACAGGATAGAAAATTGATAATTCCTTTATTATATAACCTCTCTTTAGAAGGAAAAAATCTACTAATATTTTTAAACACAAATTTTTTACATGCATAGCATAACGTCTGGGGATTTTTATGTTTGTGGGCAAAATATTAAGAATTAAACCATGTATAATCATACTCCCTCAAATAAAGAATTTTCCCTGCAATTAGCGGAAGGTGGAATTTTAAGTCACGGTTTACTGGCTTTTTTTTCTCACTATACTTCTAAAAAGATGTGTTAATTGATGTTATGTGAATGCAATCACGGTTCCCACGGGTCCTTAAAAGTCCTTTAGAACTCATTATTTATTTTTTCTATTTTTAAGAGCCCTTTGAAATCCTTGTTTTTGACTAAGAATCCTTAGAAACTCCTTATTTTCCCTAGCCACAGCAATGATGTATTTTTTGAGTAGTCAATTTCTAACAGATTGTCAAATTACAAGACTAAATGACGAGACTATAAAAGAAATAATTCACAAAAACTTGTTTTTTGTGTGCATTATCTGCTTTCACAGAGCATGTTTAATTACTATTATGCCTGTCGCAATTGTATAATTTGTGTTGTATCCATAAATTATTATTTTAACTGAATATAAGTATTGCTTATAATTTTTCATTTATAATGCAATATATGTATTGTATTATTGTTGCGTGGATATTTTGTTTCTATTCAAAGCGTATATTGCCGCATTTCTTAATGTAATTGTAAATCAGGGAAATTTTTGTGAAACCATCCTGGAAACATCAGGGAACTTTTTTTTTCCAGATTTTTTTTGCCACCCTGTTAGTGTTACTTGAAATGTATTTTTGAGTACATATTAATAAGATTAAAAAATATTAGAATTTTGAATTAAAACTTTCAATAGTCACCATCCTCCCACTTTAAATTCGAATAAAAGGGTGTAATTGATCTTTAATATTTTAATTCCTTAATTTTTACCGCTAAATCAGAACAAAAAATATTCATTATTATGTGTTATGATTATCTATTCATTGTTATTATCTGTTCATTAGCAATTATTATATTCAGCACATTATCAGTTTCGTTCTGCAATTAATAATATCAACATTCCAGCTAAATATGAATTCGAATACTTAATGGAAGACAAAATCTTAAATTAATTTTAAGAAATCAATATTAAGTTTTTAAATCATCACTTTATGCTTATCAAGTAGATAACTAAAAGGTTCTTCTACAAAAGTTAATTGAGTCCTTCCCCCAACATGGAAACGAACTTCCATATGTCTTTCAGACCAGCAGCCCCCCAAATAGTACGCTATGGGAGGTCTGGGGGAAGGAAAAAAAAATAAGAGACGAATATACTCGTTCTTGCCACTCAGCATGTAGAAAAGTTAGACGAGTATACTCGTCCTCTGAAGCTTCCCATGCAGAAAACTTTATGAGATAACTCATTGTTGCCGGCAGGAGGATTAATATCAATGCTTTATAATATATTTGTTAAAATTTTAATTTTTTTTGTAATTTGCACTTTTTTACTTATAGGTCTACAACCTACACTGCTATAGAGATTGCTTGGGCAGCAATGTATCTGGCATATAAAGTTTTACACGTGAATTTTAACCATATTAAGGGATTAAAACAGGTAAGATACATCTGCAGAGGGAAAAAACATTCTTTATTAAACATTCTTTTATTGAGTCTTATACAAAAATATGGAAACATATGGAATGGACCAAAATATGAAAACACTTGAAAAAAGACATATCGTCGCCTCAGAGCAACAGTAAAACATCTAAAAAAAACGAAAATGAGTTTTCGTTCTTGCTAATATTACCAAATGTGCCTTTATTTAGTAGAACACTCGGACATTTTTATGTCTTTGAAATCCCTGAACTACAGCCTTAGATATTCAGCATTGAAAAAACAGCACATTTTAAAATCAATTTTATAGGCAACTCTGTTTTTACTGATATCCTACTGTTGCTCTGAGGCGACGATATAACCTTAACCAATATGACATAAGACCACTTTTGGCATTCAGAACTGCTTGCAGTATGATAAAAAAAAAGGTTTTTATAGTTTTCAGGGAAATCCTATACAATTCAAGTTTGTTGATGGAGGAGGAGGATGGGATGCTCAAAAATTATTTTATTAGGAAAATTTAACTTTTGTGCACAAATTACTATTTCTTTGTCACATTCTTTTGAAATATAAAACGTTGGGTTAACTTTAGGCAATTATCGAAATTTATTATATGAAATATGTCATGCAGCAAGTGTAAAGTATTCAAATGAAATGAGTTATTGTAAACTGGAACTGCAAGTATTTGTGTGCTGTTTTATAGGAACAAGTGAAAGCGGTTGAGGAAGGGCGCTTTCGAGATGTCAAGGAGAATATAATGATGATGGTGTCCACTTTTGGATTTGAAATGTTTCAATCTTCTTTCAAGTAAATGTGTTGACTGTTAAAGAAAAGCCTGTGATACCTAAGCTCATCTGTAAAAACACATCTAATAATAACATGTTAAAGCTTTAGTGGAATGTATATAATGTCACTGTGGAATGTAAAGTTGTAAATTAAATAATAAATATTTTTATGTGAAATGTCATATGCAAAACATAAAATTATTAATTTTTTTCTTAATGTATAAAAGTAAAATCATCTCTTTGTTGTTGTATCATGTTTAAATGATACAACATCATATCTGTGAAATTTGTAAATAATAATTAACATGTACTACATAAGCTACATTTTTGCACTGTCAGGTACCACTTCGCTCGGACTTACAAATCCTGCCTTTTTAAAACACTTCATAACTCTTCCAGGTTCGGCCTTTTAAGAGATGTTGTGGTCCAGAAAACTGCATCCAAAACAAATACAGATTTGACCAACTCTTCACTAGATTTACATAAGGAAATCTGAGAAAGAACATGTCTGAGTAGAAGCTTTCAGTACCCTACTTTAATAACCCTTTCTGTAAGATATTGTCCAAGACCACGTTCTGGAATGGCTTTAAAATTTCCTTCCTGTCGATGATGATGGATGGGATACGAACTGTGTGCTTTTATCAGCTCTGTGTTAGACAATAGCAAATGATTTGGAAAATACTTCAGGATTCTTGCCCCAACCGTCCCCCCCCCCCCCCCCCCCCGAATCGCCGCCACTGAGATAATGACATATCTGTGCAGTAGGCAGCAAGAATCCTGAAGTCTCTTGCAAATCATTTGCTATTGTCTAACACAGAGCTGATAAAAGCACACAGTTTGTATCCCATCCATTACCATGGACAGGAAGGAAGTTTTAAAGCCGTTCCATATTAAAGTAGAGTACCGAAAGCTTCTACTCAGACATATTCTTTCTCGGATTTCCTCATGGGGGCAAGGAGGGCGGTTGCCCCCGCACTTTTATCAGATGCTGCCCCAGCATTTTTTTCGGAAGTTGTCCTCTCACTTTTTTAATATAGCACTTTTTAAAAATAAAATTTAAGTCAATTGTTTTACTGCATTGCCAAAACCAGGAAAAAAAAATTCCCTAACACCCCCTCCCCACCTTACTACAGACGATAAACACATTTAGTGAACGAGTCCATCGACCATCGCAAGTAGTTAAACGAGGCTAGGCCATCATTCAGGGTGGCAACATAACCTGGAAAATCGGAGAATTATCGTGATTTTTTTAATTCTGGAAATGTCAAGGCATTTTAAGTATGGTTATGCGCATTTTCCATTTTATTTTTGTAAAAATATGAACCACTGCTGGAGATGCGTAGAAGCAAAAATAAAGTGTGTTGGACTTTAGATTGTAAGCAACATGTGAGGGGCTAATGAATACGCGATTTATATTGAAGATTGGAATAGGAAATATGAAGCATATATAACATTTAAAATTATCTCCAAAAGAAATAAGTGGGAAAACTTGCTTTTTTGCATTATCTGCTTCGCGAGAACATGTTTAATTACTATTATGCCCGTCGCATTTGTATAATTTGTGTTGTATCCATAAATTATTATTATAACTGACAATAAGTATTGCTTATAATTTTTCATTTATAATGCAATATATTGTATTATTGTAGCTAGGATACTTTGTTTCTATACAAAGCATTTATGGCAACATTTCTTAATGTAATTGTGAAATCAGGAAAATTTTGTGACACCATCATAAAAATCAGGGATATATCAGGGAACTTTTTTCCTGAATTTTGTTGCCACCCTGTCATTTGAAGTGTCCAGTTTCTGTAACTAGTCTTTAAATAGCTACTGAAAGAAAAACTACGAATTTTTTAAACCTATTTTGAAAACATTTTGTACATATACGTATATTTATTAATTTTTCAGCTATCCGTTTACAATATTGAAGTAAATGAACAGTTCAGTCGCTCTCTCTAGATTAGTATACATATGATTTTGTTATAAAATTGTTGTAATATATTTATTATTTCTATTACAAGAAATGGAACTTCAATTATTTTTGTTAAAAAATGTTTCAAGGTCAACAAAGTAATTTTTTTTTTCTCTTTCAACTCTCCGCCTTCCCTTTTATGTAGTACCTCAAATAATTAGGAACCACTGGAAGAAAATAAATTCAAAGCGTGGGGCACTTACAATTTAGATTACAAAATTTATAATACCCGAGCCAAAAATACCCTAATCGAACATAATTATTTAGTATTTAAGATTCCAAGAGGATTTTTTTATAAAAAAGACCTTAAGTTTTTATACATCATTTGTAACCGCCCCACGCTTTTATTTTTAGTCAGTTCCAACAAAAGTATATTCAACATATTTCAAAGTAGTTGAAGAGAAAAGAATTCAAGGGGCAAGTGGATGAAAATAGTGACCCATATTTTCTAACCACGGTTTGAAAATATGGGTCACTATTTCCGGGTCTTTTCGCGAGATAGATTCTGAACCGTTGGCAATAGCCAATTTTTAGCTCTAATGCGTTTTTTTTTTAATTGTCACGTTAGAGCTGTATATTGGCGACGGTTCGGCGCCTATATCAAAGAAAAGACCCCGGAACAATGCATTATATATTAAAACCGTTTTCATATGACGAGGACAACACTCAGACCTGTCGCACGGAGGGGGTTGAGTGGAACACAAACCCAATAATCTGGAAACCTTAAAAGTTGGGAATTTCGAGTTTTAAAAATCCCATATTTGGAAAAATTGATGCACTAAGAAAATTAATATTAGTATAGCAAATAAGAGAGAGAAGATTAAAAATTGCCCAACTTGTAAGATTAAATTTAAATTAGACCTCTGAACAGACACTACATTAGAACATGCGTTCAACAAATCAATACTTTTGAGAAAACTGTTTAATATTACTTAATCTATAAAAAAAGTTTTAAAATGTCGAAAAGTTGGAACTGGGAATTTTAATCGTTAGGTTTGGTTTGATTCAATTACGACGGACTAGAGCTGCATATGGCATCCGTGGCCGAGTGGATTAAGGCGTCAGATGGGAATCGAAGGGTTCCCGGTTCGAACCTGTGCGACGGACTAGACTAAGAATGTAAAAAAAGTAGTGATATTGCGATCGGAGGGTTGTCAACTTCGATACTAGAATGTCGTCCAGAACATCCACAAAAATTAACGGCATGTATACGGGACTGGTGCACGATAAATCTGATCGGGGTCCAAAATCCCGACGTCTTGAAGGCGTCCTTGTCATCTGACCATGGTTCAAAAATACGAGGCGTCATGCAAAAGAAGCGAAAGGACTATATTTTTCTACTTTGGGTGTAAAGCGGCCGCGCACGCTTATTAGTTTATTCTCTCCTTTTATTTTTTTAGCACAGTGGCCGTTGCTTTGGTCGTTCGGACCATTGCGTTCTAATTTTATTCGTTGCATTAGCATTATTGGATATAAATAACATATTTGCAAACAGAAATTCCCTCCTATCAGTTATTTTTAAAGTACAAATCTTTTCAAAAATGTCTTTTTGATATTGGGGTAAAAAGCGTACGCTTAATTTATTTTCCAAATTTTATTTAGTTCAGTGGGGAAGTTGGGAGAGGTTTGGTTTGGTTTTGTTAATTAACATCGCACTAGAGCTGCACAGTGGGCTATTGGCGACAGTTCGGGGTCAATCTCGTAGGAAAGACCCGGGAACACATTCACACACACATTCATAAATGCACCTCGTTATTTTAGAACCATGATCAGATGAAGAGGAAACACCTGAACTGGCACCCAACGCCTTCAATAGACGTCGGGACTTTGGACCCCGATCAGATTTATCGTGCACCAGCCCCGTATTCATGCCGTTAATTATCGAGGGGAAAGGAGAAGTCATATAAGGGAAAGATTTTGAAGTATTGTCGACAGGTTCTGCAAAGCAATCTGTGTCCTGAGAAGTTCTGTGCATAAATAAACTGTTAACAATATCCCAAGTTGCATTGCGCTCAAGACTTCTTTTGAAAAGAATGGAAAATATGTTATGTGCAATGCATTCATAGTTAACTGTACCTATCACTCACCTAGTTTGTTTATTGATTTTTTCTATTTTCTTGTTATTTTACCGGCTTAGGTGTACCGTTTGTGAAGAATTCAGTGATTGCGTTTTTCAGCGCGAATGTTTGACACTGTTAAATATTCTAAAACGTTACTGTTTAGAATAGTATACAACTGCGATTTTTGTGGTGATTCTTGACAGGTACCTGTTGTGCCTGAGTATGTTGTTAATTCTTCAGCGGTGAGTGGTTTTAAAAAACAATTGGATCGGCATTGGGGAATCGTGAGGATGATGGATTGACAGGACCAACCTTGCTGGGCCTAGAGCCTGTGTCTTATTCAGTTATTCAAATTTATCAAATTGGGAGATGTGGCGGGATTAGAATTTAATATTGCCAATGTGACTAGAGGTCATGGATTTAAATTATACAAGTCACAGCTTAATCGGGATGTTAGAAAGCATTATTTTTTTAATAGGGTTATTGACAAATGGGCATTAATTCCGTATCCGATAGTGGTCTGCTAATCTCGCCAAATCTCGCTCGCCACGTTGGCGCGCTCTTACCGGTTGGGTTGGGTGGTTGCCAGAGTGTGTACTCCGCTAATGGACTTACTCGTGAACACAAAAAGATCGATTCACGTACCCGATTCTTTAGGATGTCTTGCTTCCAGTCGATTCTTGACTTAACTGAAAACTTTTAAAAGATCGACTTGCGTGTTCGTAGCGACATCTACTTTTATAATTTGTAACGAAACGTAATTTTGTTGATAATCCAAAAATAAATTACAAATGAATGAATTATTAGCACTTTTAAATCCTATAGTACGTATTTAGTTAAAATAAGTTTTACAAGATTTTTTACTTGCATAAAAAAGCTATATAAGACGCTTTTTACATTAAATATATTTGTTTAATTTATTTCAAATTATGGTAAACACATGGTAATTAAAAATTTTATGAAATAGTAATTTGTTGGTAAAGAATATTATATTTTAAATCTAAATCTGACTGACATATTTAATAATACTAAGAAAAATTAAAGCACTTAACATAAACTTAAATATTACATGAAATAATAAAGAATCAATACAGAAAAATACAAATTTAAATGAATTTTACTAGAATTTTAAAAAACAATAAAAAAATGTACATGCATTTTCCAAATTAAAAATACACATATTTTAAGAAAAATTAATCGTTGAAGATCTTTTGGTGAATTGATTTTTTTTTTTTGTATTCAAATTGATTTAGTAAAAGGATTAACACAGATATGTTTTTAATTACAAATCTGAACTGTATGAATTGTTTTTAAAGGGATCCGAGAAATATTTTTAAAGGGGATTTATATAAAGAGATTAAATAAAATTTACTTTTAAAGTATGTACCAAAAATATATATAATTATTAATTTTTTATATTTTTTTAAATCAATATTTTGAAAAAAATATTACCATATCATTAAAAATGGTTGTAAAATGAAATTCATAGTCGAAATAATAAATTTTTTAATTTATTTTTAGTAAAGATGACAAGATTAAAATTTACCTTTCTAAAGTAACTTTCTTTGTAGATCATTTGTTGACGTGCTATTAGAAATTTAAAATTCTTACCAGACTTAAAAACGTCTATTGATTTCTGTAATATAAAATATTAAATCCACAAACGAAAAAAAATTAAATGCAAATTAAATCCGGAACGCGGCTAATTAGTAAAAGTAGGCGCGCTATTCCTCCGTAGAGCTCTATTACGCGCCAATATGATCAGATGTTTTATTATTCTCTCCTGTTGCCAGATTTTTAAATAGAAATTACATACTTGAAAAGTAAAATTAAAAATTCGCACAAATTATTTTAAATGTTCTTTTGACCATTAAAAATAAATATCTTCCAAATAATTTACAATTACCTAAATTTAGAGTTGATTTGGTAATAATGATTTGTTTTTAATACTGGCTACCGGGCAAGCCTTACTCTCTACCCCGCTCCCCTCCCCCCCCCCCCCCCCCCCTTTAAAAAAATCCCAATACTTTTTCCCCTCTGTAGTGACCCCTCTCTCCTCCCTGTACTTTCCTTAGAATCCCAGGTGTTCAACACACACACCCCTTGGGCAAATTACTTAAAGACGTACTTCAGCTCTTTTGTGACATCCCCAACCCATCAGAAAATAACATTGGGGAGGGGCGCTTTGGTTGGGTGATTAGGCATTTTGCGAAATCAAGTCGCCACTAACACTGGCCAAACTTTTTTTTAAAGTGCGGATTTAAAATGTTTGCTTGGACTTGCCATTGCGGAAATTTTTTAATAAAAATTTTAACAAATTGTAAGCCGAAATATTACGTTTTCAGCGTAAAATGATAATGTTACAGATAAATTGATTTTTTTTAATGTGAAATGTTTTTAAAATTAACTTCACGAGGCATCAGTATAGAAACACTATGTTAAATGTGATCCTACATCATTATCACTCCGATAACTCCCGATGTCATTATAACTCCGTGCCATATAGTATGCATTTGGTCTCGTTCGAAAGGAAACTAAGTATAATTTTTCTTTTATATAAAGAACATAAATTATAGACCATTTACGTAAATAAGTTATATCAGTGGTTCCCAAACGGTGGTCTGCTAATCTGCGGACTCCCAGGGTTTTGCGGGGTCGCAATGAAAAAATGGTTAAAATGATTAAAAGCAACTCCCAGAGAAAGCTTTTAGGTATTTGATCCCTTTTTGCACACCTTGTAGATATGAAGAAGCCTTTTCACCTACTATTGTTACATGAAAAACATATATCGTAACACACTAAACATTAAAGTTAATTTAAGAGTGAAAATATCAATTTGGCACCCAAACTTGGACGAGATTATGAACTAAAAAAAGAAAGATGTTCCTCACCTAAACAGTTTAGTAATCGATTAAGTATCTAACCTCAATGGTTATAGTTACATTAAGTTATTACAATGTTTTCATATGTTTAAATGAGTATTAAATGTACAAGGGACTAATTCCTGATTGTAGTGTTATCTTTTCTATGTATTTGTTGGGTAAATTTGAATCCATATTCTCAGTAAAAGCTGTGTAAAATTAAACAAAATTATAAAATTAATTTCTGAATTTTTTTTTTTCTCCATCATTTTCAAGTTCAAGCAAAATTGAAACGTATACATGCTCAGAAAACGGGGAAATTCCATGACAATATATGAATAAAAAAGGAGTCCGCGATCACCTATTTAAGTTTTAGATATGGGTCCGTGCGGCCTAATGCTAATTGGGAACCGCTGAGTTATATAAGAAACATTCTACGCAAATGAAGTGTAGCCGTATCAAACATTTGTAGTTTATTGTCAACTGCTGTTAAAAAAAATCTGAAACACTTTTTGCTTTTAAAAAATCTGAAGAACTTATAATAAGTTCGATATATCATAATTTCCATTAAAACTTATTCATAAACTTGTGTGGAGGATTAAACGGGGCCCGGCGAATTGATTCGCACCGGGGACCCGTATGCTAAAGGTGGCTTTGGACACAAATTTCAATTCCAATTTTTTTTTACCCAATTGATTTTTTTTTTAAATTTCAATTATGAAGGCTTTGTTCCACCAACCGGAACATTACTACTATACGAATTCAAAGTTTTTTAAATCATTATCTCCTCAATTCCTAAAACTAATTGATGTTAAGCAATAGATATCGTCCATTATAATTTTTTATATATATATATATATATATAAATCTTATGTTTCGGTTATATATATATATATAATATATATATATATATATATATATATATATATATATATATATATATATAACCGAAACATAAGATTTTATTGTATCTTAATATTAATCACGTAATTAAAGCGTTCGATCAAGGGTTAAAAAGAAAAAGTTAGCGAGTAGTACATAGCTAACTTTCAGAGATGGTGAAAATCAAAAACTTTTAGCTGCGCTTTTTCTTCTATATATTTTTTTTCTTACTATTTGATTTTCGGCTTAAATAATTTAAAAATAAAATAATTATAGTTTTTAAAATTCATTCGTTCTTTTTTTTTTATTGCGATACATGACTTTTATATTGAAATTAAACTTTTTGATATTATATAATATTGAAGAAATTGGGTAGCAGAGAGTTATGCACATGTCGTACTGCAATTGGCAGGTACTGCTAATAGAAATCATCTTTTCGGTTTTTCTTCGGTTTTCTATAAGGTTTTTCTTCCTGCTGGCAGGTCTGCCGGTACTATAATCATAGGCAAGTTGTTTAGAGTGCACTTTCCAATGTATTTCTGTTAGTATTTTTCATAATTATATTAATATTTTTTAAGATATCTTTAGGCAAATTACATGAAAATCAGTTTAACCAGGGAGTATTTTATAAATTTAAAAAGTGGGGGGCATTGCAGGAAAATTGTAGACCAATAAACGTGGTATCATTCTTGTAATCACCAGTGTATCATGACAGGAAAATCTGTATTCTGACAAAAATGTTTTTAATATTCAAATTCGGGATATTAAATACATTAATTTTCAATAAGATAAGCCTAGTTTGGACCGAAAATTCGGAAGTAGAAAAAAAAAAATCCGAAGATTAGAGATACTATAAATTTTTCTGAAAAAATTCATTTTAGAAATTCGTAAATATTTTGAAATTAAGACCTTTACAGATATCTTATCTACTTGTCTTGTTATGCTTTGACTACACAATGAGCTGTTAGCGATAGTTCGGGATCTATTTAAAAAAAAAAAGACCCGGTAACACTGCCTTGTAATTTTAACCTAGAGTCAGATGATGAGGGAAACACCTGATGACGCAATTTACATAAGCGTGAAGACGTTTGGATTGGACAGTGACATATTTAACGTACACGAGCTCCTTATACAAGGCGGTTGTTTTTCCGGATGACGAAACCCGAAACTGGCAACTTTCCGATCGTGAATTCGCTACACTGTCAAAATAAAAAGTAGATATTTGAACTCACAACCCATCGATTATGGGTTAAATTGTTTACCGTTGATGGTCTCTTGGTTTTCTTTTGATGGTCTCCCGGTTTTCTTCAAACGTTGAATTACATCCTGATAAATTGCTTAAAAATCGCATGTCCTTAAATAGTTTTTTAATATATTTTTTTAATGTGTATATTAACTTATACTAATTTCATTATAAGTGTCTTTGATATGTATAAGTTTGGCTCAGGTGTTGTCCTCGTCATCTGACCATGGTTTAAAAGTACGGGACAAAGTTCCCTTCATTCGATAACCGCCGCCAATAGCCCACTGTGCAGCTCTAGTGCAACGTTATTTAACCAAACCATTAAATTTAGTTTTTGTTTATGTATATTATTTATTTAAATAATAAATAATCAGTTTTCACTACGCATTAAATTTTTATGCTAAGATTTTTAAGGGCCTCCGTGGCTGAGCGGTTAAAGGCGTCAGCTGGGAATCCGAAGATTCCTGGTTCGATCCTAGGCGATGGACTAGACAAAGAAAAGTAAAAAAGTAGTGATCTTGTGATTGGAGGGTCCCCGGCTTCACTACAAAATACTGGAAAAGTCGTCCAGAACATCCGCAAAAATTAACGGCGTGTATACGGGACAGGTGCACGATAAATCTGACTGGGGTCCGAAGTCCCGACGTCTATTGAAGGCGTTGGGTGCCAGTTCAGGTATTTTCTCGTCATCTGACCATGGTTCTAAAATAACGAGGTGCATGTATGAATGTGTTCCCGGGTCTTTCCTTCGAGATAGACCCGAACCGTCGCCAATAGCCCAATGTGCAGCTCTAGTGCGACGTGAATTAACCAAACCAAACTAAGATTTTTATTTATTGATATATATTTTAATTAGTTTTTTAAAAAAAATTATTAATTGCTGCAATTTTTGGAAATTTTTTTACTTTACCAGATGTTAAAATTAATCTTTCCGGACCAAGTAAGTTAGTATAATTATTGATATTTGATTAGTCAGTATACGGGTCAACATAAGTATATCAACTGTTTGTATATTTATACTTTCTTATAAATCTGATGAATATGTCCAGAAAAACTGAACAAGTCAGCAATTCACTAAAAATGCCAGGTTGTTGAGAACGGATCATCAAGGATTTGTTGGTTAATTATAATGTCACTTGGTTTTGATTAATTGAATTGTCTGATTTAAGAAGGGAACGAATCTAAAAATCAAGCTTTATCAGAAATCGAAATAAGTTATGAACTTTTCATTCAATAATCACTAAATTTTTACTGGAACTTCAGAACAATATTTAGGTATAGGCCAGTACTTGAAAAAAGTTGTAGGATTCGTTTTCTTCTTTTTAACATTACACTAAACTCAAGTTCTTATATCTGCTTATAAAAGGGACCGGTTTTTGTTTTATTCTTACCACATGTAGAGCGAAAAAGTTATTTTGTCATTCTTTAGTCTTTGTTCCCTTTTTAAAACTGGCGATTCAGTTAACGTCGCATTAGAGCTGCCCATTGGGCCATCCGCGACGGTTTGGAGCCCCATCTCGAAGGAAACACCCGGGAACAATGCCTCGTATTTCTTAACCATGGTCAGATGACGAGGACAACATCTGAGCTGGCATCAGAAGCAACCTCAATAGGCGTCAGGACATTGCATCCCGATCAGATTTAACGTTCACCAGTCCCGTATACACGTCGATAGAAGTGGAACGAATCTGGGAATCCTCCGATTACAAGATCGCTAAATTTTAATAACAGTGACGAAGTCCTCATGACGATTTAAACTCGCAATTCTCTGATTGCTAGCCGGTTGCTGTACCTCCAGGCCAAATTATATTTCGTTTTTATTATATGCGCACAATATACTTTGTTTAAGAATCATTATTTGCTTGCATGTATTTAATTTCATATTTTGGTTTCCTCATTTTTCAAAATATTGCAGTCTTCTGTCTGATTATCGTTGAAAATCTGTTTTGAATATTAGAAGTTTTATCGATAATAAGTTTTAAAACTATAAAATAAATCTAAACTAGATAGAAATTTGGCCTCCAAACAACTTAAGCAGAAATTCAATGCATGGAAGCAACTCTAACGCAATAATCAATGATAATTCGAAAGAAAAATTTGAAATATCAATGAACATTTATTTTCAAAATGGGTACAGACCACGCTCCTCGTAGGAAGGCGTGATGTTCTTGCGCAGTAAGGCCCCGGGGGTGGACGAGCGTTAGCGAGTAGTGGGCAGAGCTCCCTAGTTATTAATTAAAATTGTAAACTTGTATTTCTATGTATGTTTTGTCAAGTTTAAATTTTGGTGGGCTCCTAAAATAATTCTCAGTTTAAAATTATAGTGCTGATACGATATTGCGCAATGTAACACCATTATCCTTATCAATGACAAGACATTTATGTTAAATGTATTGTCAATAATAAGGATAATGAAATATTCCCATTGAAATCAAAAAGTTTCAATAGAAATATTTTAATTCAAATTTTAGTTTAAACAACTAGTATTTTTAATTTAAAAAACTTAAGTATCAATTTGAAATTAAAATATAGTTGAAATGGGGTTTAACTAATTATCTTACCTCTAACTCATAATCTAAAATTGCGTTTAATATGCCACTAATTAAATGCGACGTTAACGTGATAAGTGTTGAACGAAGTTGATTGAGAATATTTGGATCACGAAAGATTTAATATACATCAGTCCCCTCTACACAGCGGGTATTAATCGGACGACAAAGGGGCCTCCGTGGCCCAGTGAATAAAGGCGTCAGCTGGGGATCAGAGGATTCCTAGGTTTAACAAGGAAAGGTAAAAAAAAGTGATCTTGTGATAGGAGGGTTGCCAGCTTCGCAACAAAATACTAGAAAAGTCGTCCAGAACATCCACAAAAATTATCGGCGTGTATACGGGACTGATGCACGATAAATCTGATCGGGGTCCGTCCAAAGTCCCGACGTCTATTGAAGGCGTTGGGTGCCAGTTCAGGTGTTGTCAACGTCATCTGACCATGGTTCAAAAATACGAGGCATCGTTCCCGGGCCTTTCCTTCGAGATAGGCCCCGAACCGTCGCCAATAGCCCACTGTGCAGCTCTAGTGCAACGTTAATTAACCAAAACCAAACTAGTGCGACGTTAATTAAGCAAACCAAATTATAACCTTCCAATTATGAGCACGGTACTCTTCCCACCACTGACCAATACATTTTTTAAATCGCCAGTAAACAATATAAAAATTAATTATAGATACAGAATCCCCGTGGTTAGAGATTAATTATCCATCTGTTAAATTTATAGCTTTTTTCATTTAGTTGTTGCATTAACTCTTTAAATGGGGTATTTTTAAGCATTAACCAATTGTGCTGTTTTCATTTTACATAGGAATTAAAGTATTTATTAGTCCGAGTTTTATTAGTTGTTGGTTTGAATTTTTGATTGTAGCTCGTGATCAGAGGGTTGCCAGTTTCATTTCTCGTCCACAAAAAACATCAGCCGTGTAGAGAAAGACTCGTGAACGTTAAATCTGTCGTAGTCAAAACGTCTTCATTCCCTCCTACACAGTTGCGTGGGAGTACCAGCCTAGATGATCTCATCATCACCTGACTGTGGTTCAAAATTACGAGGCACTGTTCCCGTTCCTTTCCTTCGGAGTAGACCCCGAACCGCCATATTGTTTAAACTAAAACAAATACTATACAAATCTTAATAAAGCTTTTAAAAAGTCTGTTTTAAAGTGAAATAAATTATTTTGTTTAATGAATGTTCACTTTTTTATGCTAATTCTGTATTTTTGCAGTGATTTTCTTTATATGGAACAAAAAAAAAAGTATTTGTTTTAAAGGCATAAAAGACGTTAAAAAATCCTTATTACTAATGTAAGAAGATAATGCTTATTGATACTTTTCAGATCAAATTAAATGTGTAAAATTTATGCGTTATTTGTGATTATTTTGGTACCAAAGCTTTAAATTTCGAGTTAAGCAACCTAACCAGACACCCCAAACGAACGCCATTGTTCACCAGGATTGTCCACTTCCCTTGAAAAGGAGGAGGCATCTATTTAGCCCCGCACGTCACTCTCGCCCCCCATCCAAGAGATAAGAATCTGGTTTTCCTGGTACGTTCCTTCCTACCCAGGAATGGAATGCTGTTTTTGCTGGCGGGCTGTCAACTTCCGGCGTCCTCGTGCGTGAAAGGAGGGTGGCAAGCGAAAAGTAAATCACCCCCCCCCCCCCTCAACCATCACCCCATTTCAAAAGATTAAACATGTGTATAAAAAATGTGGCATTTCATCACTTACTTATTACATATAATCGCACCCTGACCCTCCGCTTTACACACTCTATTTAAAATCGAATAGTGCATTGCTTGAAGTTATTTAATAAAATATTCATCGTAATTACGAGAATTTTTTTTATGCTCATTAAAAAGTGAATTAATAAAAAGTTAAACCGGCATTAATTGATAAAATATAATATAATTATATAAATTTGATTTTTAGTTCAAAGAGAATATGAGAAATTTGAGTAGCGCTTTTTATACCATTCATACTTATATGACAACTGGGTAAACATGACAAACCGCGACACTGTCCCTTGTTTTGCTTATTTGTAATCAAAACAAACCTGACGATGATTATAACTATGATAGATTAAACGTGCAATAAACCATCAAATATACCGTAAAACCTAATCAGTAAAACACTTTTTATTTCTCTGTCCTGTATGTTGTTCTTCTGAATATATTCCTACATTGTTATTTTCTTCACAAAACGGAATGAAATTCTATTAAAGTATTGAATTAAAAAAATATTTTCTTAAATTGACCATATTAAGATTAAAATATGATTAATTTAATAGATTGCATATAATAATAGTTAAGGATAAACAACTATTTATTACAAAATGTAAAGATTGTGGTATTGATAAAAAGATGCCTGGAACTTGCAAACACATTTTAGAATATTACCTCCTAATATTATATTATTTATACCAATAATTGTCCCTCCCGAGAACCGATCCTGGATCTGCCCCTATTAGACAGTGTAATAAGTAATTCCCACATATGCAATAATTCACTTACACAGCAAGCTTTATGCCGAAATTTTTATATTTACAATCTCAAGTTATTTACATTGGATTCAAAGACAAATTTAAAACCTGATGATGTGAAATAGACACCAATAATCATTTGCGGATCCAGGGGAGCGGAGTTTTTGTCCTGTTCTACAAAATCAGCAAGTCAAGCATTAACAACCTTTGGACAACAACTAATAAATCAATCTAACATTCAGTGATCTCTCGCTTCTCAAATAATCCCAATATTATACTGATTACAACGTCTTTACAAACACGCCAGCCCTTCCCTTCACCCACTTTATTTAGTAGCTATGGCCATTAAGATGGTCCCCTTTGTTTGACTAATAACTTTCTAATATACAATTCCTTATTTCATCGGTAATGTTAGCCATACACAAAGAAAATTCTCTGTAAAATTCAGATTTATTTCGAAGGGGGATACAGGCGGGAAAAATTTAATAAAACTATAATTATTGAAAATTAAAGATAAAAAAAGTTAAGTATTTTATGAAAAAAATGTTTTATCAGGCCCTATTTACTCGCAGCATTCCTGAAGGGGCTGCGATTCTTAAAAAAACATATCCAAGACTAACAACATTAAGTTTAAAATATACCTTTAAAAACAATGTTGAAAGAAATTATATGGTTGTTAGCATAAAATAATGCGATAACACTAAGAATTATTTCTTATGATGGATTATATTTTTGCAATTAATGTACAGTTGAATAACGTTTAATAGATCAGGGCGTAATGTACCTTAAAAAATAAGGCGCTCTGTTGTACTACAAGTTATTTATATAAGCTAACTCAGCAGCTTTAGTTACCAAAACTATTAATCATAGTATTCATATAGTAAGGTTCACTTTAATAGCATGTCATTGTTAATCAGACACAAATTATTTTAAGTTACAAATGATAGAAATTATTTACAGTGGTGAAACTATTAATTGGGCGGTTTGGCTGTCAAGTGATATAGGTCACAAAAATCCAAAATTAACTAACACATTTTCCATTGCTATCAGCTAGATTATCATTTGGCCAATTGATGTGATGCGTCGTAAGAGAGGTGATTAGACACATACTCATCAACAATGTTTTTTTACTCTAATGGCATGCAGGTGCAGTAACTGTAAGACAATAAAAGATGCCCATTGATATTGGAAAATGAATTTGCTTTGTTTACATTTAGATCCTTAAGGCAGACTCATGTGTAGTAAACTAAAATACTTACAACCAAAACTACAAATAGATCAACCATGCACTATTTTCTGAACGTTTTTAAAAACAAAGTTGGGACAATTTTTTTTAATGTAAAAAGCATTCTTTATTATTGCATATCAGACAGTCATATCATAAGTGGGGGACAACCTTTAGATGATGTAATAAGATTATTTATTTCTTATTCTCTAAAATGAAAACAGTACAGTCAGAAACATGCAAAATATAAACAATTGTCATTTTAAATAAAAAAGTAATTCAAGAAATAAAACAAATTATTTTTCAGTATTAGTTTATTTTATGGTTGTTAGCAGTTTATTTTATTTTAAGAATTAGATCTTCTTAATATTAAAACTATTATAATAGATCTATTAAGCATAAAAAATACTATACTACAAAAATACTTCCAACAAAGTTCTGCAGAATATTAAAATGTTTCAATTTATAAAGATGAGAACAACATTGCCGAAATTCGACAAAACTGATCAGCTGGAAATAGTCAAATAACATTAGATCCAAATTAATATCGAAAAAAAACCCTTTCAAAGTAAAAAAATGGCTTTAAATATTCAGAATTTTTTTGAAAGAGCTGTTGTGATAAAATGTCGATTTTTGTTAAAT
Organism: Troglohyphantes excavatus; assembly: GCA_963932185.1. Lineage (NCBI taxonomy): Eukaryota > Metazoa > Arthropoda > Arachnida > Araneae > Linyphiidae > Troglohyphantes > Troglohyphantes excavatus. The sequence goes on along the minus strand of OZ010676.1, from coordinate 11,849,582 downwards.
TCGTCAACTATGCTTAGATGATGATTATTAAATACCTAAAATTGCATATAATACCTAAAAAAAATTACATTTTAAGTTTTCTAAAATAAAATTTCTAAGGAGGCTTTAAGGTAACTCGATCAAAGCGCAGGTGTAATCTTTCTGAATCCCAGACATTGAAATGTGTTTCTAATGTATAAAAACTTTGTTGTCATTTTATCTGGAAATGGATATAATTTTTTTTAAAGGAATTAAAAACAAACAGCAATTGTTCTTAGATTTTGTGTTTTGTAACTATTTATAGAATTAACTTTGATTAAAAAAAATCTAATAATTTTTAAGCATTCAAGGATAAAATAATAGTGAAAGTTAACTTTATAAAATAAATTATGTATTATTTAATAAAATTTAATTCGTCCCCGTATTTCATAAAAAAATAAAGCCCTAAGTAAATGCCGCACTACTAACCTACTGACGATACAAAAGACAATAAAAGTTTTTGGGTCCCTAAAGGGACCCATCTGTTCTAAACTAAAATATATACAACCCCTATTGCAAAGAAATCAACCATGCAATATAGCTTCAATATTTAAAAAAAAAAAAAGACAAATTTGTCTTAATGTAAAAGCAGCCCGCATTATCGGTTAGTTTGATTAATTAACGTAGCACTAGAGCCGCACAGTGGGCTATTGGCGACGGTTCGGGGCCTATCTCGAAGGAAAGACCCGGATGCCTCGTATTTTTGAACCATGGTCAGATGACGAGGACAACACCTGAGCTGGCACCCAACGCCTTCAATAGACGTCGGGACTTTGGACCCCGATCATATTTTTCGTGCACCAGTCCCGTGTACACGCCGATAATTTTTTGTGGATGTTCTGGACGACTTTTCTAGTTGGCAACTCTCCGATCACAAGATTACTACTTTTTTATATTTCCTTGTCAAGTCCGTCGCACAGGATCGAACCAGGAATCCCCTGATTCCCATGCTGACCCTTTATCCACTGGGCCACGGAGGCCTCCCTCCCTCCTCATTATCGTTATCCGTAATTCATATAATCATGTTGCAAATACAGGACATTAATTATTTAATTCAATGTGTGAATAATTAGCATTAAGTTTACAAAATTCTTAACTTTAATTTTTAATAAATAAGTTTTATTAAATGTTTTTCGTCGGGCGGACTCCTTCTGGTTACATCGTTACTCCGTCTTGTCGGGCATCGTTACATTGCGGGGAGAAAGGGGAGTTTATTTAATTAACGTCGCACTACAGCTGAACAGTGGGCTATTGGCGACGGTTCGGGGTCTATCTCGAAGGAAAGACCCGGGAACGATGCCTCGTATTTTCTAACCATGGTCAGATGACGAGGACAACACCTGAGCTGGCACCCGACGCGACCTCAATAGGTATCAGAACATTGGACCCCGATCAGATTTATCGTGCACCAGTCCCGTATACACGTCGGTATAATTTGTTGGATGTTCTGGACGACTTTCTAGTATTTTTGTAGCGAAGCTAGTAACCTAAGATCACTATTTTTTTACTTTTCATCGTCAAGTCCTTTGCACGGGCTCGAACTAGCAATCACCTGATTACCAGATGAATGCCGGGGCTACCACCGGGCCCCCGGGAGGGGAGGGTTGGGGGAGCGGGTATATGTCTAAAGACGTGCTTATTGTCATCAGTTGATAAAGATCACTGCACAATTGAAAGGTTGAACTTAAAAAAACTACCGCCTTATATTTAATATTTCAGCAGACAAAAAATTTAAGAAAAAAAAAATGCTTTAAGTGTGTATCTTGAATTTCGAATTCTTAAATAATGAGGACAGATCAAATCCCGACTCTTTCTCCTACACCTTAATTAATAAAAACATATTTTAGGAAATACTGTTCAAAAGTGATTTAAAAAAAAAATTAAGGTCATTTGCACCATAGCTATCAGACTAACTGTGAATAATTTAAAGATTTGCATTATTAATGGTAAATATTAATTAGTTTTAAATTTAATAATTAGATTATAGTAGTATCGTAAATTCAATTATTAACAAAATATTTACCAATGATTGCCCCCTAAAAACAATTCTAGATCCGCCCTGTTACACAGCGAAAACATTGATAAACGAAGTATTGTTTATTAAATTTAATTTACCGCGGGTCATATCAATGACCCATTCAAAAATACACGCGATAATTTGTAATTAAACCGCCAAATATAAAAATTGCGATAAAGAATTATTTATTAAATTAAATTTTTTAATAAAAATTATCCCGGGTTTTATCAAGAACCCATTGTTTTAAGATAAACTCGATAATTTGTTATTAAATCACTAAGGATCCAAATAGGAATAAAAGTCTTATTTATTAAATTTAATTTTTTTAATACGTCGAGTTTTATTAAGAGGTCATTCTTCAAACTACATGCGATAATTTGTAGTTGGTCCCCATCTCCGCCATTCCCACTCTCGCTGTTTGTAAAATTTCTTAAGTCCGAAAAAGAATTCACAAAATTTACTTTAAATTAACTCAGAAAAGAATCCACTATAGCGAATCGATTTTTCCCGACAGTCACGAGTTCGATCTTTCTCCTACTGCGTCCCCAATCCGTATCTCCGGACCGAAAAACCGGTTGCAGCAATCCCCTATTTGGCTATGAATCGCCCCGTCGCCAAGCAAATAGTTACCAATATCACTTGCGGAATTCTTACCGACAAATGGAATGGTTTGCCTGAGTATGTTGTTAATTCTTCAGGGGTGAGTGGTTTTAAAAAACAATTGGATCGGCATTGGGGAATCGTGAGGATGATGGATTGACAGGACCAACCTTGCTGGGCCTAGAGCCTGTAGTTGGTCGACATTATTTGTATTTGTATTTGTATTTGTACCATTTTTCTTATAGCAAAGTATGATGTAGGGGATGTAGCTAACATACGTATCTATCAAAGTTATAAAACATGCTTTAGAGGAAAACCATCTGAATTTATAAGAGTAAGCACTTTTGTTGATTTCGCAGTATGGGTAAAGTTTGTGATGTAATTATTACTTTTCTGTTTTAATCATATAATGTGTCCTGGAAAATTAGATGTTTGATAGTTCATAAGTTTTATTTATCATATTTAAACTAATAGATATGTATGCTTTTGATCAAGATTTGGGTTATAGTTAAATGTGCTTATATTTCGTGCAGGTTTGTCATATACGTATGTTAAATAGTTGAGCATTGTGTATGTAAAGTCGATGTGAACAGAAATTGGTTATGTTTCTGGTTAAAATGTACTCTACGGTCCCCCTAATTTTTGGCTAAATCTAGTTACCATTTTTGGCAACCCTACTAGGGGAAAACGTAGGAATTTATTGATTGGAAATAAAACTGGTTTTGGTCACTAAGAATGTGTTGGGGGGGTTGTGAATGTAGCTTTTTCAGAAAAGTCGCCAATGGGGATCGTACAATGCATTTTAACCGATTCTTAAGAAACCTAAATCTAACACACAAAAAAGTTAATGTTTTTAATTTGTAGCGCAGTTTATGAAGAGATATTTTGTTATGATTTTGTCTTTTTCATATTTTTTATTTATTTTACTTTTAGATATTCTCTAGTGAAATATTTGGTGTTTGTTCTCAAGTTTTACTAGTTAAAAAATTAAGAATATTAGTCAATGTCGCAACTCAAATCTTTATGGAAATACAATATTGTTTTAACAGAACTACTTTGAAAGGTTCTGTTTATTTATAAGTAGGGGAGAGAGAGGTACAGATTTTTTATTCTTTGTTTTTAACGTTGTTGTAAATTAAGTTTTCTGGTGTCCAAGGATGGGGTAGTTGCGAACATGCCTGGGACACATGTTTGTTTAAATTTATTTACATTTATTGGTATCAATATCATTATTCACATTGCTTGTCTGCAGGTTATTTCAATTGCATTGCTTGATGTACTTGAAACTTGGTGAACTGTGTTAAAGTGTAATTTGTATGACATAAGTTTTAAAATAGAAACAACTGTGCAAGTTACGTAAATTAAACACCCTAATAATTTAAAATTGAAATGATGACACTTGCAAACTATCCGCCCCCCCCAGACAGGTCCATTCCCCCCCCCCCCTATGTAATGTGGAAGACTTATGTAGGTAAAAAAATACTAAATCAATCTATCGTACAGTGATCTTTCTCTCTCTCTCCCCCAGAAATAATCACAACGTCTTTAAATAAATGCCCCCCCACTTGATGACCATCATGCTTTGGGGTAGATAGGTGCGTCAGCCATGTCTTTACAATAGGATATATGGTCACCTTGTATTTTTCTGGTGGTTCCCTTTGTTTGAGTAATGACTTAATTGTCAATTCCGTATTTCATCTACAATGTTAGATATACACAAAGGCAAATTCTCGGTAAAGTTCAAACTTATTTCAAAGGTACATATTATTGAAAATTAAAGTTAAAAATTCTACGAAATTAATGCTAATTAAGTCATTAATTATGCAAATTATTGACTTAATTAAATAATTAATGATATATATCTTAACTAAATAATTAATGACCTAATATTTATGATAAGAAAATTGTTTATATTTCTGGAGGAATCCAGCTCCCGTCCAATGGTACCCCCCTCCCTCCCTCTCCTTAGAGTACGTTTTTGTACTGTGTCCCCAACAGAATTTTTGTTTGGGTCTGTTAATATGTAAACCTCTTTGTTAATTTGTCCTCAACTTTTTTAAAGAGCCTTAATCATAGCCTTAAATGGTTTGGACCTATGTTATGAAGGCAGGATTTTACTATTATTGAGTATTAAAATTATATATATAGTGGTTTTATATATTTAGTGGTTTTATAAATGTTTTGTGTGTTTAAGTGCAAGAAAGTTTATTTGAGCAACTTGTAAAGTTTTATTATTCACAGAGATCTAATTTAAATAAAGTTTTTAAATTTATTTTTAGGTACACTTGTCCTTTTGCATTGTGATTGACTATCCTGACACAACAAAATGGGGCTCCTTGTGTTCTTTGGTGTTAGCTTTATTTTCTTAGTGGTAGTTGCAGAAGAAATAACTATTAATGAAAGCAAAGTAAATTCAAAGCAAAAAAATGAAAATTTGCCTCCATGCCAAACCTGTCGCATATTAACGAATTCTTTTAAAAAGGTTTGTTTAAATTCTTTATATTAAACACTTGCAGATTTCACTTATTACTCTTTGATTCATCCAAACAGTTGCACAAGACTCTTTTAAATTATAAATCTGTGCACGAATTAAGCACTGATTTTGTTTAATGATATCATTTTTAATATGCATGCTCGTGGAATAGCACACTGCCCAAAATACATTTTAGAACTGATGCCTTTAATGCATATGTTCTGCTATATTAAATTTTAATTATCTTTTAACTTTATAGATTAAGTATGATTTATTTATCTTTGAAAATAGTGCAAAATAGAACAATAGTCCATAAATGCACAAAATTTAGTTTTTTTTATAAGGCATTATTGAAAATATTGTTAAATTTGCTAAATTGTTTTAGTTCTATAGCAATTTTATAATATAAAACTGCATGCCCATAAAACTATTTATATTTCGAAGCAGTGAAAACAACTTTACAATTGCAAAAATCTGTGAATGTCAGTGTAACCCACTGACATTCACAGATTTTTGCAATTGTAAAGTTGTTTTCACTGCTTCGAAATATAAATAGTTTTATGGGCATGCAATTTTATATTATTTAAGTGTAAATAAATGGCTTGTAAGTTGTACCTCAAACATTTAAATTAAAAAATTGTAAAATTGAGTATTTTTATGAATTTAAAAGTTGAGTGCTTTGTTTGAAAAACTGGAGATCCCTGGGCAGCACTACTTTACTCTATAGTTATTTTATAGTTCATGACCAACAGAGGGTTAAGAAACCAAATACAAAATCATTAAAAATTTTACGTTTTCCAATGTTTTGACATATTAACATTGTTTGAAAAAAAAAATGAAACAGGTTTGTTTGAGTAGTTGTTTAGGTTGTCTGAAACTTTATTTAAAAAAATATAGTTTATTTGAATTCATGAAAAATTTAAGTTTTGATTTTTTTTTTCAGGGAATGGAGCGTACCTCAAGAGGTAAATTTGAAGGTGGGGATGCCATGTGGGAAGAGAGTAGATTAGGAGTTTATGCTGACAGGTAAGTTTTCTATATGGAAATGTGCTGGGCTCATTATCTTTTAGAATTCATATTATGAAACCAATTATCAAACAGGATTTTTTTGAACTTGTATTTTATATCTCTTCAAAGTAATTTCAAGTTATATTGCCAAAACTAAAAAATAAAAACTAGCCAAATAAATAAAGTTTTTTTTTTTACATTATACACAACATCAACATGAAAGATATTTTTTAATTAATTTGATGAAATTAATCGATTTTTTGAAATTATGTTTCGTTTTGGTATACCAATCATTAAATTTCTTGTAAAAATCTTGACCTCATAATAAAATATATCAATATATTTTAGAAAATTAATTTGCATTGTCATGCAAAAATCTTCCATTCACACTTTTGCAGTTATAAAATAAATTTTTATCATGCTGTTTTTGTGAATAAATCAAAATAGCTTATTCTGAATTAAAAACATATTTGTTCAATGTACTAGGGATACACTAAATGTTTCTACATTGCAAATGTCTATTCCTTTTTACATATAACTTATAAAGTAAATTCAAACATTTGTAAAAAAACTGGGTCATTTTACCTTTTATTTCGTGTATACTTATCATTCCTGGTTGTTAATTTGTAAAGATATATAATTTTGAAATAGGATGAATCTTTCTGAGTAACTTTGTATATTGTAACTTTATTGTCTATGTCATTTATTGGTTGTAGAACTAGACCATATTTTATTTAGGGCAACAATTCTCTTCTCTTCATTTTTCTCTGTGAGGGGCCTTCCTGTTGCATCCCAACATTTCTTTTTTAAATCTATTACTTAGTTTATTGCATTAACTTGGAATATATAGCTATCTTTGAAATATTTTTAATGGAGGTGAAATTTTTACTTTAAGAAATATTTATTTTTCTGTACACTCTTATATTGTTCTTCATCTTAATTTTCGTAAATTTGGCATAAAATATGACAGGCTCTCTTACATTAAAACTGCAGGAACTTTTGATTAAGACATATACATTCTAAATCAAATCAGTGCACTGTGCATTTAAAAATATGATTTATATGGACATTTGGTAAAATATATTAGCTTTAATATTAACAATTTTCAATTATAGTGAAATCAGACTTGTAGAAATACAGGAAAAATTATGCTCTGATGAAGAGAAAGGATTAGAACAGGTATGATCATTTTAAGTTTAAACTGTTTTTTAAATTTTGAATAAGATTAAAAATCTTTAATTATGAAAAAGTCATAAAGGCTAAAATATTATTATTATGATCAGCAATTCTTAATTAGTGTATTTTCCAAACTTGAATCGCACGTGTCTTGTACATGTTTTAAAGAAAATACTTTTTATTGAATTGATTTGCTAATTTAATTTTAAGATATTGTCCTTTGTACTAACTTAATTGTGTTGAAGTTGTTGAAAGAGAATAAAACTGTTGTATAATAACTGAAAAAATATAGATGAAATATATATAATTAATCAAATAAACCATTTTGGAAAATAAGTAGCTTAAGATGAAAAAAAACTTATAATATCACCATTCAAGCATGAAAACTATATTTCAATAAACTTAAGACTGAAAGAGAAGGTTAATTAAATAAAACATTGTAGATTTAAAAATTATGATTATATATATTTGTTGTTGTATTGTAACGAAATTCATTGTGGATGTTTTCCCGAGAGAGTTGGAGAGAATTGTAGTTTATAAGTTTCCCCTAACGGTTTTCAGCTCAACATATCAAATACATAAATTTATAGGCAAATGGGCATTGCATCATAATTCAGAAATATAATCTGAAGACTAAATTAAAATTTGCTCAGTCTCGTTTCGAATGACCTATTTGTACATCAACAAAACATATTAATGCCATGAACCCAAAAGTTGACTGGGATTTTAGTGACTTCATAACAAAGTATACATTGAAACTGTGACGGAATGATCAATATCATATATCAATATTCTATTATGTTATTTTATATTAAAAGGCATTTTATTTTCAGTGTCACAATTTAGCTGAAGAGCGTGAGTCTATTTTAGAAGACTGGTGGTTTAAGAAAAAATCGTCTTTTCCTGACATTTATTATTTTCTATGTATAGATCAATTGCAAGGTAAATGTAATATTTTAAAATTCACCTATTTTTTAAACATAAAATAGTACTATATAAAAATTAAAAAAATGCATTTTCTATTACATAGTTTTGTATTAATGTTATGCTATATTTAATTTAAAATGGAATATAGTACATTAAAAAAATCAGTCTATCAACTGAATATGAGAAGTTGCAAATTAAAAATAATAATTTGATTATATAAAGCAGATTTCTAATGAATTGACAATAATAAAATAAAAATATTCACTAAAATCTTTCTTCCATTAAAATTAAATTGGAGGATTTCTGCTAAATCTTAAAAAATCGTGTGTTATAAATTATATAACTTATAGCTATAGTCAAATAGTGCTATTATTATATTTTTTAGTTCATACACTTTTAATAACCTTGCTGTTAATTTAACATCAACTTGTATGTGTTTGTAGTTTTGTGAAAGTTTGCTTACACATAAAAAGTTTAAGGCATTTCTGTTTCATTAACGTATTTAATTAATATTTACATTTTATTCTCTTTAGTTTGTTGTCCTGAAAATCATTATGGCCCCGAATGTAAACCTTGTATTGGAGGACTTGTAAATCCATGCAATAATCATGGTCAGTGTAAAGTAAGTACCTGAAGATTGGTAGAATATCTGAAATATTGTCTTTCTTGTCTCTGAAACTTCATCATCTAACTTACATTACATAGAAATTTGCATAAAATAGTGATAGTGAAACCTAGGTTAAATCTTTTGGTAGGCTTACTGGTAGGCGTTTAAGCAGTCTCTGTAAAATAACAGTTCGGTTTGGAGCATTCTTGCCAAAAAAAATTTATCTACGCACACACTCCTGCAGAAAATTCACACACAAACTTTAATTGAAATAAGCAAGTAACTTAGGTACTCTATCTAGTAAGAAACATTATTTGGACCTGCATCAAATAATAAGTAAGATGTTATCTACTGCTTTTTAATAAAAATAATTAAATTAAAAAATAATTATTGGACTATTTCTTTGCAAATGGCATAATTTTTAATTAACCTTTAGAAGGCAGGTGTTTGGTTTTAACATGGAATACTGTTCAAAATATCGGCCACCCGCCCTGTAAAGGTTAATATAACAAAATCATCACATTTTTAACTGCACAATTGTCCTTATAAGTATTTTAATATATAGAAATAATAATAAAAAAAACTAAGTATCATATATTTTTTATGCTTAGGCATAAATATCAAACTTAATTATATAATATATATTGTGTATCACTTTCTGGTGTGAACATATTTAAGACGCTTATCTATTTTTAAAATTACTTATCGTGTTTGAATTTTGTTAGGCGTCACTATAGTATAATACCCTTTAATATATATAAATTAAAGCATCAAATATTTTAACTCTTTTTTTTTTTCGTTCACAATAACTGTACAGCACTACAGCTTGCATATATTCTTACATGTAACTGTATAGTTTTATTTATGAAAAAAAATTCTATTGTAGGGAGGTGGAACACGAAAAGGTTCTGGTGCGTGTCGATGTGATGCAGGCTATACCGGAGAATTTTGTGAAAAGTGCAAAGTTGGATATTATAATAATACATCGAATCAAGATTCTTGGGAATGTGCAAAATGTGACAAAGCTTGCAAGGGGCACTGTCGTGAGGGTGGACCTAAGGGGTGTGAAGTATGTGCCGATGGATATCAATATTCAATAGAGCTTGGTTGTATGGGTAATTGACTATTTTTTATTGATTTTCATATATATTTATTATTATTGTGGTGAGTCAGTGGGTTTTTCTATTAAACAACAATATTAGCATTAATTATTTTATTAATTTCAGATTTCAACGAATGCATTGATCAAAATCCCCAACCTTGTAAGCATGGCACTTTCTGTGTAAATACCATTGGTTCCCACCGTTGTGTTGGTGAGACTTTGTTTAATATTATCATTTTTATATTAATTATTTAAGCATTTTAAGTTATTCTAATATAACCCTCTTTTCTTGTAGAATGTGACAAGTCATGTGATGGCTGTAAAGGTGATGGCCCTGATTTGTGCGAAAAGTGTGCTAAAGGATATGTTTTTCAGGATCCATTGTGTATTGGTAAGTTTTTTAAATATCATGCTTCAATATTAAGAGTTTAAAGTTCTATATTATATATTTTTGCTTTCTTTAGTCTGAACTAAACTTGATGTCTTTAGAATATACCTGATGGAACTAATGAAATGAGCTAACAACAATTACAATTACATTAAACTGTTCCAAGACACTAGTTTGTGGTGTGACTTTTCTGGGTCAAACCCGGGAAACTAATCAGAATATTAAATTTTTAAAACTCAGAATTCCAAATTTTATTTTTGTTAGTTTTGTCAAAAATGTCAATTTTAAGCACAATTCCTAAATTTGCTGAAAGTGAGTTTTTGCTGTTTGTGTTCAGAAATATTTTATTACTATAGTGAGAATCAAAGCTCATTAGTTGCCTAGCGTAAGATAGATGCTCAAGAAATATTGGTGAATTTCACAAGAAATAAACAATTTTTAGAACCCGAAAAGAAAAAAAATCTTTATCAAACAAATTTTTTGACAAAGATAATTAAACTTTTAAAACCCAGAATTCCAAATTTTATTTTGATTAACAATTCTGTCAAAAATTTCAATTTTAAGCATGTTTTGTGAAATTTGTGATGGTTATAAATCCTAAAATTCAATACACATACATATTAAACATATTCTTTAAGCAGGGGATTTCAGTAGGTTATTTTTTCAATAATTTTGCTTTTTAGTAAACCTGGAATTTATAAAGAAAATAAATTGACCTTTAGAAGGCGGCAGCTGATTTTAACATGGGATTCTGACCAAAATATCTGCCACACGCCCTGTAAAGGTTAAAGGAATAGTGTATCTCTTGTAGAGGGCAACCGCGTCTTTTTATACTTATTCATAAGTGTTTCATTTCACTGAATCTACTGCACTTTACTGAAAATTTCGAAATTTAACATATATAAAACATTAATAATTATAATTTATAAGTAAAAATTTATTTCGAATATTTTCCACTGGCAGAAATCATTCTCATTTAACTTCCACAGGACTACTTGTTTATTTCAACTAGAATCCTATGTTGAAATCAAACACCTGCCTTTTAAAGGTTAAAGCTAAGACCAGAGTTTGATTTGTATGTTTAAACGGCATAATAGCAAAGAAACATGTTCCGTTTTTTTATCCTTAATTAGTATCACCCAATATGATTATTAGGTTCCATGTCATATTTTTTAAGGAGCATGTTTCTGTTGACTTTTTTTGTGGCTTGTATAATGAGTCTTTGTCTGTGATCATATTAAACTCACTAAAGGCAGAATTAAGAAAACTTCCTCATGGAAAAAGTCTTGCTAAGTTGAGAGATTTTCTAAAATAATTAATATCCCATAACATGAAATATGTCTCATTTTCTGTTCTGGAACCTTAGCAAACAATCTATAAAATTTGGCCCAAATATATTAAGACATTTAAAAGTGTACCAACAAAGTTGCTTTGTATTGTGTATGTTATTTAATAATTACAATTTCTAGAAATGACTACTTATTGAAATTTCCAATTTTAATATATAATAAAAATTGCTGTGTTAGTTATAGTGTACTATTTTTTTCAAATCTTGAACAACTTACTGTAGGAATAATTAAAATTTTTATTGAAATAAAAAAAATTCTTTACAGAAAACAAAACTTGGCAACGTACCATACATGTTGAAGTGGCTCGTTATGCAACATATTTAGGACTTTGCATTGCTACCTGCATCATATTTAGACGCAGCATATTTTTAGCTAGCATCATTGGAGTTTTTGTTGCTATATATATTGGACTATCAGAATATACTGTCGGGGAATGGGATAATCGATCTCTTATAAAATCTATAAAATCTTTAACAGTTTTATGATAAAAAAAATTTAGGAATGAATTTTTGTTAAATTGTTTAAATTACATAAATATATATAATATTGAGTACACAACTATTGTATTTCTTTGTCTAATTATTTTTACTTCCACTTTATTTATATAAATCATTGCTTTACAAAATAATATATAAGCTTATAAATATTTTTTTTATAATTGTAGATAACTTTTGTATTGTATAAGACATCCTGACATTCAATCATTAAAACAATTTATTTCCTATATCTTGTATTTTAACTGTTTTTAATGTAATTGAGGGTAGGAAGTTGAGAAAGCTAGTAAAAGTATATAGACAGTATCTGTTGTGGCAAAAGTTGGTTCATTCAAGTTTATAAAGTCATACTTTTTGCTTGTTTGATTATTTTTTGTAGTAGTAAATGATTAGTTAAGTTGAAAACTATTATTGATCTAACATTTCATAATTTATACATGTGTAAGTAGAAAAATCTAAAAAAAAGGTAATGAAAAAGTTGCAAGTGATTAAAATTTCTAGTTTTATTTAAGTCTTTTGTTAGTATTCTTGCATACTCACACCTTAAATCAAGTAAATCAAATCAGGGAATCATTCCCATTCTGTTATATTATTTAAATTACTTTTGTAAAAACTTTGGACGTTTTTTGTGAATTCTGAGGTTTAGACTTAAATCATTCTAAGACTAAAGTGACAATAATCTAAACTAACTTTTACTTAAACTGGAGATGCAATTATGAAACAATTTTTAATAATAGGTGAACAACTTTTACGATATAAAATTATTATGAATGGACTACATAAAGTAAAAATCAGTCTTGGAAGGTTTAAGTATGTAATTTATGTTTTCCCTCAATATTTAAGAAATACTTTAATTTTATAAGAATAATTGTATATGTTAAAAGTTCTTATAAATATTTAGAAACTTGTACAACTTAAATATTTTATTGCTAAGGATCAAACACATATTTTTTTTCAATAAATCATTGTTGTAACATTTGTGAAGCTAAATTTCTAATGAAATTTTTCAATACAAATTTAAAATGCCAAAATTCAACTTTATATATATATACTTTTTACATTAAAAAAAATTCTTGTTGTTAATATTATTTAATAGTTATAACAAAATTGTTTTAATTAAGGTTATTTAGAAAAAAATGTTGACATTTTAACCAATTTTAAAAATAGTTTTTATATTGTTATATGTGCTTTTTTGTATTGTTCCATATTTGCTTAGTTTATATTATTCCATTTTTGATTAATATTTTTTTAAACTTTTTAATGTCTTATTTTTTTCTTTTTATCAACATTTAAAAAAAATATTTCATTAAAGTTATTTTATATTCAAATTACTATTACTGGACAGTTGTTTATTTAAGTTAAGGTATATTTATTTTGTGATGAAATAAGATATACTATTGATTCTCATCAATAAATAACATTTAATTTCAGTTTTAATATTGCATTAAAGCATTTATAAGCACTATTATTTTTAAATGAAAAGATATTTATAACTTAGATTATGATTAATATAAAATAATAAATACAAGGTGAGAATTGGTTACATTTGTAATCGGTATCTAGATGCATTAAAAATCACACAATTTAGCTAAAATATTTCATGCCATTTGAGATTTGTTTTTATAATCTATAGATTACTAAGGGAAAAAAAATATTTAATTTATTTACAAATATGTATCATAACTATTGAAATTTCCAATTTTATTCTAGTTAAGTTTTACATTTAATTTAGTTTAAGTTAAATAACACAAAACAGCTAATAAGAACCTTATGTTTGAAGTTGGTTCTGTTACACTATGTTGAATATATTTTGAATACTTTGATGCTTTTCGATCCAATCTTGTAAATTTTAACGTTTACATATAACTTAAAAATTCTGAAAAATATTCAACTTGTATATCTGTTTTCTTTATGCTTTGGATCTTTTATGTATCTTGAGGTATCCAATCATACATAAAGTCTATACAATACACCAGTCTTAAAAGATATGAAGTATGTCAAGCTTGTAACTATTTTAGAAGTACTGTACACAATGCCTTCAAGTTAAAATCCACTTACTCTTATATAAAGCACAAACTAGCCTAAGTAATCAACAGAGTTTATCATAATCACTTACATTGGTTCAGAACAATGATCTATAAGCTAAACTCTCCCATTCCAAACCATTTTACTAAAATCACATTGTCTATCAAAAGTTTCACTGGATTTGAATTGATCTCCACAAATAAATTGTTACTCATTTCCCTTTCAATGTCACAGAAGATACTACAAGTAACAAGTAACATATTCCTCATGACATTTTATGGTACGTGGGGAGACACATTGTGAGTATTCACTGGACTTCAATAATATGGGATGGCAATAAAATGTGTTTGGCATAGCAAGTTGTTACCTGCTGGAAAACAACTTTTCTAGCAGTTTGCAAGAAAAGGATAACAAGAATTGGGATTAGTTGGTATGGCTTCACTTAGAATTTGGCCTAGGTATAGATGATCTTGGTCTTGAAGGTGGCTGACCTAAACATCCATTGCCTTGAGGTGTTGATAAGTCTTCTGCTTCTTCTGGTCCACTTGCTTCCGCGGGTTCTTCAACCAAATATCTTTCCCCTAGTTCACTTGCATCTTCATTTGAGGGCTCTTGTTTAACACGTATTTTTCTTTGGTCACTAAAAAAATGTTTAATTAGAAACTATAATACTATAATAGAAATGTTCATAATTTTTTGTAAAACTGCTTTTGTAAAGCTTTTTGTAATGCTACTTTGCTATCATAAAATATCATATTTGTTAATAATAATGTGATATTTTCTTTTTGTTTATATCGTTATGATAGGGGAAGTTATTATCAGGTTCAAATCCTGGAAGTTCATTATCATTTGCAATTAATAGTAATCTGTAGCTCCTAATCTGTTAAGCAAAAGTTAGTTGCTGAACATATATCCAACCATTAATGCATTTATGTACACTTGGATATTCATGGGTTGATGTTTGGAAACAAACACAACTCGCCTGTGATTGGTCAAAAATTTTGCTTCTTCAAACACTTCCGGCTTAGCGTTTCCGATGATTATTTACGTTGTTGTTTTCGCTTGCAAAATAAGATGACTAGTTTATATTTAAAAAAAATTATAGCTTTTAGCTCAAATGCGATATGAGGAAAAACTTCGAGTATGCGGGGAAATTGAAATTCCAGATCCTCTGGACATGGATTTGCGAGAAAGTGTGTTTGCGGATGACACAAGCAAATGGCCGGATCTCAATTTCGGCGACATTTATATGTACCTCGTTGAGAGGGTTTGCTGGTATACCAAGGAACAATTAAAAAGTTATAAGATGCTAGATGTAATAGTTTGCCAGAATGTGGTTAATTTGTGATGAGTAGCTGGTTTTAAAAGACAACCAGATAGACATTGGGAAATTTTTAGGATACGACAGTCTGTAGTTCATCGGCAGTATTTGTACACACTCGCATACAAATCATCTTGATATTTTTTAAAGTAATTCGAACCATAATTAAACCAACATCCAGGATCATTAAAAACTTGTGAAGAGCTCAATTTTTTTTAAAGGTGTTCTGTAATTCAAGTATATGCAAGATTTTCAGAGATTAAGAATGATATAATATTCAAATAAGATTAAAAACTTTTTGGTATTTTCATTTTCGACACCTAGTATGTTTTAAAAGGTGAAACTAGCCAAATGATTGAAGTAAATGAGAAAATTCATTTTCTGAAAATTGCGTCAATAAGCAATAATGTGTTTTTTAAAGATAAACTATTTAAATCAATATTCAGATTCTTATTAAAAATTGATTCATTTTTGTATTGAATAATGAATATATTTCATTAATTTATTGGTTAAACAAAAAGTCAATTTAATTGAAAATAAAGCAGACATATATGCTTTCAGCTTTGCTATCTAACATTAGACTAAAATGTGAAAAGAATTTAAATTTACATATATATTAAAATTTAAAACACCAAATCTATAAAAAAAAAGTATTGACAAATTTACATAAAATTGATATGTAAAACTTTCAGAAATAGGATTAGATAGTAATCGGGCGAAAGTTATTAAAATACGTTATTAAGTAGGATTGCTTTATAAAAGCAATATGAGGAAAGTGCCTATATAAAAAGATTTTTTCAGTAAATTGTTTGTTGCGCACAAGTGTGAGTTTCGAATTCAAATACTAATAAAAGAAGATATTTCTGAAATGTAGGGGGATTTTTTAGAAGCAATGTGGATTCCCGAAATTTATCAGGATTGCTTTTTAAAATAATGGAAATTAAGAAGTACGTAAAAATTTTCTTTTCCGGAAATTGTTTATTGCACACTTTATATGTATGTTTTTCTCCAGTGTGAAATTTCGAATTCAAATACTAAAATAAGATATTTCCGAAATTTAGTAGGATTGCTTTTTTAAAACAATGGGGATAAAAGGAAGTGCTTAAAAAAAGGTTACTTTTCTTAAATTGTTTGTTGTTGTGCACTTTTTGCATAGTATGAGGTTTTTTTCCAGTGTGAGTTTCGAATTCAAACACTAATAAAACAAGATATTTCCGAAATGTAGGGGGATTTTCTTAAAAGCAATGTGGATTCGCGAAATTTAGCAGGATTGCTTTTTAAAAACAATGGAAATAAGGTAAGTGCGTAAAAAGGTTCTTTTCCGTAAATTGTTTGTTGCACACTTACACTTTGTATGTGTACTGGTACCTATGATGTTTTTCTCCAGTGTGAAATTTCGAATTCAAATACTAAAATAAGATATTTCCGAAATTTGGTAGGATTGCTTTTTTAAAACAATGGGGATAAAAGGAAGTGCTTAAAAAAAGGTTACTTTTCTTAAATTGTTTTGTTGTTGCGCACTTTTTGCATAGTATGAGGTTTTTTTCCAGTGTGAGTTTCGAATTCAAACACTAATAAAACAAGATATTTCCGAAATGTAGGGGGATTTTCTTAAAAGCAATGTGGATTCGCGAAATTTAGCAGGATTGCTTTTTAAAAACAATGGAAATAAGGTAAGTGCGTAAAAAGGTTCTTTTCCGTAAATTGTTTGTTGCACACTTACACTTTGTATGTGTACTGGTACCTATGATGTTTTTCTCCAGTGTGAAATTTCGAATTCAAATACTAAAACAAGATATTTCCAAAATTTAGTGGGATTGCTTTTTAAAAACAATGGGGGTAAAATGAAGTGCTTAAAAAAGGTTATTTTTCTTAAATTGTTTGTTGCGCACTTTTTTGCGTGTACAGCCGATATGGCATTCGGTCCAGCACGTAAAGAACATTGTGGAACGGAACAACAACTTCGCCTCTCTTTCTTGCTGAGTACAATTTATGCATTATGCTATAAATTCTTATAAAAGAAAATGATTATGCGAGATCGTTTAGCGTTGGTTATGATTACAAACACTCTAACCGGAAGTATACGAAGAAGCGTCACCGAACTTCCGATTAGCAGCGCCATCTATTCAACACTTCTCAGTTCAACCCATGAATACTTTTTATTACTTCAAAGAAAACAATTTAGTTAGAAAATATTTATTATATTTATACTTTGAACACTAATGTTTAAAAAAAAAACTGTATTTGAACACTTATTTTAACGTTTTTCTATAATTTTTCAAATATTGTGACTTAACTTTCTGGCTAAAGGTGTAATAAAAGTGAATTTTTTAAAAATTAAATGCCATATATTTACTTCCTCAGTCCTGCATATGTGTAGGGGATACTTCAAAAAGTTTTTTTAATTCTAATTAATAAAATGCTTAATTTGTTGAAAATTAGTTTTATATACTGCTGAAAACAACCCACATTTGGTGTACTATTTTTCTCATAAGTAAAACTGAATTGTTTTTGCTTGCAAAAAACGAAGTAACTAATATTAAATCTCTATATTATTTAATATATTTTTAGTATTGTATTACTATCAACTTGTTTAAAGTTTATTGTTTAGAAACTTTTATTTGTATCACATATTGCAAATATTCATTTAACTGCATTATGGAATTAAAAATCAACTATAATGAGACGAATGTGAATTTATTCTGTAAGCATCACAATGTTAGCAAAATGTAGATATTTTCAAAAAGACTTTCATTCAGAGATAAACTACTTATTCTGCTCAAATTCAGTGCCATTTGATGACAAATTCAGTATCAATTTGAAATAAAATTCAATCAAGGAAAATACTTTTTAAAAAGACAAAATTTGTACTGATGAAATTTCTCTAGATTTTTGTTGCATTTTATTTCTTACAATAAAGTTAACAAAAAGTTAACAAACGTGTACATAGCATTTAACTACTCTATTGTATCAGAAGGAGGGAATGTATGTTTAATCTATATATAGGTATGTGGATTTTTTGGTTATCACCCAAAAATAACTTGAAATATCCCATTCATTATTTCTAAAGAGTTGTAGATTATGTATTTTTTAACAAAAATAATATGGGGAATGTGCCATTGCCATTTTGTTTGCTTGTGTGCTAGGTACCAAAATAGCACTTGTTTAATGTGTATGTATGAAAAAATAAGTATTTATAAAACACACAATGACAAGATTTTTTAAGAGGGTTTCAATTTTATAGATTACATAAAAATAACTTAAATGTTTAATTTTTTTGATAAATGTTTTTTAAATTGCCAATAAATGAAATACATGAAAGTATATTTATCAACATTATTTCAATTTAAATATAAAATACACATAAAAAGTTATTAAACCAACTTAGTGGAAGTATAAACGATATAAAATTAAAAAATACTTCACTTTTAAGTGAAAATTGCTATTCTATGTATTATAAAACATAGCAATATGGGATTAATTTCAATTAAAGAAATAAATGTTTCTTGAAAAAATAGATCCCCAACTAACATGTCTTGCAAAATATAGAACTGCAATCTGCCCTAAAAGAATATTTTGTAATCTTATGTATTTTTTTTAGTTCTCTACAGTCATGTTATTTTTAATAATAATTGTTTGTATTTTCTAAATTGAAATCTTACATTAATGTTTCTACTTACTTTGCTGTTAGACCTAAACCATGGCAAACAAGACTTGAAACAAAGTTTTCAGCATCGCTTAGTGCACAAGAGGATACTGTCCCTGCTGTTGATATAGCATGGCAGGTAGATGTCATATCACTCATTGAAGTAATACTTAAATAGTTAGATAACTTATTTGAATTTAGCTGTAAAAAAGAAACGAAAATTGTAATTATAGAATTGTTGCCAACAAAGTTAGATAATTACTTTATTTAAAGTCAAATCTGTCAATTGATTAAGATGTGATTCAATTGGCGACTTTAAAAAAAAAAATATTTAAATAAACAGCTATGATTATTTTATACAATAAAAAAGTGGTTTCTTTTAATTTTAACTAATTTTAGTAGATAATTTTGGTGACTTATTTTAACGATAAATTTTCTAATTCAAGAAATTTATATAAATAATAATTTGGTAGTTGATTAATTTAGTTATATTTAAATGATTTATATATTGCAGGGAAACACTAAATATTTCAAAGAATATTCTGACTTACATTATTATAAGCAATGTAATAAGGAACTGACTTTAATTATCAGACATGTGATTTGTCAAGCAAAGTAGCTAAACTTTTTTTACATGATGGTTGATAAGCTCATTACTTAAAAACATTGTATTGTTTTCAACGGAACATGGAGAATAATCCGCGACTCCGAAGAAGTTCCGTAGGATTAGCATGGAATTTCAGTTCCTGTACTATAATTTTAAGTTTTTGTCATTAAATAATACCTCAATTTAAAATATTTACTTCATATACTGAGATAGATTGTACTCATTGTTTATGAAGCATTTTGTGCGTTGAAATAAAAGTATTTTTCCGTATTTCGTTGTAATTCTAAATATATACATATATAATATAAGTATTTCATAAAGTATAAGTATCACACATGGAATAAAAATATTACTTATTTGGAAAAACAAATATTATTAACAAACTCTCCCATAATTGCAAGTGTAGCGACTAAACAAACAAAAGCAGAGTTGTCTGCTGTAGGGAAGAAATCGAAACTGCTAGTAAGTTACCATGTTGAAACGTCACGTGAAACTCCCGCATTATCAAAACGATGTAGATTATTAATATTTTTCAAAGGTTATAAAGTAGATTGATGACAAATCTAAAACAATCTTTTGTTGGAATCAGTCGACCAACTAAACGAAATTCGCAGACACGAGTATATGATAATTTGCGGAAAATTCACATGATAAGGTAGTGTTGAATGGGATATGGTCACATACCTGAGATGTATTGAGGGGCTCCGTATAACCTTTTGAACAATTTGGCGGACTTGGTCCATCTTGCAACCCCAAAGAAAGAGTTCTGCAAATTTGTACAGTAACAATGATAGTAAGACTAATCTTTTAAAACAAGAATCAATGAAATCTTAATCAAATGAATTAATTAACAAATTTTTTTTAGGTACCTAACTTTTTGCAAATAATTCTTCTGAGCTAAGGAAAAATAATTTATTTGGTTTATGGAAAACGGATAAATAGAGTAGCGTTTTAAATACATTTTAAAAACTTATTTCATAAATTGCAGAATATGTTGAATATGAAAGTAACTTTAAATGACATAATATTTTAAGCATCACATTTTCATAAGCATTTTTGCAAAAAACAATTTTGTTCCATAATTATTTTTTTTTAAGTTTAAAAATGTTAGGTTTATTAGAATGTTATTATGGCATTCCATTGTTGCAGCTGCGTTTTCGCAAATAAATGTGGTATTGTACAATGTTAAAAATTTGATTTGGTAGACTATATATCATGTAAACAATTTTATATTTTACTTTTTAACACTTTTCTTCATCTAACAAATTTCTTTATTACCATTTGCATCTAAAAATAAGCACATTGTAAAATATTTAAAGTGTAAAAAATAATGTTACCTCAATATTTTTTGTTTGTAAGCTTTCTGGATAATATAAATAAGGATTGAAACTTTAATATAATTCTCGATATTAACTATTTCATCTAAAATCCCTATTTATATATTATTGAAAGCTTAATAATTAAAGTAATTTATAATATGCATCTTTAACTCTGGCACTAATTAAAATTTCACATACAGTTATTTTCAGAGCATTTTACTGTGGATTTTTGATTTTCCAATGATATGTCTTTTTTTGTGTTTATATGCTATTTTCACTTTGTTGTTGAGCACTTTTAATTATTAATTTCTTTAAATTTGGGTTTAAAAAAAAGATGTATGTAGACTAATTCTATAATTATATATTAAACTATCAATATATTTTAGGGTTTAAAATTTTCGAACTATAAGTTTATAACTTTATTTTTATAAGTTTAGATTTAAGAAGGCAAATAGCACATCCCGAACAGACTTGTTTTCAAGAAAACTGTCAATTTCAAATACATTGCTTTATTGTTGCATCTAAAGAAAACTAGTACGTTGCTGTAAAAATAAAATAAAAGTCAAGGAAAATATTTTGAATGTTTAAAGTCAAAAATATCTTTATATTTTCTACTTACTAGTTCTAAGATCAATTTTTAGATATGATATAAATATTAAACCATATTTAATGATTTTTATTGTAATAATTTCCTGTAATAATTATTTTAAATGCAATGGAAATAACTGCAATACAATATATACCCTGGTATTTTATCAAAGCTAAGTTTAAATGAGACAAGTTTTCTTTCTTTATTTATTCATTTTTCTTTAGTCTAATATAAAATATAATAATTAAAATCTATCGTGGGGTGTTGAAAAACGCACTAAGACATTCGCGGCTGTTATGAGATATTAGGATTTTTCTTGAGACATAGAAGTTGATGACTGTGTTTATCTAAATATCAAGCAACGTTTGATTCTGCCCCTCACATATTGCTGATTTGGCCAGCTTTCCTAACAGAATACTTAGGCTAACCGGGCATTGCTATCGGACATCCAACTAAAATGTTTAGTCCGTTTAGTCAACCACAATTGGAAAATTCAAATTGTATTGTATTCGCTGACAAGCATTTTAGTTGTAAATTTGTTCGCACTAGTTTTGGCAAAAATCGTCAATTAAGTAATTTTGAATGTATTGTGGCAATACGAGTTTGGCGATTTTTTACTTTCAGAGTTTTTCGATTGCGGATTCTGAGATCTGACAGCCGTGAGCTGAATAATTAAATTATTAATAAGAGTTGGCGTTTATTTTTTTTAGTTTATTAAAAGTTGGAATCCAATTGTAGGTAGTGTAGGTTGGTTGGATGGTGTTTAATGGCGCAAGAGCCAAACTGGCTAAGTTGCGCCAAACGTTTACATAATTACGAATCTTTAGAATTTTAAATACGGTTTATCAAACCAGTGTCGTAAAGAAATTCGAACAAGTTTGGATGCGGGTCATCATTTAATAAATCCTTTAAGATGGGATTTGCAGTGGCAAAATATTTTAGCCTCTCGTTTTTAAAGTTGGGACAAATACACATAAAATGTTTAACGGACAAAACAGAGTTACACCGGAGACATGTCGGTGTCGGTTCAGAAACCAAAAGGTGCTTGTGGGTCAGACGGGTGTGGCCTATTCGAAGTGGTAGGTGGGGTAGTCTAGGACATTAACTACAAATAATTGAAAAAAAATATATTTTAGTGAGTTTTTCCACAAAGTCCATGATAGATTATTATTCAATATTTATAAAACATATATAAAAAAACAATAGTACTTAAACTCCCGTAAAAATAAAGCATTTTATACAAGTTCAATAGTCATCTGCATCATTATGGTTGAAACATAACATAAAGTGACACTAACATGGAATGCCTGATACATAAAGTGCAGATAGAGAGGAAAAGAGCCAATAGAGGTAGAAAGCAGGCTTACTGTGAGACAGGAAAGTGCTCGTTAGTTTCCGGGAACTTTCTCGGGCGTCCACGGCTTAGATGACGTCTGTTGACAAACTCACAGTCATCTACCATCCAGAACGAGCCAAAGTCATCCTCATATCGCACAAAACACTTATGTAGGGACAGGTTGGTGCGTATTGCATTCTGTGCAAGAAAGAATTGAGGGGGAAGAGGAGGACCGTAGAGGGCCATTCAGATGTGAGGATGCAAAGGGCAAACATAAATGCAGGACCAGTTCAGCAGCCAACACAAGAATATTAAAGGGAATGACATCGGGAAAGGAAAGTGAGATGAAGGGAGAGAAAGGAAAAAATGTAGTGTTATTGACGGTGCTAGAATGACACACAACATGAACACAGTTACCACTTTACACAGAAACATACCCAATGCGCTCCTGCAACCTTTGAGGCCTGCGTTTGTAGAATTCTATCTCATCCACTGTCCACACTGCACCTTTTATATTCTCTACTCGCATAAAACATTTGTGCAAGCTCAAGTTGTGTCGTACTGCATTCTAACAATAAGAGACATCGTTTTTTACTAAGAGTACTATACTATTACAAATAGTATACTTTGTTTCAGCATTATGAGTTTGTCTTTCCGTGGCGAGAAAAACTGGAGTCTTCTCTCCGAACCGAATGCAGTACTCAGACAGAAGTTATGTACATCGAAAATTGGGTGAACTCTTCTCATAAAAAAAGGTGCAGTTCTATTTCGATTGATTTTTATTAACGTTGAAGTTTTTCAAAGTTACGATTGTAGTAAAGAAGAACGTATGGAATTGTTAAATGCAAAGTTAAATTATGATTTTTCAAGCAAAACATTTATATTTTCTTAAAACTCATGAGAAGTTTTTGGTGTAACTACATATGGTATTTCCGGTTTTACTTTCTCCATAATTTAGGAGATACCACGGAGGAAAGAAAAATGTGGTGGTGATTTAACGAGATTTCACAGAAAGTAAGATAGCAACCTTGAAGTAGATACAAACAAACCCAGCTGGTTTCCACGAAGACTGCTATTTAACACACGAATTTTAAAGCACAAAACAACCTTGTACAGTTGTGAGATGCAGTACAAGTTCAGAATCAATAAAGGATGCTATTATATCCACTTCATAGGCAAGTTAAATTATGAAATAAATTATCGCCAAATACTGGTTCAAAGTAGTGCTGTGGAATAGCGCCAAATACTTCGCCAGTACCTACTTTTCAAGTGATTGCTTACTTCACATTCCAAACCGGTTTGGACTTGACCGCACCTCCATCTTGTTCTTTCCTCCGTGGGAGATATACATACACTTTTAAGAAATGCGTAGAAAGTTTTTAATGAAACCTTAATAGACTATGAAGAAAGTAAACAGCAAATTAACAGTGGCGTAACATATGGGATAACAATGCAGGGAATGAAGGCCTGCACAGAGAGTCGCCAATAAAATGCAATTGCCAGTCGATCAGTGGCGGCTAGTGTATGGGATCGAAGGGGCGTAGACCCCGTTACTCTTTTGGACCCTGGCCCACTAATTTTGAAATATTTTTTATACATACTTAATTTAAGGGAGAAAATCGTCGAATTTTTACTAGTTTAATTTTTTTCTAATATTTTCCCTGATTTTTATAAGATATCCATTTTTCTCAATTGAATTTTTGGTCTATTCTTCCCCATTTAGTCTAACATTTGGACCGTGTTATGCAACAACCAGTCAACCCATGTTCATTTTGAGAAAACTGGCTTTAAAGCAAACCACTGAATCGGAAAATCCATGCTGCAGCAATTCGTTACATGTACAGTATCGCTATTTTAGCATAGAAAGTGAAAACTTAATCTTCCATTTAGGTTAAAAACGACATTTTTCTTCTTCTCAATTTGTGGGTTAAACGGCTGTTGCATAACACGGTAAATATTTATTAAAAATTAATATTTTCAATTATTTGTTTAAAATGTCATTATTTTTAAGTTTTAGGCATGTTTCCATATTTACTAGAATGGTTTATAATTATACGATACTAGCTGAAATACACGTTCTACGCACGGGAAGGAAATAAGTTACAAAATAGATACAAACACAATATTTATAAGCGAAATAAATAATATTCTTAATTTGTCACCCATCATAGGGAACCACAGTATTAAAAGTTACAATTTGTAACGAAAGTTTATTAGCAAGGTGCCGCAAGATTGATAATATGGAGAAGTTGGCTGTATAATTACGTGGATATACATACGGTACTCCCGTTGATTAACATCCATGTTTTAATAGATTCCCAAACTAACGTTGCTACCGTAGCACTATAAACTTTTTGGCTACACTCGGTATCGAACCAAGGAACTTCTGCTCGCTACGCCGATACTCTGCCAGTCAGGCTAAAGGGATCACACCAGCCTAAGCAGGAGTATCGGGCATATGAAGTGAACCCCACACTACTAACATCAAAAAAGGGGTTTTACACCCCCTTAAATACGTTCGACCGGAACAAAAATGGCTTACTTTTCATATTTAAGGTATAAGTTACAAATTTGCCAAATTTCTTCTTCATAGGTATACGGGAAGTTGGAGAATTAGTGATGAGTGAATGAGTGGGGTTTTTCGCATTTATATATATAGATTTTAAAACTAAAATCAGATATTTTACTAATTTTCTTAAATTGAAGATTATAATTTAAAATGAAATTTCTACGGTGAGTAAACAAAATCTTCGATAAATAGCAAGCCTGTTGCCGTAATGCACAATTCAGGAGGGGAAAAACTCCATTCAATCAAAAACTGCAGCCAAAAAGAGAAGTTCGAAATCGGCTGCATCGTTGCCATAACAACCTCTACGTTGTATGGAGATCCCCCCCCCCCTGTTAATGCACTGCATGTGTGGCGAGGTACAGCCCGAAATGAATTTTCTGCTGCACTTGGTAATTCGATAAACTGATTGGCTGGTGCGTGAATCGCGGGGATGGGTGAGAGAACCGAGAATCTCTCCAAACGGAAATAGTTTTCGTGATAAATTTACTGTGTGCTGTTGTTTCATTATTTAAGTTAATATTAAAATTGACCGATTCGCATGTTTAAAAGAAAGGAGAATTGCTTTATTTTTTGAAAAAGAAGTAAGTGTTTTCTATTTTTTTTCGCATGTTATCATTTCGTAAAAATTAAAAGGCAACTTTGATTTGTGTAGTAAATAATAAAGAATTTCTGTTCATATATGGTTGTGGAAAATAAGGGGGGAGGGATTCACATGATTTTGTCTGCACTAACATTTTCGACCACCACGGACCGCCACTGTCCCAATCTCCGTAATAATAACATGTCGTCCTAACAAACTCTGCTATACTATAGTTTTAACGTGTTATCTTCAAAGAGGTTTTTAGTATTAATATTCGTCTTTAAAAAGTTGTAAGTATTATTTATATATATAGTTTTAAAAAAACACGCTTTTATTAAATGCAATAAAATATAAAATAAATAAATAACTTACTATTGTTATTGTAATTAAAACAAAAACCGTTTTTATTGTTAATGGAATTATCACCGTTT
The DNA here is from genome assembly GCA_963932185.1 of Troglohyphantes excavatus. Taxonomy (NCBI): domain Eukaryota; kingdom Metazoa; phylum Arthropoda; class Arachnida; order Araneae; family Linyphiidae; genus Troglohyphantes; species Troglohyphantes excavatus. The sequence goes on along the minus strand of OZ010676.1, from coordinate 11,823,000 downwards.
TATGGCTTTTTTCGCCTGTTATTTTTTATGATAGAACATGCCAGGCCAAAATCTTGCCAGAAGGACCTTCCGGAAGCATTTTTGTACATGGCTTCCCTACCAGTCACTGCGTCCTGCCGCAGGACGTTCGTTTTGTATTCATTTTTAACTTGGAATTGTGAATTCAACGCGAAGCTGTTGAAAACACCAGTGCTGACGCACACAAAGGTTTTTTACAAGATCAGTTTACTTTTGTTAAGTAGAAAACTTTCGAATTTTCAAATTCTCGAAAAAAAAATTTACAGTTTGAATTTTTAAACTTCTTCAATTTAGAATTTTCAGTTAGTAGTACCAGCCGTCATACCAGAAGAAAGGCAAAACCGCTATACGATCGAACCAACGTCCTACCGGAAGGACGTTGTACTTTATATCATTAAGTACTTAAAGAAACATACATTATTGAAAATGAGTATTTTATTAGATTTGTATTACTCAATTCCCAGCAAAAAAAGTCAGCATAAAACCTTCATCAAAATTTTGAAATCGAAGGTTTTATGCAGGAAAACTGCAGGTTTTTTGAAGATCTATAAAATTAAAGGTTTTTGTTTCAATGTCCTTCATAAAAACTGCAAAAAAACTTCATAAAACCTGCAAAAAACCTTTAAGTTTTAATTATGAAGGGAAAATGCAAATATTTTAAAGGTTTTATGCAGGAAAATTAAAAACTTCAAAAAAACTGCAGTTTTTTGTTTCAATATCCTTTAAAAAACCTTCAAAAAACCTTCAATTTGAAAATTTTGATGAAGGTTTCATGCTGACTTTTTTTGCTGGGTTGCCTAAAACGTTTAATTTCCAACATTCAATCTATTACTTTCACAAAATAATGATTAAACAAACAATTAAGAAAAATCGTGTTTGAATCCTTCTTTGTTTTGCCTTTCCGTCGCAGTAAATTGCGATGTTCCTATCGTAAAGAAAGTGTCCTACAGAACAAACAGTGGTATAGTTCAATATTTGCGTCGTTCAGGATCTATGTTTTAAACATTTTTTAACAATAACGGAAGATTGATTCATTGATAATGGAAAAATAACCTAACTTAAACATACATAATGAAAAAGGAGTTCTTAGAAAGACTGGAAAATGAATTGGTGTTCGAGTTACCAATACTATTTCTGTTGTTATGTCAGGACAAAAGATAAACGAACTTTTGCAGATGGCTTAGTGATTGGAGCTTCGAGTATGGATCCTTCATAGTAGAGAAAACATAATGTTATAATCTCGATAACATCAAAGTGAGGCCAACATGTATGGCCTCAGACACGTGGTTAATTACGTCATTCCATTCATAAATTTTCACTGTTACACATTTCCCAATTCATCAGCCAATCGCGAGTATTTTTTAATTCATAATTTTGAAAAGAAGTCACTTGCCTGAGGCAATTCGGTCTGAGATGTTGGTTTCACGATTATGACGTCATATTCGCTCTACTACAGCTCGAAGGATTGGAGCATGTAGATCACGTGGTTTGTATCCACCAATCACATAGCCATATGCAAAAGCTCACGCACGTTTAACACGTCCATGTAAAATGAGTCTTAAACGGAACTTTTTAATTAGATTGCATAAGGAAATGAACAATCCTAATTATGCTTTATAAATATATACCCTAATTTAATGATGGACTAGAATATGTTTTAACCCATGTGACATTTGTTAATGCATAAAAGATAATTTTTAAGCAATTTTTAATGGTGAAACACATTTTTGAATAAATAATACAGGGTGATTATGAAAGAATTCACAACTTAAAGAGCCATTCCACATACGAATGTGAAAACGAAATTCTGACATCATTTGTGGACTGTTCCTAACTTCGTTATGTAAAAATTCTGCAATCTTTTTATTTAAACGTAAAAATATTCCTTATAGACTATTCGACTCTAATGAGTCATATTACGGCTTATATAGTGGAAATACACATTCAGAATAAACGTTTTAAGAAAATAAAGGAAAATATTGAAATAAGTTATTCTTTTAAAAAAATCCTGAAGTTAAAAAGAAAAATCACTGAAAAATTCATATATCTGAACATTATAATTTTACGCATTTTTCTCTGGTGAGCCTAGGGCCCTTCCAGAGACGCAGGGCCCTTTGCAATAGCACATGTCGCCCCCCCTCCTAAGAGCGGCCCTGCTTGAAAAGTCTTAACCGATTATTATTTTCAATTCAACGCGAACAGACAACAAACAATTTATTCTTTTGTAGTGAAATGAAGGACACTTCTAGTAGCGACATTTCTTAATATGTAGAATGGCGCTCTAAGTTGCTTGGTTGCGGAGATATTGCCATTGAAAGTTCTGATATTCTTTTGTAACCACTATACACTATTTGCAATTCTGCTATCATAAAGAAAACTAAAAATAATTAAAATAATGCACATAGGTGTGAAATCCCGAATTTTAACTAAGTTAATGTATATGTTACCTTCCAAGTCGCAGCATTTCTCCTGAAGTAGCAAAACGTATTTTGGAACCAGTTATATATTTCGTTTAAGGTTAGCTGCCTTTCGGGAGATTCAATAATGGCCTGAAAGAAAATGTGTTGAATAAATGAACAAAAGTTGAATGTGTTGAATAAATGAACAGAAGTTGAATGTGTTGAATAAATGAACAGAAGTTGAATGTGTTGAATAAATGAACAGAAGTTGAATGTGTTGAATAAATGAACAGAAGTTGAATGTGTTGAATAAATGAACAGAAGTTGAATGTGTTGAATAAATGAACAGAAGTTGAATGTGTTGAATAAATAAACAGAAGTTGAATGTGTTGAATAAATGAACAAAAGTTGAATGTGTTGAATAAATGAACAGAAGTTGAATGTGTTGAATAAATGAACAGAAGTTGAATGTGTTGAATAAATGAACAGAAGTTGAATGTGTTGAATAAATGAACAGAAGTTGAACGTGTTGAATAAATGAGCGTTCACTGTAAAAAAAATGTGCTTAATAATGAGTACATGGACGTACTCGCTTTTCTTTGAGTACAATAGCATCGTACATGGGCGATGACGTACTCCAATTTAAGAAATCGTACTTTCGCAAAAATGAGCAGTATGGTTTAATATTGATATCAGCTTCTGTTCAAGCCATCTTAACAAAGCAACCTGGCAAACTTAAAATATTTGTTCACAAGATGGTTTTCCATATTATTTGATGTCGATTGCTTAAATGGAAACCGAGATATTATGACTCAATTACCTTACTTCCATTCATTTGTCACGCCTTTTTAACATTACTTCTGTTTATAACTTCTTCATGTCACTCTAGTCGCGGCTCTGGTGGTATAACAGAAAAGGCCATGGACTTCGGGGCGGACGACATCAAGTAGATGGATTGGGTTCGATTCCTGGTAAGTCCTGGTTGTAATTCTTGAATTTTTTAAAAAGCGGTTTATGAAGGCAGCCTATGCAGGCAAGCAACTGCTCTTTTTATTAATTTGACTCATTTTTTAGAACATGTCTTTTTCAAAAATGAAACTTATGTATTCGGAGCTTTGATAAGTATCGAATAAAATAAAAAATGAGTACATTTTACGTATTTTTATGTAGCTATTTTTAACAGTGTTGAGATAAATGAAAATGATAAATGAAAATGTGCTGAATAAATGAACGCCACATTTTCATTTCAATCGCCATTAAAAATAAAATGCGGTATTTAAATATCGCTGGACTTACCTGTCTTATCAATGAAGCATAGGTAAAGGGAGGACGGACATCAGCATTTTTGTAAAATTCCCGATTCCTGGTGATTTCTAAAAGTAATTGAAATAAAAGTGCATCACCATTTATTATAAAATGTCAGAAGAGGAATTTAGTAGCGTTTAAATTTTTTAGAAACGAATCTGTTAAGTACTATAAAATTCGTTTGCATATGCAACTTACCTTCTGTTATGTCTAAGTTGACTCGTTCTGCGGCCCGTCTACGTACCGGTCCTTCGGGGTACCCATGAGAATCTAAACGTGAAAGAGATTTGTAATTCGTAAATGTTCTAAAGTTTTCTAATTCTTACAGATGAAAATACTAAGCTACAAAAATGTAACTGAGATCTGGATCGAGGACTAAGCGTGGCCGACCACTTTACTCCTTTTTGAGCGACGGTAGAAAAAACAGTCCTTTCGCATAGGTTTGCGTAGATTTAAAAACGCAATTGTGGCTTTCAAAAATAGATTAAATGTTACACATTTAATGTTTTTAGGTTTATACGTTTTCCGGCTGCCTATTTCTGTCCTCGTATTGAGACCACTGATCTCTAACTGTAACTTCTGGATAGGGCAAGACATTTTGTTCACTTGAAGCCGATGTGGAGGCCATGATGTGCCCCACTTTCTTTGCTACCGTAATATTTCGTATATTTTTCATGTTAAAATGTGCAGACATGTATTGCTTTTGGCTGAGTTTTTTTCTATTTTCTTTTTAAACCCATTTTAAATGCAATCTGCTATTAAAATAGAAAGTCATTTGCAAGTTCAAGTCGAAGTAGATAAAAAGCAAGAGCAAACACTATTTGTTTGGCAATATAAAAATTAATTCTATAAGAAGAAAATATAATATTTATATACATCTAATATTTCTACAATGCTATGGTAATAAAAAACACCACTAAATCATTAAAAAAAATATTGGGGCACAGTGGCACAGTATGGCTGCTTTCAACGGGCCCATATAGAAAACAGATTTCGAGCCTTCCAGCAGTTAGAGTTCAGTGAATGTTACACATTTAATGTTTTTAGGTTTATACGTTTTCCGGCTGCCTATTTCTGTCCTCGTATTGAGACTTATCACAGCCACATACACATTCACACACACATTCATACTTGCACCTCGCTATTTTAGAACTAATATCAGATGACGAAGAAACATCTGAGCCGCAACCCACCAGTTCAATGGGCGTCGGGACTTTGTACCCCGATCAGATGTATCGTGCACCGGTCCCATATACACTCCGGTATAATTTGTTGGATGTTCTGGACTATTTTCTAGTGTTTTTTTAGAGAAGCTGGCAACCCTCCGATCACAAGATCACTACTTAAAAAAAAAAACTTTTCTCTGTCAAGTACATCGCACGGGATCGAACCAACAATCCTCCGATTGCCACCAGCTGAACGTCTTTATCCACTGGGCTACCGAGGGCCCCACTTAATTTTCTTCCATACTTGTTTACAAGAAAGAAAACACAAAAGGCACCGGAAAAATAAGTTTTAAACATTTCCGTGACGTCACGTGAGATTCCAGCATATCCAAGGTAGAATGTTTTCTCGACCTTTTTTCCGAATTCTATGCATCCGCGCGTGAAAAAAAAAATCCTATTTATTATTAAAAAAAATTTCTTTGATTTCTTAATGCATATAACAATTACTCTGTGTTATAGGTTTATGTGTGCTATTCTCTGTGCTATAGGTTTCGAATAAAAAACCTTAAATATGACATCGTACAATAGTTTTACAAGTCAAGTACTTGTTAAATGTTTATTAATTATTATTAATTAATTTTTATTAATTTGGTTTTAGCGTGTTACACCTTGTGTTAAGGTTTTATTTAAATTGTTCTGTTTTAATGATTATTCTATTTAAATAATTCTGTATACATGAGCGTTAAAATACTGTAAAATAAGTGATAGAAGTTTATTGATGAGTGGTAAAACTATTCCTAGTGCTAGCATATTGTTTGCACAACAAATTTAGTTAGCAGATAAGCCGCACTTCGTAATAAAAATAGATTAAAAAACATTTATTCAGAAAAGAACATCAAGCATCAACTGCCTATCTTATGCAAAACAAAAAAAAAACGAATTTCATTGACTATAAATCAAATTTAAAGATTATAAACAACATTTAAGAAAATCCGTTTTGCTGGAAAATGTCAAATTTAAGATCACATTGAGTAAAAGGGCCAATAGTTTTCAGCTCAGCGCTATTTCCCTATTAAAAATTTTTTAGTGATGCTTATATACTTGTGACAGATTTAACGTGGAAAAGTCCACTATATACTTCAAATCATTGGTTGTCTTTATACAGCCTTGAACTCGCAACCCTCCGATAACTGGTCCAGTATTCTGCTCACGAACCCGTTATCATTTAAACTATTTGGATAATAATTAGGAATAGTAAAATCATTATTTAGAAGGGTCCTTTGCACAAAGAAAATTAAAAACAAGCCTTAATAAATAACTAAAAATATTTTTCTTGATAATGCTAATTAGAGTTACAATTAATATGTGATTTATTGGAAAAACGGCTAATACATAAATTCCCTGAACGCTCTGTTTTAGATTGGCTGAAGGTCAAAAGATTTTAAAAACAAACGTTTTAATTTTTTAATTTGATTTATTCTTTATTAGAATTTTTACTTTAGTATAAATTATATTAATTATCACACAAAAAAAAAAACTTACTCACATTTTCGTTTATTGTTATCTTCATCCGACAGATGGCGCCACTATATAATTTAAAGTTTAGCTTTTTGTGATGTCTTATACATTTGATTTAAAAAAGAGCTTCGATACGAGTTTTGTATATCCCAAGTTTTAGATTTAAACTTAAACCTTTACACGTGATTTTACAATTTTGTAAATTAATGGAACTATTAAACATTTTTAAAGTAACGAAAGAGTATTGTGTTTTGAAACCTACATTTATTTTATAACTGTTTTTAGTAAGAAAATAAACTAAAATTTGAAATTATATTACTTAAAATCAAGTTGAAAAAATTTAGAATTCAATGTTAAAATTTTTACGAACGATAATATTGTTGAATCAATTTTTAGTTATTCATGCAGTAGAGTGTTTATCAACATAAGCTTCTTTTTTTATTAAAGATATTTTTTTTTTAATAACAGAAAGGGTAAAGAGTTGAAAATATTTTTGGATGATGGTAAGATAGTATTGTTGATAAGAACATAAGTATCACGCAAGACCTAGGAACGCTGCGTCGTATTTTTGAACCATGGTCAGATGACGAGGATAACACCTGAGCTGGCACCCGACGCAACCTCAATAGGCGTCAGGACATTGAACCCCGATCAGATTTATAGGGCACCAGTCCTGTATACACGCCAGTATAATGTGTTGGATATTTTTAGACGAATTCCTAGTATTTTATTAGCGAAGCTGACAACCCTCCTGTTTCAAGAGCACTACATTTTTACTTTTTCTTTGTCAAGTCCAACAGTCGGGTTCGAACTCGTAATTTTCTGATTACTAGCCGAACGGCTTATCCACTGGGCAACTGGGGGCCCAAAGAACAAGAAGAGTGGAGACTAATATAGTAATAGAAAAGTGTGCCGTCTCCAGCACTTTCTGATTTAGGGCGGGGCAGGACATTTTTGACGTTATACTGATGTAGCCCCGCAGTACTCTGTGAGTGTGCCTAATGCCGGTGACAAGCGTTACACTTTAACAGTATTCTTGCGGAATATTGTTATTTTTTACAAACTTTTTCTGGTTAACCATGCATTTTTCCGTCGTCCAAGACTTTTCTAAGATTATCATTAGTCCTTATATACCTTATTAACCTGAAAACATGATTCCATCGAAATAGAGCCATTGATAATGGTCAGAAAACCCACAGAGTAAGGCGGGGCTAAGTTAGTATGACGTCAAAAATGTTTAGACAACCACCCTTCGTCAGAAATTGCTGGAGACGGCACACCTTTCTATTACTATAGTCTCCACTCTTCTTGGTCAAAGAAGACATTAGAATTCACAATACACTTATTAATACTTTAGAACTCACAACCCACTTATTAATATTTTAGAACTCCCAACCCACTTATTAATACTTTAGAACTCCCAACCCACTTATTAATACTTTAGAACTCCCAAACCACTTATTAATACTTTAGAACTCACAACTCACTTATTAATACTTTAGAACTCACAACCCACTTATTAATACTTTAGAACTCACAACTCACTTATTAATACTTTAGAACTCCCAATTCACTTATTAATACTTTAGAACTCCTTATTAATACTTTAGAACTCCCAACCCACTTATTAATACTTTAGAACTCCCAACCCACTTATTAATACTTTAGAACTCCCAAACCACTTATTAATACTTTAGAACTCACAACTCACTTATTAATACTTTAGAACTCACAACCCACTTATTAATACTTTAGAACTCACAACTCACTTATTAATACTTTAGAACTCCCAATTCACTTATTAATACTTTAGAACTCCTTATTAATACTTTAGAACTCCCAACCCACTTATTAATACTTTAGAACTCACAACCCACTTATTAATACTTTAGAACTCCCAACTCACTTATTAATACTTACGAACTCACAACTCACTTAATAATACTTTAGAACTCCCAACCCATTTATTAATACTTTAGAACTCACAACCTACTCATTAATACTTTAGAAATCACAAGGCGATCAGCTAGGCGTGTTTATCATCTCTCAGACAGTAAATAACTCTCACGTCTTTCAGATACATTCTGAGGGAGCTATAAAGTGCAGTGATGAGTTAGTTACCTGTCATTGGATGGTGATATCCTTTATCACTGAGCCTCCTCCGCATCGGTCCAGTGGTGGGTGGCTGAAGGATGGACTGGCTGAGCGACGGCAGGAGACGGGCTGGAATGTTGAGGGGCATGGAGAACGGAGGGGGCGGGGGGAGGAGGGGAGGGGAAAGCTTGGGGGGAGGGAATTTGCAGTTGCCGGGGGTCTTGTTGTTACCATTGCCCTGTGGATGGAAAAAAAAGTTTTTTCTTCATTAGATTTTTTTTCATCTTCTACCATACAAACAAAGGAAAAGTATGCACTGTTAAAAATAGGTACTCAAAATTAACTAAAATGCATTAATTTTTGAGTACATAAGTTTTATTTTTGAAAAAGACATGCACTCAAAAATGTGTACAACGTGTAAAAATGAATAAAAAGGGCAGTTACTTGCATACGTAGGGTGCCTTTATAAATCACTTTCAATAAATATCAACAATTACAACCAAGACTTACCGGGTACCTAACCCATATCCTATGGTACCGCAGTCCAGTGCCTTATCCGTTGTACTATCAGGGCGACGTTAAGAAGTCATAAACAGAAGTATTGTTGAAAATATGTGCCAAAAGAATGGGAAGTAAGATAATTGAGTTGTAATAACTCAGTTTCCGTTTAAGTAACCGACATCAAATGATGTGGAAAACTATCTTCTGAACAACTATTTTAAGTTTGCCATGTCGCTTTGTTGAGATGGCTTGAACAGAAACTGAGATGAGCATTATTAAATCACTCTGCTCATTTTTGAGAAAGTGTAATTAGTTAAATTGGAGTGGAATACGACATCGCTCATTTACGATGCGATTGTACTCAAAGAAAAACGAATAGGTTCAGGAAATCAATTTCAAGTACTTTTTTTACATTGGGGTATTTCACGTGTACCAATTGGGCTAGAAGGGGTCTCAGGGGCTGCGTGACGTAGTAAAACTTTGTAGAAAAATATGCTGACATTTCTTTTGCAAAGTTTTTAACAAGTCAATTTTTAAAGATATCGCAATCTTTCTAATAGAATGTTTGGTAAAATTAATAGAAGGAAGTTTTAACTGGAAAAATGTAACGTGACATGGGGGGAAAAGGGTAAAGCTAACGTGATAGTGCGTGACATAGGAAGGGGATGTACAAAACGATAAAGTATAGTGGGACGTCATAAATGGATACTCCCTTATGTTATATGGTTTTTATTAATCTTATTTGAAGGATGATGGTAAAAAAGATTAGAAGCAATTTGGGGGGATAAAGTGGATTAAAGGTGTTATTTTAGGGCTTATTGCAGAAAGAACGGGATTTCTTTTCGTAATAAAACATTTGAGAAAATAACAATGAAAAATATGTTATCAGTTAACAACGATGAACCTCACACATGCGATTGACATTTCGTAGAATTATGGAATCAGACTATGATCGTTTTTCGACATTGCGTACTGTAAAAAAAAACGGGCTTAAAAATGAGCACATGGACGTAATCGTTTTTCTTTGAGTACAATTCCATCGTAAATGAGCGATGACGTACTCAAATTTAAGTAATCGTACTTTCGCAAAAATGAACAGTATGGTTTAATATTGCTAACACCAGCTTCTGTTCAAGCCATCTTAATAAAGCGACCTGCAAACTTAAAATTTTGTTTCAGAAAGTGGTTTTCCACATTATGTGATGGCGATTCCTTAAATGGAAATTGAGTTATTACGACTCATTTACCTTAATTTTTAATTCTTTTCCGACGACTTTTTACCATTACTTCTGTTTATAACTTCTTCACGTAGCTCTCGTAGTTCAACGGATAAGTCCCTGGACTTCGGTGCGGACGACAGCAGGTAGACGAATTGGGTTCGATTCCTGGTTGTAATTGTCGAAATTTATTGAAAGTGTTTTATGAAGGCAGCCTATATGGCAAGCAAATGCTCTTTTTATTAATTTTTGAGTACTTGTCTTTTTCAAAAATGAAACTTACGTATTCGAAGTTATGATAAGAATCGAAAGTCATCAAAAATGAGTATGTTTTTCTTATTTTTAAGTACCTATTTTTAATAGTGCATTCTGTTTATTTTATACAACTTTTTTAAGTATTATTTTTCACTTAGCTTTAGACCTCGCCACCAACTGAATGAGGTATTTCTGATTCTAAGGATGAATTCGAAACTTATTAATCGAAATCCCCTAGGAAACGCGTTTTGAGGCTACAAAATATATAGCTGTAAATATATTATTTTCAAAATCTGTAAATATAGACTTGTTTGTTTGAAATTGATTTTAATAATTCGTTTGAAATAAATAATATTAATAAAATAATATTTTATATGGTAGTTTTTATAACCATAGTAACATAATGCTACTATTACAGGGTGGCAATAAAATCCTGGAAAAAAAAGTTATGTGATATTTCCCCCTGATTTCCATGATGATGTCACAAAAATTTCCCTGAGAAATGTTGCAATACAAGTTTGGTATAGAAACAAAGTATCCATGCTACAATAATACAATAAATATTTTGCGTTATAAATGAACAATGATAAGCAATACTTATATTCAGTTAAGGGGGGATGGTTAGAATGTTAACATCAATTTTAAATTTATCATAATTATGCTTCTACTACTCAAAAGTTAACACAATTTTTATGATATATGTATTATGTTATTATTGATAACTTTTGAAATTTTTGAAACACAATCTCTATTTTGAGTTGAGTTGTAACAATTTTAAAATTTAAAATTAAAAAAGTTTAAGGTACACTTTTCTAGTAAACTATGATGAATATAAATTTTTTTTTCTTCTGAAATATAAATTAAACTGCATGTTCAACTTATGGAACCTCAAAAAATAGACATAATGTATACTTAATGTTTTAAAAAAAATTAATTTACTTTTGTTTACATAAAATTTTTCAGTTATAAAATGTATATATATTTTAAATATATTTACCCAAACAAAAATATAAATTTTGTTGGTTCCACAAGTTGAATATGCAGTATAATTTGTATTTCAGAAAAAAATTTGTTTATATTCGTAATAATTTACTATAAAAGTGTACCTTAAACTTTTTAGATTTAAAATTTTTAAATTGTTACAACTCAACTGCAAAAAGAGATTGTGTTTCAAAAAATTCAAAAGTTATCAATAACAGCATAATACAACAATCATAAAAATTGTGTTAACTTTTGAGTAGTAAAAGCATAATTATGATAAATTTAAAATTGATGTTCACATTCCTACCCACCCCCCCTTAAAATAATAATTTATAAATACAACACAAAATTATACAAGTGTGACAGACACTAGTAATTAAACAAGCTCTCTGGAAGCAGATAATGCCAAAAAGCAAGATTTTTCAAATTATTTCTTTTGTAGATAATTTTAAATGTTTTATATTCTTCCTATTTCCTATTCCAATCTTCAATAAATCGCATATTCATTAGCCCTGCAGATATTGTTTACAATTCAATAACCAACGTACTTTTGCTTTCGCTTCTCCCTCCAGCAATGGTTCACGTTTCTACACAAATAAATATGAAAATGCCCACGGCTATCTTAAAAAAAAATCTTTTTCAGAACGAAAAGGAAATATTGACAAATAAATTACCCGGAATAGAGGGCATAATAGACGATAATTACCATTTTAATGATCAAAATTTGAAAATTTATTTCCCTGACTTTTTGTGAAATTTTGAAAATTTCCCTGACATTTCCCTAATATTTTCGGAATTAAAAAATTCCCTGACTTCCCGGTTTTCCAAGTTCCTATTTCCTATCCCACTCTTCAATAAATCGCATATTCATTAGCCATGCAGATGTTGTTTACAATCTAATAACCAACGAGTTTTCGCTTTCGCTTCTTCCTCCAGCAGTGGTTCACGTTTCTACAAAAACATATCTAAAACTGTCCACGGCCATGGTTTTTTAAAAATTCTTTTTCAAAACTAAAAGAAAATATTGACAACTAAATTACCCAGAATACAGGGCATAATAGACGATAATTGCCGTTTTAATGATCCAAATTTGAAAATTTCCCTGACTTTTTGTGAAATTTTGAAAATTTCCAAAAAGACGATAATTACTATTTCCTAATATTTTCCTAATATTTTCAGAATTAAAATATTCCCTGACTACCCGGTTTTCCAGGTTATGTTGCCACTCTGTATTAGTAGATTTTGGCTCTGTTTCGAAACGAAAAAATACTAATAATTAAAATAAAACGCAAATGCTACTTACGAGTTCCAAGTTCCCTGCTGTCGAAGTTTTCATATGCAAGTGTTCCATCATGGCTTGCAGACGACTTTTTTCTTTGTCCAGCTGCATTTCCAACTGGGAAACCACTTGCATTTGGACTCGAGCCTGAGCAGTGCTCCTGTCATCCAGTTGATGTTCAACATTCAAATGTCTAACGAAACAACAAAACTGATTTAATCTGTGAAATGGTTCGATTTTAACTGATTTAATCTGTGAAATGGTTCGATTTTAACTGATTTAATCTGTGAAATGGTTCGATTTTAACTGATTTAATCTGTGAAGTGGTTCGATTTTAACTGATTTAATCTGTGAAATGGTTCGATTTTAACTGATTTAATCTGTGAAATGGTTCGATTATAACTGATTTAATCTGTGAAATGGTTCGATTTTAACTGATTTAATCTGTGAAATGGATCGACTGTGAAATGCATGATTTTTTGTTTTTTAATGAAGTAATTTTTTTTCGTTTTCTTTTTGCCCCTGGACCGCTGAAAAAATATACAAAACAAAATCCTAAGTGCCTATTTAATTAAATAATTAATTTAAACCGTTGTGTAGCGTATGTGCAACATCATGTGTAATAACTAAAATAATTTTCAAAAAGAATGAAAATATAGTTAAATACAATTTACATGCCTATGGTATTAGCTATAGGATTTTTTTGTAGAGCCAGATTGTACTTATAAGTAATAAAACAATCTTTGAAAACTTCACCTTCACGAGCCAGTTTTAGAACAACATACCTCGAAGCAACTTATTATCTTTATAACAATAATTTTTATAAAGATAAGAGTCCTAACGGCGGTTATAAGAACTAGACACATGGTTCCCTACGGGACACTAAACTGTTAAAAACTATTACGACCTTGCACCAAACTTTGGTACCCATTTAGCCGCAACCAACATTTGGTGCTTAGTTTCACCATTTTACGGTGCTACCACGGATGGTTTAGTGGTGAAACGTTGCACCAAAACTCATAATGTTGCATACAACTCAAAATTCCAGTTTTCTTAGTATTGTAGTAGTGGTATTTTCCGATAGCAAGATGACAACTTGTTACCGATCGGGCTCGAACTAGGAATCCTTCGATTCATAGCCGAACGCCTTTATCCACTGGGCTACGGAGGCCCACGTGAGTCGTTGTCTCTCTTGGAGGTGCTTGTTGATCTAGCGACAGCGAAAATTTCGACAGCAGTTAAAGAGGTTGAACCAATTATCGGTGAAACCCCCGCTTTTTTCCGATAAAGGATGTTTGGTTCAACTTCGATTCCACCATAATATGGTATAGACCACTGTTTTACACCAAGATATGGTACATCGTTGAACTGAAATTTTTAACAGTGTATAATAGTTAACGATAAACTAAGATGCAACTAGCGATCATTTTAAAGTTGTGTAGCATATATGCTACATTATGCACTAGATATTTAAATGAGAGCCAAGGTAGGAAAAGTTAGTATATGGTTAGTACATGGTATTTTGCATAGGATGAAGTGCAGATATTGTAGTTTTAAAACCACAATTCTGGATTTCAAAAATATATTAAATGTTTCACATTAAATGTTTTGACTTATTTGCTTTTTTACTTACAAAAAAATATATTAACTATTAATCAAATATTTAAGACCGAAGCAGCACGACTAGCAGTGCAAAAGCCAAGGTACAATGCTTTCTCAACTTTGTCTTCCGAACAGTATTCTTCCGCGCGGCACTGTATAATACATTTCCCCTCCAAATCTTATTTTAGCACAGTGATTGGTACACCTCTTGTACAATAAACAAAGAGACAGTCAACATTTTGCAATTTCTATCCCCACGAAATATACAGAATTGACGACTTTGTGATAAAGTGATTGTTACATTTCCACTTGTTTACTTGAAGACCTGGGTGTAACAATAAAGCAACTTCAGTGTTCAAAATTGTTCAGGAAGGACGAAAAACACTGAACGTTTCATACATCGTATAATATAAAAGTACAGCTCCTTTTCCATTATATCTCTATAGCCATTGCTTAGGGATGTCCGGTTCTTGCACTAATCGATAGAGGATTTTTTTTCTTTATAGGAGTAAATAAAAAAGTGTAAATGAGAAAAAAGTGGAGCTGCCTTGTTCTTGCACCCACGTCTTCAATTTTACTACTAAATTCCGATATATAATACTGAGAGGAAAAAAGTTCACATTAAAAAAATGGTGCTTAAAAAAGAGTACATGGACATGCTCGTTTTTTTTTTGAGTATGATTGCATCGTAAATGAACGATGATGTACTCAAATTTAAGTAATCGTACTTTCTTAAAAATGATCAGCGTGATTTAATATTTCTAATTTCAGCTTCTGTTCAAGCCATCTTAACAAAGCGACCTGACACACTTAAAATAGTTGTGCAGAAGATGGTTTTCGATATTATTTGATGTCGATTGCTTAAATGAATACTGAGTTATTACAATTCAATTATCGTGCTTACCATTCTTTTGGCTCACCTTTTTAACATTTCTTCTGTTTATAACTTATTCACGTAGTCTGGTAGTACAACGTATAAAGCACTGGGCTGCTGTGCCTGAGGATTTGGGTTCGATTCCCGGTAAGTAGGCTGTAATTGTGTTGATATTTTTTGAAAGGGAATTATGGAGACAGCCTATGTAGGTAAACAACTGCTCTTTTTATTCATTTTACTAATTTTTGAGTACGTGTCGTTTCACGTGTACGTGTTTTCAAATATAAAGCTTATGTATTCGGAGCTATTATAACCATTGAATGTACTCAAAAATAGTAAGTATATTTCACTAATTTTTTAGTTCCTATTTTAACAGTGCATTAATACATGCCCTTATGACCTAAATGTCGGAAGAGTTCATCAGGGCCTGTTTTCCGAATAGGCCCGTGAAGTCCAGGTTTGTACTTTATTTATTTGAGGGGCCCCCAAATCACATATTTTATATAATATTTAACCCCCCCTAACATAATTTACCTTAAAAGAAAATTCCATTCTAAACTTTAATAATAAAAAAAAAGTTGCCGCTTATGTTAAATTTGTTAAAATATTGGGGGGGAAAAATCAAAACAAACAGAATATTAGGAATACTCATTACTTATAAATATATTTGTTACATTAATTATAATATATTTCGTTTTAATATCATTCAGAGGCAAGGATTTTAGTGCATGTAAATGTTCCATTTAATGTTACGAGGTCTATTTGAGAGCAATGGCATTTAAAGTGGGCTTCCCGGCTTGGGCTGCAGTCCGTAGAACACACAGAAAGAAACTATAAACATTTCAGAACAAAGCTCTTAGAAGGCTAACAGATGCACTAAGGTATGTCAGGAATACAATCTCACACAGGGACTTTAAAACGGACACTATTGACACAGCAATACTGACTATCTCACACAACTATAACAATGGCAATCGACAACTCAGACTTACAACACCTTAAAGAAATCACACAGTATGATCACGAGGTAAACCAGAAACACAAGAGACCAAGAACAATCCACCACGACCCATCACATGGTAGGCTTTAACTAGACTTGCTTGTCACATAGACATGTCAATTTTCCGACAACTGCACCTTAGCTAGTAGTCAAGTTTTGTAAATGTCCCAATTGTTGTGCATCTTATAATAATAAAATATGTAACAAAAATTGTTGTCTCCAATTATTGCAAACACACACTTAATCCTGTAGTTATTTTTCAGGTATAATTATTACAACGATTTCACGCTTAGCCTTAGGGTCCCCTCCCCCATCATTTAAATTAGTAACTTAAAAGTTAAATACCTAATCTCACTAAAGTTATTCTATTTATTAGACTTATTTCGATGAAGGTGTAAGGACCTCCGGTCGACACACCGTAAGTTAATATCCGATTTCCGAAGTGGGCTTCCCTTGCGGCAATGTGTTAATCGGGCCCTGGGGTTCATGTGTACATTTTAGTATCAAACTCTATCCTATTTGACATTCCTTGAGGTACATGTCTTTGGTCTTACTTGAGAAAGTCTTGGTAGTCTTCGCAGAAGGTCTCACAACCTGGCCACTTGCATACTCCATGACCGAACAGCAGGTGGCTTGGTGGCTCTTCTTTTGGCGTGGCCGTTCGTCGGCTCGAAGGGGGTGTGAGCGACGGTGACCCGACATTCTGTTGGCCATTCTGTGGCTGGGGCACATTGGTAGGGCCCACATGGTTGCCGTTGGTGAGGTTGGGCTCATCGCTGCTGTTCTTCCAGATGGAGTCGTTTTTCTCACCTGAGGAAGAAAAGCATTAAAGTGCGCAGCTGTGCATTCAGCTGCACTGCAAGAATATTTGGAGTTAATATGGATTTATTATATATTCAGAGTAGTGCATGTTCGAGTAAATATGTGGATATATATACAATATTGAAACATTTACTTACGTAAAATATTTACACTTGAAGTTTGTCCGATGTAACATTTTTTGAGTGAAAACATACGAACGTATATTGTATCGGACGCGTACTTTTGGTTTCTGTTTAAATGAATCGAAACCCTTACCTTGTTATGTATGTCATCATAAAGAAATATTCTTGAAATATCTATAAAATAACTCACCTTGAAACCTTGCTTATTGAGGTCACATTTTGAACATATTACGTTTTTGACATATTAAAAGAAACTAAAATTTTAGACTAAAAAAGAGATAAGCTAAATCTTTAAAATATGATAACGTGTTCATGACGGGGTTTGAGAGTTCAAGTTCTACAAGAAATTTTCATTATTAGTTCTCTTTATGAAAAATTAAGCAACGAGTGAAATTGGTTTATATTGATAATATACTAATTGCATTATACGAATAATCCAGAAACGTTATGACAACATTTTTATCATATTTACGTCTTATTGACATTATAATTCCATGATTTTCTATCAGCGGTAATGTTTTTGTTTTAGAATATTCTTATATGCTTTTGTTGAACAAAATACGAGCCCTCTAGTTTCAAACCCAGATAGATCCATATTTTCGCATAATTGCTTTTTAAAAATATTTTCACAAGTTTTCAATGCACTACATCATTTTGCAAAGTGGTGTAGACCAAAAGTGTATGAATCCAGTCTAAAAATGCATTCAAAGTCATGCGTTTAGATCCAAAAGTACGTGGCTGTCAATCGTTTTTAGCATCTCCTGTAAAATTTATGAAAATGAATCTATCTGGTTTTAAAACTAGAGGGCTCATATAAAGCTATTTCAGTGTTTGAGACATTTGAATGACCTCGTTTGTGTTGAAATACTACGTTTAATTGGATACTTTAGTTAAATAAGAAGTACTGGGATATTAAGGACGAATATAATATACATTTTAATTAAAAAATACTTATTTAGAAACCTTAGCACGCCCTTACTTAAAAAAATAAATTACTATTTATGAAAATTAAGTTACTTTTCGTAGCTTTCTAATGAAGAACGCAAAACCTATCTATGAGGTTTCCCTATTCCATAATATCATATACCTTTGCATATAAAGTGGATCCTGTTGAAGGTTTCTCGGATCCAACATTGCCTACAACTCACCTTGTACAGAAGTGTTGTATGGACTGGCAGTCATGAGGTACTGCCGATGGCTCTGCTGGAGTTGCTGAATCAGCTGGTGCTGCTGAGCTGAGAGCTGCTGGAGTTGGGCTTGCAGCTGGTGACGGGCCCCTTTCTCAGAGTTCATTTCCATGGGGAGATTCGTGAGCTGCTGGAGGATCTGGTTTTGCTGGATCATGTTCATTTGAATCTGCTCTTGGAGGTGAGGAATGAAGGCTTCGAGTTGCTTCAGCTGCTGCTGTTGATGTTGCTGTGGAAAGAAGATAACATTTGAAAAAGGTTAATGGCTTTTCTATTTAAGATTATGATGTTTCTGGAAGCAAGTTTAATCAATTCTAAAAAGCGTTCTGTACGATACATTAACTTTGCACGTCTGCATCACTTCGACGTTGGCCGTCATCTAGAAAAAATGGTGGCCAAAATCAGTTTTTTGTAATTACCTCAATAGGTAATGTAGAGAAAACCTTTCAATTACAAAATTATTTTTCAATTCATTTCCAACAAAAATGCCATTTACACTTTTTTCTGTGACTCTCCGTTCAGACACTAGACGAGAATTAAGTTGGTCTCAAACAACTTCGTAGCATGAAAATTTAAGAAATCGCTGAAATATGGCAGTTTTTTGCTCATTTTTTTAAAACACTTGTAACAAGTATATAAGCAAAATATATAAATTTGTAATAAATTTTATATTAATTTGAATGGAATATATAGAAGAATGTCGATTATTATGTCAATTATTAATTTGTATTTCATAATTGGTCCTTTTACCATGCTTTGCTGACTGGACTACAAGACATGAGTTGACATCACTGAACTCTAACTGTAACTTCTGGAAAGCTCAAATCTTGTTTCTCTATTGGCGCGTTGAAGGCAATTTGGAAGCAGCCATACTGTGACCCAACATTTTTAAAAAGTGATTTAGTGGTGTTTTTTTAATACCATAGCATGGTAGAAATATTAAATGTATATAAATATTATATTGTCTTCTTATAGAATTAATGTTTATATTACCAAACAAATAGTTTTTGATTTTTAATTACTTTGACTTTTACTTGCAACTGAATTTCTATTTTAATAACAGATTGCATTTAAAATGGGGTTCAAAAGAAAATAGAAAAAAAATCTCAGCCAAAAGCAATACATATCGGCTTATTTTAACATGAAAAATATCCGAAATATTGCGGTAGCGATGAAAGTGGGGTCAGCATGGTTGCTTGCACTTTGTCTTCAAGTCTACAAAATGTCTTGCCCAATCCAGAAGTTACAGTTAGAGATCAGTGTTTGATATTAAATCAATAGTTTGATATATGTAGCCTAGAACAAAAAGGGCCAATGTCCTATGTTAAGTTAATCCACTGGTCCTTCTCGTTTCAAGCCACAGATGTGAAATGCACATGTTCAAAGTTTTTCTGTAACGCACCTGTTGTCTTTGGTAATAGAGAGCTTGTTGTTGAAGGAACTGTTGTATTTGTGCGGGGGAGAGGAACTGCTGCATCTGTCCCTGGTGAGGGACCATTAGGAGTTGTGCCGCACTCACAGGGGCAGCATCCGACAACACATCGCAGCCTTTGCCGACGGTCTTATTCTGCAAAGGAAATAGAGCTTAGTATAGTAGTATGCACTGTCCAAAATGTATTCTCATATTTGACGAAACTTTTGTCATTTTTTACCAAACTTTTGTCATTTAGACGACATTTTTGTTATTTTTGACAAAACTTTTGTATTTTTTGACGAAACTTTTGTCACTTTGACGAAGCTTTTGTCCTTCTGACGAAACTTTTGTAGTTTTTGACGAAACTTTTGTCCTTTTGACGAAACTTTTGTCATTTTGACAAAACTTTTGTATTTTTTGACGAAACTTTTGTCATTTTGACGAATCTTTTGTCCTTTTGACGAAACTTTTGTAATTTTTGACGAAACTTTTGTCTTTTTGACGAAACTTTTGTCATTTTGACGAAACTTTTGTCATTTAGACGAAATTTTTGTAATTTTTGACAAAACTTTTGTCCTTTTTGACGAAACAGTCGCCTGCTATATGATCCGATTAAATATATCGTCAAAATGATGAAATTCATTTTGTCGTATTTTAACCACATTTATTTCGTCAAAAACCGGGACGATTTTAAATAAATTTAATACTTCACTACAATACAATACGAACTGACTCGAACCGCGAACCTCTTTCTTTATTACGCAGTTACGACCAAACGAATATTTTTTTCAAATTTGGCATGAATGTTCTTTGAAGTAATTAAAAACGACGTATACGGTTTTTTAAAAAAATAATATTTTTTGGTCGCGGGGTCTACTATTCATAGAACTACTAGTTAAAATATCAGTAGCATTGATCAAGGGTTAACGAGGCTCTATTTTTCTCGACCATTCGGCATATCGTCTGTTTATTACGCAGTCACAGTCACGACAAAACGCTTTGTTCGATTTTCTTCAAATTTGGCATGAATGTTCCTTGAAATCATTAAAAACAATGCATACGTTTTTTTTAAAGATTGTTTTTTTTTATTTTGGTCGCGATGTCTACTGTTTACAGAACTACACTGTAAAAAAATGTGCTTAAAAATGAGTGCATGGATGTACTCGTTTTTCTTTCAGTAGAATTGCATCGTAAATGAGCGATGACGTACTCAAATTTAAGTAATCATACTTTCGTAAAAATTAGCAGTATGGTTTAATATTGCTAATCTCAGCTTTTATTTAAGTCATCTTAACAAAGCGACCTGGCAAACTTAAAATATTTGTTCAGAAGACGGTTTTCCACATTATTTAATGTCGATTGCTTAAATGGAAACTGAGATATTACGACTCAATTATCTTACTTCCCATTCTTTTCCCACGCCTTTTTAACATTACTTCTGTTTATAACTTCTCCACGTAGCTCTTGGTAGTACAACGGATATGGCCCTGGACTTCGGTGCGGAAGGAATTAGATAGACGGACTGAGTTTGATTCATGATAGAACCTGGTTGAAATTTATTGAAAGTGAGTTATGAAGGCAACCTAAGTAAGCAAACAACTACTCTTTTTTTTCATATTACTAATTTTTGAGTACATGTTTTTTTCAAAAATGAAACCTATGTATTCACAGCTATGATAAGCATCGAATGTAATAAAAAATGAGCACATTTTACTTAATTTAATTACCTATTTTTAACAGTGTACTAGTTATTATATGTCTCCAATTCGATTTTGACGTAAAATTTGGTTCTATTTCACAAAATAAATTTATCTAAAAATGCCTTGGGCCCAATAAAATCTTAAACGGAAAACACAAAGATTCTCTTACCCAGTAAATCATTGTTGCTGTATTCATCAACATTCATCATTTGTCGACAAAAGTGGAAGAAAATCAAGAAACCACGAACAGATGCGTGTATTTTGGAGCGAACAGGTGACAACGCATTGCAAGAGATAAGTTGACTATAACTTCTTTTTTTGTGGAGCGATTAAAAGAGATTAAGGCACCATCCTCACCGAGTATAAATCAGATCGTTAATCTCGTGTTTTAACATTCGGCATGAAATGGAAGAAAAACTAGCGAACACTAGGCACAGTGGACAGCATTCGGTAAGTGGTATTTACAAGTGGAGGTGGACTTAAGCTGGCAGCTTACCTTATTTTGTATGAATTCTTCACAGCTTTTCAAAGCAGGTGTTAAGTTATTGTAATAAAGATTTATGTTTGGTAACGCTTTAAATGTGGATGTGTGTTTAGCCACGAGAATACGTGTCGATCCGTGCGAAAACAGAACAACGGGGATACCATTTTATTGGTTTTGATGCATTGTTTCGTGAGCCTATTAAAAAGACAGAACTCAGTGGTTGTTTAAGGATGTGAAATGTAAAACAAAAATATTATTTACTTGGATGCCATTTGAAAAATAGGAATGAAATTCGGGTTAAGTGCATGGCATTGAAATTTGGGGGCGTAAAGACATTTTTAAACTTTTGTATAAATTTTACTTCGGGGTTGCAGTTAAAATATTTTTTTTAATTAGTTAATTAAAAAAAATTAAATTAAAACTTTTGGATAAAAATTATTTTTGTAATTTTTTTTCGAGTTACTTTCACATACTAATGGTGCAATGTATATCTATATATACAGTAAAATCCGTTTATAACGATGCCGGGTATAACGATAGCCCGGATATAACAATGTAAAATGCAAATAAAGTTTGGATTTCTATAGCAGTCCATGTTAATTTTTCCGGATATTACGATGTCGGTTATAATGATAATCCGTATGTAACGAATGAGTTTCCCACATCTTATGCTGATAACAACCGCTTATAACGATGAAGTGGGATGGAGGGCCGTTTGTGCAATAAACACGCATCAGGCGAATAGCACGTTAGGCCAGGGGTCGGCAACCTGCGGCTCTTTTGATGTAAAGTTGCGGCTCTCCAGTTCCATATGAAATAAATAATAATTTATTATCAAAACCCTTAAAAAATAAGAAAATATATTTTTAGTACCTAATTTCTCAATAGCTTCTATTTTCATAATCGTTAATTATAAATCGCCACAATTAGTTTCATGTGGTATCGGTAGATACCACAATGAAACTAAATGACTAAATATAAAACTGCAAGGAAAGGGCAACCTAGCCTACACCTTGCTTGAAGCAGTAGTTTGTTTCGGAAAAAAATTACTTATTTTTGTTGAAGACATGGAGAGCGGTAAATTACTTCATTTTAAAAATCTGAAGCAATATCGCGATGAGACCAATGCAACTATTGACACGAATTACTTCAGCATAGCTTTAAAAAACATGAAGGATGGATTTGCTGAGAGATTCGAGCAATTCAAAACAAACAAAAGTACTCTCGCGTTTATAGTAAATCCTCTCAACACAAATACAAATGAGATCAACATTGAGGCATTTGGAATTGTTGCTGGATCGCTGCAAATGCATTTGTTAGATTTGAAAGCCAAAGACTTGTGGAGTGGCAAGTTTACAGAACTCAAGAGCAAGTTGGAAGAATTGGAGGTCCAGAAATTCACGAACATCGCGCAGCACAAGTGGACAGCTGTAAAAGAAATTCCGCGAGTTGTGGCCCTCATATTCTGTGAATGGAATAGTCTTCCAGAATGCTACAGTGAGGTGAAGAAGTTGGCATATGGAGTGCTGACGATCTTCAGGTCGACATATTCGTGCGAGCAAGCGTTCTCTTGCATGAATATAATAAAAAAGTAAAGTTAGAAGTCAACTAACAAATAAAAATCTATAGTTGTGCTTGAAACTTAAAACAACAAGTTATAAGCCAGATTTAATCAAACTTTCAAAAGGCATGCAAAGCCAATACTCCCATTGATGTAACTATTTATATTTGTGTTTTTATATGAATAAATATTTTTCCGTATTTAAAGCCGTTTCTTTTAAATCAAAAATCAATTATATATAAGCAAATACTATAATATTGAAACAAAATTTTTAGTGGCTCTTTAAAAATGGGGAAATTTTGTAAATTGTAACTTTTGGCTCTTCCGTTTCAATAGGTTGCCGACCCCTGCGTTAGGCGAATAGCACCCAGGCGAATAGCACGTTAGCAAGAACGCCCGAAATTTGTGAAGATTTGCCCGGGTCTTCTACAATGTTAGTAAGAATAGGAAATTTTATGGGAGTTTCCTATTACAATGTCAAATCTAAGTAGACAAAAATTACTGACCATTCCTCTTCAAAACGGCAGTTTATACAACTAACTTTATCTAACTAGTAAAATTTTTACTAACTTTATCTAACTAGTCGATAAAATTATTATAAAGTACATAAAATATACCTATATTCAACTGTCATGTATGTATGAGTATTATACTTTGTTATTAAGGGATATTTTTCGTGATTCGGATATAACGATTTCCTGATATAACGATCAAATTATGACGGTTCCTTGCACATCGCTATAAACGGTTTTTACTGTATAAAGAAGAGTGTCTGTATTTTTTTTGTCTGTTTTTTTTATACAAATCTACAGTTTTTATACAAATTTACAGTTTTATTCCGAGATTGATGAAATTATGCACACTTGACTTTCAAAACAAGAGAGGAAAGGTCGCTGTCTACATGAAATTTCTTAAAAACATCCCCTTCCCACCCCTTAAAGCAGAAATGATTTCTTACTAAAACCGCCAGATGGCGCCACGGTGAAAAAATCTGTCAATACTCTCCCGGGCAAAGCCTAAAAATCTAGTAGGAATATATATTTATAGTTTTTTCAACTCGTAGACATGCAATTTATAGTAGAAAAACACACAGAAAATATTAAAAGGAATGTATTGCTCTTAATTTTTAGGATAGTACTTTAAAGAAAGGGTAGACTGATTGAACAATTTTAGAAAATTTGTTAGGCTCAGTTTACATGAACGTTAACAACGCAATGTTTTTTCAACGCGCGTGGAAACGATTTCCACGCGTTTTTTTTCCACTTCGAGAATAAATAATTCTTGTTCAATATTTAAATATCAATTGTTTAATCCAAATATGCTATCGCAGATTTCGTTAAATACCATATGGAAGTATGCTGTGTCTACAGTTTTGAAGGAATTATTTTATATAATGAATATTTATACTTAAAATAGTAATGTTAAATAATTATTGCAATTAAATGCAAATAATATCAATTACGCATATTTTATAGTTCGAAGATGGTTACTTTTGTAATCAATGTTCAATATTTAAATAGCAATTGTTTAATCCAAATATGCTATCGCAGACTTCGTTAAATAGCATATGGAAATATGTTGTGTCTACAGTTTTGAAGGAATTATTTTATATAATGAATATTTATACTTAAAATAGTAATGTTAAATAATTATTGCAATAAAATGCAAATAATATCAATTGCGCATATTTTATAGTTCGAAGATGGTTATTTTTCTAATAAAAGGATTCTTATGGAGTTCAGCGCTTTAACTACTATTATTCAATTATAATTAGATTGATATTTTTTAGTATACAGGAGTTTGTAGACTAGTTATATTATTCTCTTATACATTAAACCATCAATTAAAATTGTAGATCTAAATTCCTTCACGTCTTATGTAGAGTGTTCAATATTACCCTTACTTCTCCGACATGCTATAATTCAATTATCCTATTATTCCAATTTCACCTTAAAATATGTTGTGGAAATAGAAAATTATAAAAAAATAAAAGCAATATTTATTTAAAAGAAAATGCCTAAGTGTTAAATTACCCTTATTACTCCTACCTGCTATAATTATTTAGTGTTATCTTATAATCTCAATTCCACATTAAAATAAAATGTTTTAAAATACATTGTAGCAATAGAAAAATATCAAAAAATAAAAGCAATGTTTATTTAAAAATGTAGTTGTTCAATATTACCCTTATTTCTCCGACATGCTATAATTCAATTATCCTATTATTCCAATTTCACCTTAAAATATGTTGTGGTAATAGAAAAATATAAAAAAATATTTATTTAAAAGAAAATGCCTAAAGTGTTAAATTACCCTTATTACTCCTACCTGATATAATTCAGTTATCCTATAATCTCAATTTCACATAAATATGTTTTAAAATATGTTGTGACAATAGCAAAATATCAAAAAAATAAACACAATATTTATTTAAAAGAAAATGCATAGAGTGTTCAAAATTACCCTTATTTCTCCTACCTGCTATATAATTCAATTATCCCATTCTATATCAATGACACATTAAAATATGTTTTAATTTTTAATTCCCGATATAATGTTACAAACGTTAACGGGAATTTCGGTTCTATAAAATTAGTAGGGTAACTTAACTACATCATTGAAAAACCGTAACACCATTAAAAAAATTAAACTTTTTTGTGGGTTAATTCCACGTTGTCCACACCCTCCAAATAAAAACCGAGATTTAAATCACCCAAAAATTAAACGACATTTTCCTCATCGGCAAAAATTCCGATGTCCATTAAATTAAATAGCAATTCCCGAGCGATTCGAAGTGCAAATTGTATTTATAATGAAATTCCTTTACCATCAGAAGTCCATTAAAACGACAGGTGTAAATTTTAAACAATTAACTGCCAACCTCGAAGGAAACCCGGAAAAAATGCGTGTCTGCCTCCCATTTAAAAATGCATTTCCACCCGAAAGCATTTAAAGAGCAGCAAAATCGTTTTTGTCTTTGCGACAGATCATTTATTGCTTTTTACCGTTCTACATTATTTGTGAAATTCATTTATTATTTGCCATTATTGGACTCTGAACGAGCTGGGGTTATTATGTTATTAAGTGTAATGCGTTTCCCGCTTAATGACATCTATTTGCAAAATAGGCGCTCCTTCTTCCAATTGAATCCCTCCCTCACCACCGCTCAACATTTATAAGATTTGAAAAGATTTTCCAGCGGCATAAGAAAACTTGTTTTGAATAAGAAGTAATTTGTAGAGGATTCGTTGAGTGGATTTATGTTTAATTTTGCGATGCATATGAACGCTTTTGTAAAATATTGGACTGAAAAACTGGTTTATGGGTGATATAATTTTAAATAATAATTATGTTGTTTTTATTTTGAAATGTATTTAATTACAATAATGATTAAATAAAAAATAAAATAATAGAAAATAAAATAAAATCGTTCAGTTAGAGAGTAATTTAGATTAATCAAATAAAACAAAACTAAACCAAAGCTAGGGCTGCTGTCGCGGCGACCAAATCCCCGGCCACAACAACAACCGCTGTGTAGGGTTCACTTCACCTACCCGATACTCCCGCTCAGGCGAGAGTGATCACTTTAGCCTGACCGGCAGAGTATCGGCGTAGCAAGCCGAAGTTCCTCGGATCAAAACCGAGCCGAGCCAAGTAGTGCATAATGCACCAGATAATTGCATCGCGCTATAATTGGTGACTTCTGGACAGCAAGATCAACGCAACCTTCTATCAAAAAAACAAACAAACAAACTGCAACACCGGAAAAACTGCAACACCGGCAAAAATGCAGCACAAGACATCACCCACTGCCCACGTGATAACACTTCACGGGCATTTCAATCAATCGTTCCTCCGTCCGACTCACTGAGAGGGGGGTACTGTAGGGTTCACTTCACCTACCCGATACTCCCGCTCAGGCGAGAGTGATCACTTTAGCCTGACCGGCAGAGTATCGGCGTAGCAAGCCGAAGTTCCTCGGATCAAAACTGAGCCGAGCCAAGTAGTGCATAATGCACCAGATAATTGCATCGCGCTATAGCTGTACGCCAAAAGGCTGGTCAGCTAGATAAAGAGGTCTTATTTTGCAATGTTTTGTGGAAGCCGTCTACATATTAAATGACTTTCCATGCACTGTTAAAAATGTATTCTCATACTTGAGGAAATTTTTGTCACTTTTGACGAAACAGACGCCTGTTATATGCTCCGATTAAATATTTCGTCAAAAAAAGGGAATTTCATTTTGTCGTTTTTTTTAACGAAATTTATTTCGTCAAAAGTGAGGCTATATACGTATAAGAACCGATTATGAGTTAAACCTGTAAAGGCCCGCAAAAAAATCTGAGTACATTACTTTCGTAAAAAAAAATTAGGCTTACCAATTTACAAATTTAGGGGCCTAGGGCAGTGGTTCCCAAAGTGGGTTCCGTGGAACCCTAGGGTTCCACAAGAAAATTTATTGGTTCCGCGTGACAAATTTTATTTGATTAAAAAAATAAGAATGTTGTTTAATTTATTCACATTTTCCTCGGAAAGTTTACAATCTACCCCCAAAATTTTTGTAATTTTTTTTGTGATGGCTTATTTTATTGGTCATAAATTTGAATTATCAGACATATTAAATAATATGGCTTGGCTATCTACACCTGCATACCTTTCTGATATATTTGGGAAATTGAACGAATTATGTTTGGCTTTGCAAGGAAAACCAGTCAACATATTGCAAACAAAAGATAAATTGGTTGTCTTTTCAAGGAAAATACAATATTGGATTTCAGCTGTGGAGCAAAATAACTTCGAGTGTTTCCAGACGATTAGTGATTTTCTCAAAGAATATGAAGTGGATTTAGATATGGAAATCCGTGATGGTATAAAAACATATCTGTCCAGTTTACAGCAATCACTCGGTGATTATTTTCCAAACCTAGAGAATAAAGATAATTACTGGGTACAAAATCCTTTTAAAATAAAAGAAAAATCAAAAGGATTTCATTCCATGGATTATGAAAATTTGATTGAATTGAGTTCGGATACACAATTAAAAGCCAAATTTAGAACAGTTTCATTAACAATATTCTGGTCAGATGTATTCGATAATAATCCAAATTTAGCAAAACAGACTATTCGAATTCTATTGCCGTTTGCAACCACTTATTTGTGTGAAGCTGGGTTTTCAAAATATGTTGCGACAAAAACCAAATATCGTAACAGACTTGGTGCTGCACCAGATATGCGAGTTCAGTTATCAAACCTAACGCCCAATTTTAAGAGAATCATGGAATCAAAGAAGCAGATGCATTCTTCACATGATAGATTTTCCATTTATTTTAGTTTGTTTTGTATTTTTATTAATTATTTCTATGATGATTTTGATTTTTTTTAGTTTTGCTTAATTCAAAAAAATCTAAAAATACCAAAATAATACTTGTTTCATTTAATATCAGATATTAAATTTTTAAAAGTCGTTGATAAAAAAATATTTAGGGTTCCGCGATCATTGGCAACAAATTTTGGGGTTCCACGACCAAAATAGTTTGGGAACCACTGGCCTAGGGCAAAAAAACCCTTTAGGACGAACCTTTTAAATAAAACTGCTAAATGTATGTTTAAGCACACAACCCAAAATAACATAATCAATCAGTTTTAATGCAAGTGTAAATACTGCGAAAACTTATATTATTTTTAAATTACTAAAGTTTTTTTATTTTATATATAACTGAAAATGTAAAATTATATAATTTTAAATTAACATTATGAATCAAGGAGAAGATTGGAAAATATCCAACAAAATATTATATTCCTTCTCCTCTCTCTCAAATTCCTGAGTTTATCAAGAAGTACACAAAAAACATCCAAGAAGTTTAGCATTAAAAAAAAGACAATTTAAATTATAAGCATATATATGGAAAATATATTTTACTTTTATTAACACTTGAAGTTTTCTATACTTTTCAAGTTTCAATATTCATTGAATTTATTTTATGCTTCATGAACGTGCAGGAAACTTTAAACTGAATTGATTGGATAAAATAGTAGAAGTTTTGCACGACAAAAAAATCCCCCAAAAAATATTGATTAAAAAAAATGCATTACTTTATTTGTAATTTTTTTTATTTTTTTTATATGTATAAGCATTTCTTGCGGTCCTCTTGGAATGCGGGTTCTAGGCGGGTGCCTTGAATTCCCTGCCGTAAATCATTCTCTGGAATATAGAACCATGGTCAGATATCAAGGAAAACACTTCATCTGGCAACCCCTTCTCCAAACTTTGACACAATGAACAACGTGATGGTATTTAAACTATTTCAGAATTAAAGTGCACCAGCCCTCTAAAGGACGAAGCTTCAAAAGATCGAACTCGCAACCTTCCGATTACGAGTTCACCACTTTTCAAACCAGGACATTGCGGTGCTTCGAGTTTTTTTTTTCAAAACATGTGTGATCGTATATTGTTATTGTGAATGAGCCCAGACCAAAGATTTGGTCTTACCGATGATCCCTGGCTGTCGTCCGAGTCCCCTGTCCCATTAGCAGCAGACCTCACTTGAGAAGTGGACAGATTGATGGCGGAGTTCTCACTGTAGCTTTCGTGGCTTATCATCTCATCATCCTGCAACATAACAATGAAAAAGAATTATACACTAACACTACACTGTTAAAATTATACGTTTTATTACAACTAGCATGCCCGTGCGATAATTATCGCATGATAAAGGTTCTACTCATAGATGGCAGCACTGCCAGCGGCTCGTTTAAAAACTGCTTGGAAACTTATTATTTTTAATCGCATTTAAAATATTAAAAAGTTCAAAGGTTCTACTCATAGATGGCAGCACTACCTAGCAGCTTCTTTAAAAACTGCTTGGAAACTTATTTTTTAATCGCATTTAAAATATAAAAAAAAGTTTAAAGGTTTTACTCATAGATGGCAGCACCAGCAGCGGCTCGTTTAAAACCCCTTGGAAACAAATTAATTTTAAACGCATTGAAAAAAAACGTTGATATTCATGAGACAAAAGTACGATTCGTCACTGCTTTGCGAAATTCTTTTTTTTTGACACCTCACATATTAAGATTCGTCGCGTATGAGACACGTAAAAGGGATCTTTACTACTGAACTAATATATAATAGCATGCCCATACGATAATTATCGCCCCCCATCACCATTTACACCTCATACCTATTCGTTAGAGCCAATAAATAAAAAAATTAACGGTCTGTTTATAGATGTCAACATTATCAAAAGTTTGTTTAAAAAAAACAACATTAATGTGCATGAGATCAAAGTAAGATTCTAAGGAAAACCGAGGTATTCATTTTTCTATAAGCATTTTACATTTCTGACGGGAAAAAAGACTTCATAAGTGAAATCAAGTAGTTTTTTGAATAGACAATGCACACTGACAAAAATACACTAAAAATACACTGCAGTTTTTATTGTTACTGTACAGACCCCAAACCAAAAATATTCAATTTTCATTAAAAAGAAAGAAAGGAAAAAAAAGACTGGCGTTTATAGGAAAATTTTATTAAGCTGGATCCAAATCCAATATATTTTATTGTGTTTGAAACGTAGAAGGATTCGAAAAAAATATCCGAAAAATTAATACAAATATGCAACAGCAAAAGTCACTAGCAATTTCGCTAGTAAAAGTCGTCGTAAAACTATAATTTTCATGATTACGTTTTTTAATAAAATTAACCAATGAATTAATGTAACTAAAGTTGAAATTATCATTGCGAGTGCTAGTCCAATTAAACTTTGTTTTACAAAATTCATTCATGCTAATTAAGAAAATAAAATTATTTGTTTATAATTATGTTTGACATGAAAAACCTTTGAGAAATTTAATACAAAATTTTTTATACAAAGTGGGCATGAAAAATATCTTGCACCGATTTCAGTATATTCGAATATTTTTGTAATAAATTAACTTTTGCTGTAAATCTCACTTAAGTTGTGTTTTTTAAAATGTAAAAAAGAAAATTTAAATAAAAAGTATTTTATAATAAATCCTTATATGATTTTTATTTTGTACAAATACAAATGACAAAGTGTTCTTTAATTTTTTTTTAATGATCACACGCACATTGGGCAATTGAATACGTAGGTGCAAGAACAAGGCAGCTCCAGTTTTCAAAATCGTTCTGGAAGGACGAAAAACACTGAACGATTCTTATATCGTATAATACAATATTACAACTCCTTTTATTTTATATCTTTATAGCCATTGCTCAGTTTTTGCACTAAACGATAGGCAGGAATTTTTTTCGTTATAGGAATAAGTGAAAAATGTAAATCAGAAAAAAATGGAGCCGCTTTGTTCTTTCACCCACGTCCTCAATTTCAGACAATAACTTCGGAATTCGTGTCGCCATCTATTGATAGTTTGGAACATTAGAAAAGGATACTAAGCAGAAAGACTTGGCATATGAAGAATGGAAACGATATTTTTGGAATATTTTTTAAAATTGGGTTTAAATATATAAAATATTTAATGACGCTTATGAATATCTTAAAAGGAATTAAAAAAAATTAAGAAATTACAAAAATTATAGTTTCTTTAATTAGTCAATTTCCTCATTTATTTCTCTTTCAAGATAAATGCAATTTATGGTCATCAACAATTGGCAAATTTTTAAAGCTACCTCTTACAAATGATGAAAATGAAATAATATTTATTACATTTAACACATTTTTAATTAAATTTTCCTACACAAATAATTAAAAAAAAATGTTAATAAGAGCATAAATAGGTGCAAACTGTAAAACAAATTTTTAAAACATCTTGAACATAAAAATAATCTAAAAACAAAGGGTCTTAAAAGAGTAAATTATTCACTTTAGCTATTATATGTGAACAATATAAATCACAAATGGTTAGAATTATGTAAACAACCACAAAGTGATTGTAAATATTTCATGTAATAAATATATATTTTTAATAGAAATTAAATTCAGGAAATGTAATATGAAAATAATTATCTAAGTTTCTTAAAAATAGGAGGACAAATTTACAATACAAGGTGATTCTGTTTTAGTTAACTTTTCCTATACAGTTCTAACTCTTTATAATTTACTTCTTCAATATTTTAAGTACAAGAATAAATATTTTAATTACCATTATCATAAATAAAGAAGATTTTTGTAATTTAATGTTTTTGGACAAATAGATCGCGTAAAATCTATTTAAAATATTTTGATTGATAGTATTAATTTTTAACAATAGTTTCTGATTTTATTTTGAGAACTTTTAAATTGACATAGCTTATTTATCTCCAATGTATTTAAAAGTAAATTATGAAATAACCTTTTTTTAAGATTACATTAACATATGTGTGGATTTAACAAATAAAATACTTTTAGTTTTACGCAATCGTTTTTTTAAGAAACATATGTATTTTCTACTTTTAGTATTAAATTGCCTAATAATATATAATATATCAATTTCCAATAAGTATTTTACATTCTTATTTTGTTAATTTTATTTTCACGTAATTTTTTTAATAAACATTAGTATTACCTTCTTTTAGTACAAAATTTTGAAAACAACACTATTAACATAGTGTGGATATATTATATGATTTTCTACTAACACATTACTTTTCTTTTACATACAGCACATATATAATTGAAGATGTGAGTGTAGGAACCAGATAGATCTAGTTTTCAAAATTGTTCAGAACGAACGAAAGACACTAAGTTTCTTGCATAAAATAAAAAAAAAGAACATATCTTTTCTTTTATATCTCTATAACCATCACTTCGAGCTGTCTGGTTCTAGCACCAATCACTAGATGAGTTTTGTTTATAATAATAAGTAAAAAAGTGTAAATCAGTAAAAAGTGGAGCTGTTCGGTTCTTGCATCCACGTATTCAATTGTAATTTTACAAAATTTTGATAATGCATAGACTTTTTTTTACATGTAAACCCATAAAATTATTCGATACTAAAACGATATTAAATAAATTCGCTGAACATAAAACTTTGATCGCAAAACATTCTTAATCATATGATAATACGTCGCAAAACATTGCAATCCATGCGCTTCACTTTCTTTGAGTGCATATTTGCTTAGATTAATTATAAACGAGTCTACACATATTATAAATATGTAAAGAGCAAACTATTTAAGCCCTGCATAACCTACAGTTTCGTAAGTGGACCTGACCCACCCACTCCTCCCAATCGAATTGTTTATTTAAGATACTCACTAAGTGTACTGTTTCAAATTTTCATGAATTTTAAAAAAATGTTCTATCTTTGATATTAATATAGATATAGAGTATTAGTTTGGGAAAAAAATAGAGTATGGCATTCTCTTAAAGTGGATGTTGCGTGTAATTAAATTTTAATATTTATTACTTACTTTAAAAAGAATAAAAAAATCAATTACGAGTTTATGCAAATAAATATGTTTTTAACGTAAACACGTATATTTTTAAAGTTAATTTGGCAGTTGACGGGATTGTGTACAAAAATACGTATTTATCATATGAGATTCTAATTATTATATAAAAAAACAAATTCTAAAAAGATTTATTTTAGAAACCTGTTAACAGACGATTCAGTTTTGCATTCACGCTATATTCCCGCAACACACTATGTGATGTCGCTGGTCGGGTTTCTGCACTAAACGCAATATTCACTGTAAAACATGACCTATGAAACGGAATGGCAGTTGACGGGATTGTGCACCAAAATATGTGTATACCATATGAGATTCTAATTACATAAAAAGAAAAAAAAATCAGAAATCTGTCAACAGACCATGCAATTTCGCATTCACTCTATATGCCTGCAACACGCTATGTGATGTCGCTTGTCAGGTTTCTGCCCTAAACGCAATATTCACCGTAAAAAATAACCCATGAAACGGAATGGCAGCTGACAGGATTGTGCACCAAAATATGTGTTTACCATATCAGATACTAATTCCGTAAAAAGAAACAAATTAAAAAAAAATATTCCAGAAATCTGTCAACTGACGATTCAATTTTGCATTCACGCTATATTCCCGCAACACACTATGTAATGTCGCTTGTCGGGTTTCTGCACAAAACGCAATATTCACTGTAAAAAATAACCCATGAAACGGAATGGCAGCTGACAGGATTGTGCACCAAAATGTGTGTTTATCATATGAGATACTAATTCCGTAAAATGAAACAAATTAAAAAAAAAATATTTCAGAAATCTGTCAACTGACGATTCAATTTTGCATTCACGCTATATTCCCGCAACACACTATGTAATGTCGCTTGTCGGGTTTCTGCACTAAACGCAATATTCACTGTTAAAAATAACCCATGAAACGGAATGGCAGCTGACAGGATTGTGCAATAAAATATGTGTTTACCATATGAGATACTGATTCAGTAAAAAAAAATAATAATACTTAATTAAAAAAAAGTGTCTATTGACAGGGTTTCTGAAATAAACGTCGATTTTGGTATTTGGAAGACACTCAACCTGCCAACCAAATCTCTTTGTCTGTATACAATATTCGCAATGACGCACAAGGAAATGTACAAGAGGAGCTTTCTTATGGGAATTTCCGCTGTTTCTGCATCCAAGACTTGGAGACGTTATCGCCCCCAGCGGATGTTTGGTGCTCGGACATTTACAGAATTCCGTAATGTGAATTCACCTAAAAATAGACCAACGCCCCTGCAGGTTGATTTCCGGATGTCTACACCAGTTACGAGTCTTCTGTGTATCAAATTAAAAAAAAAATATCGAAGCAATTTTAATGCCAAATTTCATGTCCGTTGTTTTGATCGTACGATAATAATTTGGATATCTTTGATAATAAATTGAAGACTGACTTGTACACAAATCGCAATTTCCGTCGTTTTGATCGTTCGATATATAATTTGGATATCTTTGATAATAAATTGAAGACTGACTTGTACACAAATCGCAATGTCCGTTTTTTGATCGTTCGATATATAATTTGGATATCTTTGATAATAAATTGAAGACTGACTTGTACACAAATCGCAAAATACGCAAAATAAAAATTAATTAAATTGTTAAAATTTGACATCGATTTTAATTTATCCAACCTATTTAATTGCATTGAGAAGTATCATGATAAGATATTGTAAACATATTATTTAAAGTAGTTTTTATCAATTTATTGAATGAAAAATATGTAAATAAACATATTATTCAAAACATGAACTAAAAGTAAGAAAATAATACAAAAATATATTTTTGGTTTGAGTAGATGCTTTTATTCCATCTAATCTATTGAATACATTTAAGTCGTATATATTTTTAAGTGTAATTCCATTGTTTTTAATTTAACATATATGAATCCTTGATTAATAGGTTACCAATAGCTTGACTAAAACCTGTAATATTTACAATTTTAATTTATTGTATTTAGTTCTACTCTATGTTTTTTTTTATAAAAATTTTTATTTGATATTTTTAGTCTTTGTATGTGTTAATCATTTCAACGCTTGTTTTTATTGAATTGTTAATATTTTGATCAACGTATTTCAATTTTTTTTTCTATTCGCTTGCAAAACGTATGCGAAAAATATATTTTCACTAAAAAAAAGAAAGCCTTAAGGTGGTATTTTATGTATAAAGTAAATATTTTTAAAATCTTATTAATATGCTTTTCATTTGATATCAATCCTTGTATGTTTTGGAAATATTTTTATTTCACGTTAAACAAAATAGCAATTTCTAAACCAAAATATTGGAAAATGTTGACAAAATATATAGGGTGATCACAAAATAATAGGCGATGTGCAATTGTATTGACATAATAAAACCCTTTTGTCCAACTACTTCGTTTATACTTTAAACATGTTCCTTTGATTTAGTAACAACAAACAAAGTAGTTAAAGTATAGTAAAAGGTTAGTTAATTATGTGATTTTAAACAATCAAACAATGACAATCTCCCAACAATTTGTGACCACCCATATACGTAGCCAACGACATCAGGTAAATACTTCTGATTCATTTGTCAAAAATGGTCAAGCGTTTTATTAGATATTTGTAATGCAAAAATTACATAACATACCAAACATACACACACTGTAAAAAAATGGTACTTAAAAATGAGTACCTGAATATACTCGTATTTCTTTGAGTACAATTGCATCGTAAATGAGTGATGACGTACCACATTTAAGCAATAGTACTTTCTTAAAAATGATCAGCTTGATTTAATATTGTTAATCTCAGTTTCAGCTCAAGCCATCTTAACATAGCGACCTGACACACTTAAAATAGTTGTCCAGAAGATGGTTTTCCATATTATTTGATGCTGATTGCTTAAATGGAAACTGAGCTATTGCAATTCAATTATCTTGGGACGCGTTTTCGACAATTCTTCTGTTTATAACTTCTTCAAGACGCCATAGCAGTTTAACGGATCTGCGGTGCCTGATGATTTGGGATCGATTCCTGGTAAGTCTTGGTTGTAATTGTTGATATTTATTGAAAGTGATTTATGAAGGCAGCCAATGTAGGCAAGCGTCTGCCCTTTTTATTAATAATTATTCATTGTATTCATTTTTGAGTACATGTCTTTTTCAAAATTAAAACTCATGTATTCGGAGTTATTATAAGCATCGAATGTACTTAAAAAATGAAAGCGAGTAACTTATTTTCAAGTACCTATTTTTAACAGTGTTTTGGATTTGGGGAAGGAATATGGATTATTAATTAATATTTGATTATAATCTTGTAAAATAAATTATACGAATAACCGTATTACCTTATTTAGGAAATCTATAATCAACGTTTTATTTGATGCAATACACATTTTAATAAATAATTAACTCAAAACTCAAAACAGACTCTGAGATTTAAAAAAAATATAAAAGGAATTTTGATTTAATAAAAATTCTCTAATAAAATGGATGTTTCCATTTTTCAGTATAATTTTTTTGTATTTTTATTGCAGACATGAAATCGAAAGTTAAGTTATTCTCTTTTTGAGTGCGGAAAGGAATACTGAAAATACAACGTTAAATTTAACAAAGGGGATTTCTTTTTTCATTATGTTCTAGCAGGATCGAAAAAGACTATTGTCACACTTGTTCGGAAGCACGTACAAATTTCACTTGAGAATGGATTTTTTTGTCACTCAGAATTCGGGACTGGACATGTAAAAAATAACTTTTTAATTATTTAATAAATTGGCTTAAGAAACGGAATAGTTGGATAATTAGGAAACTTTAAAACGACTTTCGTTAATTTGAGCAGAAGGGAAATTATTTGATAACTGGAACTTTATAATCTACTTTTCTATACTATTAAAATTATAGGAGTACATTACCTTAGAGGTAAATAAGACACAATATCCATTTGTTCGAATTTCAGTTTAAAATTGTGATATTATGTGGTTTGCACATTCTCTGCAGAGGTACACAACGCTATCTTCTATGCACTGTTAAAAATAGGTACTTGAAAATAATTAAAATGTACTCATTTTTAATTACATTCAATGCTTATCATGGCTCCGAATACACGAGTTTCACGAACTCAGAATACACGAGTGAAAAGACACTCCGAATACACGAGTTTCACGAACTCCGAATACACGAGTGAAAAGACACTCCGAATACACGAGTTAAATTACACTCCGAATACACGAGTGAAAATACACTCCGAATACACGAGTTTCACGAACTCCGAATACACGAGTTTCACGAACTCCGAATACACGAGTTTCACGAACTCCGAATACATGAGTTTCACGAACTCCGAATACACGAGTTTCACGAATTCCGAATACACGAGTTTCACGAACTCCGAATACACGAGTAAAAAGACACTCCGAATACACGAGTAAAAAGACACTCCGAATACACGAGTGAAAAGACTTGTAATTTAAAAACGAGTGGATGCTTGTCTTCATAGGCTACCTTCATAAATCCCTTTCAATAAATACCGTCTTACCAGAAATCGAACCCAGCTTCTCAGCACCGCAGTCCAGTACTTTATCCGTTAAACTACCAGGACGACATTAAAAATTAATAAACAGGATAAATGTTAAAAAAGGTGTTCCAAAAAATGGGAAGTAAGATAATTGAGTTGTAATAATTCAGTTTCTATTTAAGCAAACGATATAAAATAATGTGGAAAACCATCTTCTAAACTACTTTTTTATGCGTGTCATGTTTCATTAATATTGCTTGAACAAAAGCTGAGATTAGACATATTAGATCACATTGCTATTGTTTCAGAAAGTACGGTTACTTGATATTGAGTAGGTGGTGCGCTCGTTTGCGATACAATTGTATTTAAAGAAAAACGAGTATGTTTAGATACTCATCTTTAAGTATATTTTTTATAGTGTTTAATTTTCTTGAACATTTTAAGTAAAAAAAACGCTATTTGCAAGTATATTTTTTATTTAATTATAGTAAATAAGCATATTAATTTATATTGATAATTATTCCCGTACGAAAAAGGGATATTTTTGCTATTACGTTAAAAGAAATAATTTTTTTTGTGAAATACGGAATTTAGCGAGAAAAAGTATTGTAATAAAATTAAATATTTTATTTAACGAAATTTGTTTTAAATTTAACAGAAACAAAATGAATAAAATTATTTTTTTAATATTGGTCATTTTTCAAACAAATCGCATAAGTGGTAGATGACGAGATGAGTTTACGCCAAAACAATTTAAAGTTTTAAGATAGTTTAGTTTCATATATAGCTGTTAAAACTCATTAAGTGGTGCATTAAAAGCTAAATATCAATATAAGAGATAAATTTAGTTAGATAACTGACTTATATAACTTTAAGGCTAGTGTTTAAATGTATTATAGGAAAAACTAATAAAGGAATTGTTTTCAATTGATTCGAAATAGATTTAACTGTTATGTTAATACCAAAACTAATTAATATTACTATATGGAAATCTCTTCAAAGGTTAAAAGTGAAAAATAGTTTTTGAGTAATCTATAACAACAATTAATATAACAACAACAAAAATACGTAAGCGAATAGTGCAAGGTTCTACATTTTAAAACAAAATAAAACGTTACGAAAATCACAAAATGATTGTTAAGGATTTGAAAAGTAAAGATTGCGCTTTTCAGATATTCAACATTGTATTACATTCCTAGTTACAGTGTATATTGAAAGGGCCAATATTCTTCTACAGTTCAATAGCTAAAAATTGCTATTAAACTGAGTGTCTGGCATCAGATTTCTTATTCAAACTGATAAAAGCTAATGGAAAAAATAAAGTTTTGTAAAATACATGTTTTACGAGAGTCAAGAATCAAAGACGTTCACTTATTTATTGGATACATAATCTAGTATTTTTATTTAATTCTGAGGTTTATAACTATTTTTAATAATTATTGTGCTAAGGTTCATAGACTTGGGACCCCAGTAGGAATGACGGAATTTTTCGTATAAAAACGCATTATTAGAACACATTTTTTAAGTCAGATTAGTAACGCGAATAAAACAGAATGAAAAACAATCTTCAACTTTTAAAAACTCAGTCAATTTGATTATTAACAGAGTGTTTTGCAGCAGTCTATTCTAAAAACAAGTTGTAACACGCCATTTTTAAAAATAAATCGCCCTTTTTATTATTCATTTTACTCGGAAATGAACCTCTGCTATTATAATTTGTCTAATTTTGATTGAGAATTTATATGCTGTATTTTAAGTTATTTTTAATTTGTTCTGCTGAAGATTTTTTATTTCGTTTAAAACATTCTGTTTCCCTTGTAATAAAACAAGAAAAGGCGTCAATTTTTTTAAAGAAATATATTCTTTTGTTGACAGTTTATTTAAAAAAAAAGGTATATTACTTCATAATATTAATAAATAAACAATGTTAAATATATTGCAGTTAGTTATTGTTATTTATAAGCTTCGAAATTCATATGTTTGTAGAATAATTACACTTTTGCCGAAGATTGTTAAATGTTTATGAATTTCTTATTTTTTAACATTAATAGTTCGAAAACCCATTTTTCCCACTTTGCAAAACATTGAACTTGGGATGAACAAGTTAAAGAATTAGAAGTGTTATCCATTATGAATTTAAATTCAATTCTTAAATTTATATCATAAAGGACATATGTATCATTTTGTCTGTTTAAAAAGATAATAGATCTTCTTGTATGCTTACATTTTAAAACCTGAAATTAATTTCATAGATATAACCTATTTTACTTAAAATTATTTGTATAATAAATTTCCTGTCTACACAAAGAAAAAAAATACAGGAATTTTATGATCTCACTTAAAATACATTTTCTTTGTATATAACAATTTAAAAAAAAAAAACGGATTATTAGTTATGAAAAATGATTTGAGTTAGGGATGCCAAGTCATTTATGTCAATTTAAGTTTTTTGCGTGTACCATGTGTAATCCTTTCTAACAGGAAACAGCTGCTAGTTAGGCCTTAGCATGCTTCTCGCAGACAGGGACTTATCTGTATTGACTATCTAGAAGTCTGGGTCAGAGAACTTGAAGAGAACAGCTAGGTATACCTTGAAAAGCGATAGGCAAGCACTTGAGAATGCGTTACAGGGATTGTCTAAAGGTGTATGTAAATGGGAGATGTTAAGGTAATATGTACAAAGACTGTAACGTGAAGATTTAGTGGTAATACGTTACGAATTCGAAAGTATAATGAAATATATCTGATACATTCTCATACAGACATCATTAAAATAATGAGGAAAGAGTTAATGTATATTTGGGGGAATTAAGTGTAAGTAATTCACCGCTTAACTTTATGTAACTAACCGATTTATAAATTCCCCGATTTTTAAACTGCGCATTGACATTTGTATGTTTTAAATTTATATATATTTATATTTATATATATATATATATATATATATATATATATATATATATATATATATATATATATATATATATATATATATATATATATATATATATATATATATATATATATATATATATATATATATATATATATATATATATATATATATATATATATATATATATATATATATATATATATATATATATATATTTATATACAGGCAACTCTCGCTATCTCGAACTCGAAGGGAAGTGTATAAAAATTCGAGATATCGAAAATTCGAGTTATCGAAAATCCTATAAAAAAGCTGTTTTGGTAAAAATAAATACAAGTATACTTACCCTACTTTATTTAAAATATCTATCCAAAATTTTTTGGTGAGTATTTCTATTTATTTCGGAATCAATTATATTTTCCAAATGCATGATTGCTTGAAGTGTCGCTGTTTTTATTTCCGGCCACGATTCACTGAATGCACGCATAGTTTTTATGGAAGATAGAGCCTCTTTCAAAGTTATCTTTAAAGGAGGTTCGTATTCTTTTTCCGAGAGCGATCTCTCATCAAAAGCTGCTATATAGAGTGTATTACATTTTTGTTTTGTCGCCATTATTCGCAGCGACAAATCAACACCACGACAATTGCATATTTGCTAAAGTTTCTTCAAAATCCGTGGTTTTGAGAGGAAAACCAAATTTTGAGTTGTGTGGAAACTTCGAGTTATCGAAAATAAGGAAGAAAAACTTCGAATTAACGAGATAAAATTACATTGAATAAGTAATGAAGGTGCAGGGAAATCGATTTTTTTCGAGATATCGAAACATTCGAGATATCGAAGTTCGAGTTATCGAGAGTCTACTGTATATATATATATATATATATATATATATATATATATATATATATATATATATATATATATATATATATATATATATATATATATATATATATATATATATATATATATATATATATATATATATATATATATATATATATATATATATATATATATATATATATATATATATATATATATATATATATAAATATATATATATATATATATATTGAAATTGGAGAAATTGTTTATAAAGCGCCTGGTTAATCGATATTTCTGGATATATAACAGCCGGATAATCGATTATAAAAAAAAATACAAAGGCGGATTTTTCTTTATTTAACAAAAAATAATTTTTGAAATCGGACAATATTTTTTTTTAAAGGTCCGGTTAATTGAGAATTCTGGATAGTTAAATACCGGATAACCGGAT
Organism: Troglohyphantes excavatus; assembly: GCA_963932185.1. Classification (NCBI taxonomy): domain Eukaryota; kingdom Metazoa; phylum Arthropoda; class Arachnida; order Araneae; family Linyphiidae; genus Troglohyphantes; species Troglohyphantes excavatus. Next base: position 11,780,413 of record OZ010676.1, on the reverse strand, counting down.
ATTTTTTTTCAAAAGGTGCCCAAGTGAGACATCTTCTATCTAATAAAAAAATAATTTTCTAAACATCTGAATTAGAATAGAAATCTTGCACGAACATATATATAAAAATATATATAACAATCGAATTGATAACCTCTCTCTTTTTGGCACGCTTTGGTGGTTTTGGTTGGCGCGCTTTTCAGTCGTTTAAAAATAAAAGTATTTCTAACAAATATCTGAAAATTTATTGATATAACTTAAAACAGAATAATTCCGATTTACATTTTGTTAGAATTTTTTAAAAATTGTTTATTTTAAATGCAAAGTCTCTCTTTAAGTTACGTAGTTTTTTTTGTTCTATATTATTCAATTCTACAATTTATTATTGAATTTCACATTTGTTATTTGTCAGTCAGGATTTTTTAGAGTTTATTTGAATTTAATGATTCCTTTCTCATTCTTTCCTTGTATATTCCTGCATAATATAATACTGTATGTATATATTATGGAACTGTATGTATGTGTATACTACAGTTTGAATTATTCAGAAATTTACCTTAAAAGTTTATTGTTGATGTTATCTTAATTGGATACATAGCGGTAAACAAATTTGTAAAAAAAAATATTTTTCAGAAATTTACCTTAAAAGTTTATTGTTAATGTTATCTTAATTGGATACATAGCGGTAAACAAATCCGTAAAAAAAAAATCTTTTTCAGAAATTTACCTTAAAAGTTTATTGTTAATGTTATCTTAATTGGATACATAGCGGTAAACAAATCCGTAAAAAAAAAATCTTTTTCAGAAATTTACCTTAAAAGTTTATTGTTAATGTTATCTTAATTGGATACATAGCGGTAAACAAATCCGTAAAAAAAAAATCTTTTTCAGAAATTTACCTTAAAAGTTTATTGTTAATGTTATCTTAATTGGATACATAGCGGTAAACAAATCCGTAAAAAAAAATCTTTTTCAGAAATTTACCTTAAAAGTTTATTGTTAACGTTATCTTAATTGGATACATAGCGGTAAACAAATCCGTAAAAAAAAAATCTTTATCTACAACAAAAATCTTTGAACCTGAATATTTAAAATTTTTATGATTAGTGAAACATTAGTGAAATATTGTAATTACTAAGCTGGGTATAAGAAAAATCTCATGTATTCATATTCAAACGTTTTAATTCAAATCTAGTTCAATCTTGCAACTTAACGCATTATGCAAACAAAGTTATCGAAGTTTAATTAGTTTAATAGTTTTTTATTCAACGTAACATATTCAATTTCTTTGATGCATAACATTTCATTCATAGTGTTAAAATTTATCATAAAAACCAAGACGTAGCGCAAAAATAGTGTTAAATGTTTACTTTTATATAATTTTTTATGTTAAGTAAATATTTTACTGTAATAACAATTTGGTTAAAATGATCATTTCAAACATTCTTAAAGAATAATTCAATATTTTAATTGCTTAAAATCTAGAGTTAAGAGATATTTTTTAATCCACTAAAAGTTTAATCTTATAAAAACACTACCGAAACAATAAAATTTAAAATAATTCTCTGCAATGTAAAATAAAGTAAATTCCCGTCTCCTAAAAAAATAATTTTGTAACAAGATACAAGAGCTTTAGTCGGTTCATATTTAACAAAATTTTTTTTAATATGGTTACGAATTATAGCTTAAGGGCATCTAGTAATTAATGAATAAGAAATTTTCAATTTATGTACGATTATTTGATTTTTGGTTAAATAATGAATAAATTGAATGTATCAATATACTTAAAAAATATTAAACGTTAATATGTTTGCGAAATTAATATTGAATCCAGAGCCGGATTTAGAATTACGCATATTTTATAATATGCATAAAAATTAAACATTTCAACATTTATATAAAAAAAATCTTAGCGTTTCGAAACACTTAATATCAAGGAAAACCAAACATTGATAAAAATCGATTTAAAGTACTCGCTCCATACATTTACTCTCCTGTCATCCAGCATACAATATCAACTTAACTCATTAAAAACGTAGATACAGTTCTAGATTTTTTCAAGTGTATCTAGAAGATCCCAAACTATAATTTTAGCAAATAAAAATAAATCGTGATTTTTACAATTTTTTAGGTGCTGCGCCCCTTTAAAATTCAAAACCAACCACTTACATCATGTCCATATAAGAAGAACCCTTTCTGCTGCCGATCCACCACATTCTGTATGACAGACTCACGCAGTGGCAAGCCCGGTGACGCTTGACCACAGTCCACTTCGCCATACGGTCTCATGCTGCACAGATCCTTAATCCCCGAATTCTCTCTGGGCACTGGTCATCGGGCTTCCGTTTGTCAGTGCCAATCCGACCGATGGACACTCCTTTTCCATTTTTAGCTCATCTGGTATCTTTCGCGGCTGGCATTAACACGTGTCGATGTTATCAAGGACGGAGTAGGGGATACAGGTGTTTGGAAGAAAGTTGTCGAAGATTGGTTGGATTCTGCGAGCCCAACAGGATTGTGTTTGGTAAAGTTGGGACAGGAAAGAAGGGAGATGTTGGCTAAATATAAAAAGTTACGTGGATTCGCGTTGTGGGAAACTGTTGCAGTGTTTAGATCTTCTGAATGTGAAAAGTATTTTATGTTTGGTATTTTTCTGTTTGTATGGACACAGTATGTATAGGGAGAACACATTCGTATTAACAATGCGGCGGTATATAGATAACAATTATCATTAAGTGACATTAAAAAGTAACATTAAATTTTTACGCAAGTAATTTTTAACGTATTAACACTAATTCCTACCACACGCGGTCAAATGACCGTTTTTTAAATTTCGTTTAGAATTTCTTGTATACAACGTTACTGTATCGCCATGTAACTTATTGACTTTTCCTATAATATGCATACAACCCATTTTTCAATATTCACTACTTTCTTTATTGTTTACTCTCCGAAAAAATATTATAGCATGGCTAGTCTACCACGAGTGGTCATTTGACCATTTGAGCAATTCATGTTATTTACGACTACATTCTTCGTAAAGCGCACTCCTGAAATTTTTTTACGAGTCCATAATGTAATTGTGGATCTACAGTGTTGTGGCGATCCAGCCATCTGGGCATCAATAGTCCTACGGGCCAACCAGGCAACGCTTGTACAGACCGCGTCGGCCCAACCAGGAGGCACGGGTGCAGACCGACTCACGGTGGCGCTGACGGAAAAACCCGCGTGAGCGCGTGCAATACAAAATACTGTAATTTGTAAAAAATGTGCTGAAAATGCATAAATGTAAATAAAACTTTTCTAAATAGAAAAAAATATTGTGTTTACTATCCAATTGACTAAAATCTCTTTCTATATTAGGATACATATTTTTTTTAAAGCGGTCATTTTACCGCTCATGGTAGGATTAGGTATACATTAAATGTCGGTAGGTTTAGTGTTAAGTAACATTAATTTTTTTTCTTGACAGATTTTGTTAATGCACAATATTTTGTTTTAGGTGCAGGAGAACATCTCAATATAACGGACTAATAGGACTTATAGGGTGTCCGATTTAATGAAAGCCCGGTTTACAACCGATAATTTTAATAGGGATTGTAATACAACAGGGTGTACATCACTGAAAGTACAATAGTTAGCTATAAATAAGTGTTTATTATATATCTAATAAAAAAGTCTTCAACGTCATAGGTTGAATTGGAAAATAGGTGTGTCTATAGTACACTGCATTAATCTTTAGAAATAGAAGGTCCTGGTTAATATTGATTGCTTACATTTATTAGTTTAAAAATAATTAATTTAAGCTATGATAAGCATCGAATGTAATTAAAAACTAGTACATTTTACTTATTTTTAAGTACCTATTTTTACCAGTGTATGAGTCGCATATAAAAACTATGTGTGAAAAGGAAAATTCGCAAATCTGCGAACTTTTCATATCGTCTGTAGCGTCTGTAGAGTAAGTTGTATTCAAAACGCAAAAATCCCCTTTCATCCATTGGCAGGGATATGAATTAGTTAAAATATTTAGTTTATCACATTTAGTCATTATTTATATTAAAAGAAGTATAGACATTTAGTCATCATGCAGTAGTTTTGAGTTATCTATGTTCTATTTTACCCGCATAAATTCCTCATAAAAGTAACTTCCATACAAACTATTCGTTTCCAAATTTCCCAGATATCTACAACTCTTTTAGTTCAACTAAGCGATTTGCACGGAAGATATGAAAGAGAACAATTCCTAATCTCCGTATCAAGAGACCCATCCCGCAAATTCCCAAGACATAAAAAAAAAATCAGACATCTCGAAATAATAGCAAATTAAAACCAAAATTAAGCACCCTAATGAAATCTCAAAAAAAAATCCCGCAAAAGTGCGTGAAATCGTCCTTTTTGAAGGCGCTAATATCCACCCTAATTCCACAATGAATGCCCCCCGAATACAATTACCTGTGGCATGAGCCGAGACTTTTTCACCCCATACCGAGCCCTCCAGAGCCAATCGGAAGGCTCACGGTCTCAATTACACCCCCCCTCGGTACCACTAACACAAGGGCCGGGAATCATTTTAAGTAGGTTAGCCCTCTGCAAGACCTCGAAGAAAAGAAGCTGCCACACAAAAAGAGGATAAGGGAAAGGGTTCTCTTTCTTCCTTTCCTCACTTAAATGGAACTTTTCCCAGGTAGGGCTGGAAGAAGGGTCCTCGTGATTTATATTCCCTGCCGTTAATGACGCCCTAACCCTGCATAGCTGGAGCCCCCATTAAAAGGCAATTTTCCACTTCCGAGCTACCGCTAGGACGCCTCGAGGAACCTCAATAGAGCCCGCAATGGCAGTCACAATGCGTAATTGCGACTGCCGTCCCTTCTTTTTTCGGTCTTTCTTTCTTTATTGCAAGAATCTTTTCTTCGAATGAACTCGCGACTCGAATCTTTCTAGAGACTCTATTTTCGTCACCTTCTCGGACTTCTGAGGGATGCCAATTGTTTTACTTGGCGCAGTTTTGCATGCAAAGTGGATCGCTTTTCGATTCACCGGATCGGATTGAGAATTAGATCGGATTCGGAATTAGAAATTCTCTCCCTAAATGTTCGGTATTTGAGGTGGGGAGGTGATATTAGACGCTTTACTTTGGGGAAAAGTTTAGAATGATTTTCCCTCTGTGGGGGTTATCAAAACGGGGGACAGACTTCCAATGATTCAATTCGGCCGGCAACATCGCTGAGTCTACATAGTCGAGTTCATATTGAAGTTCAGAATGCAATTAGATCCAAGTTTGATGGTTAGTTCTAGGTTTCTGATAGAACAAACGGAAACCAACTTTTTGAAATCATTAAACAACTAGTTTCTGTTAGTTTAGAGATAGATACTTTAAGATAAGTGTATTAAATTATTTTCAACATTTTTGATTTTCAATTGTGGGAGTTATGCAATTAGATCCAACTTGGGTGGTTAGTTCTAGGTTTTTGATAGAACAGACGAAACCAACTTATTGAAAACATTAAACAACTAGTTCCTGTTTTGTTTAGAGGTAGATACTTTAAGATAAGTGTATTAAATTTCTTTAATTGTTTTCCATTCAAGATTTTTCATTCTTTTGTATTACTTATGCAAGGGAGTTATGTAATTAGATCGAAGTTGGGTGGTTTAGTTCTAGGTTTGTGAAAGAACAGGCACAAAACCAACATATTGAAATCATTAAACAACTAGTTACTATTTTGTTTAGAGATATATACTTTAAGATAAGTGTATTAAATTATTTTCAACATTTTCAATTGTCGGAGTTATGCATTTAGATCCAACTTTGGTGGTTAGTTCTAGGTTTCTGATAGAACAAACGGAAACCAACTTATTGAAATCATTAAACAACTAGTTCCTGTTTTGTTTAGACATAGATACTTTAAGGTAAGTGTATTAAATGACCTTCAACATTTTTGATTTTCAATTATTTTGTGTGCGTTATGCAATTAGATCCAAGTTGGGTGGTTAGTTCTAGGTTTTTAATAGAACAGGCGGAAACCAACTTATTGAAATCATTAAACAGCTAGTTAGTATATGGTTTAGAGATATATACTTTAAGATAAGTGTATTAAATTACTTTCAACGTTTTCCATTCAAGATTTTTCATTCTTTTGTATTAGTTATGCAAGGGAGTTATGTAATTAGATCGAAGTTGGGTGGTTAGTTCTAGGTTTTTGAAAGAACAGGCGCAAAACCAACTTATTGAAATCATTAAACAACTAGTTACTATTTTGTTTAGAGATATATACTTTAAGATAAGTGTATTAAATTATTTTCAACATTTTCAATTGTCGGAGTTATGTAATTAGATCCAACTTGGGTGGTTAGTTCTAGGTTTTTGATAGAATAGACGAAACCAACTTATTGAAATCATTAAACAACTAGTTCCTGTTTTGTTTAGAGATAGATACTTTAAGATAAGTGTATTAAATGACCTTCAACATTTCTGATTTTCAATTATTTTGTGTGCGTTATGCAATTAGATCCAAGTTGGGTGGTTAGTTCTAGGTTTTTGATATAATAGGCGGAAACCAACTTATTGAATTAAATAAACAACTTGTTTATGTTTTGTTTAGAGGTAGATACTTTAAGATAAGTGTATTACATTTCTTTCAACGTTTTCCATTCAAGATTTTCCATTCTGTTGTATTAGTTATGCAGGGGAATCATGTAATTAGATCGAAGTTGGGTGGTATGTTTCAGTCTTTTGTAGAACAGGCAGAAACCAACTTATTGAAATCCTTATACAACTAGTTCCTGTTTTGTTTAGAGATATATACTTTAAGATAATATATTAAATTACCTTCAACATTTTTGATTTTCAATTATTTTGTGTGAGTTATGCAATTAGATCCAAATTGGGTGGTTAGTTCTAGGTTTTTGATATAATAGGCGAAAACAAACTTATTGAACTAATTAAACAACTAGTTTCTGTTTTGTTTAGAGATAGATACTTTAAGATAAGTGTATTAAATTACTTTCAACATTCTTGATTTTCAATTATTTAATGTGAGTTATGCAATTAGATCCAAGTTAGATGGTTAGTTCTAGGTTTTTAATAGAACACGCGGAAACCAACTTATTAAAATCATGAAAAAATTAGTTTCTATTTTTTATTTAAAGGTAAGCGTACCACATTGCTTTCAACATTTTCGATTTTCAATTATTTTGTGTAAGTTATGCAGGGCAATTCCATTTTAGCTTTTAAAATAAACATGAAATGGGCACTGTTTTATTTACCATTAGAGCTTAAACAATATTCAATGGCGGTAATTTATAAGACATTTTCAACAATAATGAATAATAAGGAACGTCATGTGATGTAACTGAGTCATTATCAATTTTCTGCATAAAATAATGTGTATTTAAATACAATTTCAATGTACAGTATGTTAGGGATAATTCTTTCAAAGTCATACAACAACGATATTTTGCACTTCATGCATAATTTTTCTCTCATTTGAAAATGAAAATACCACAAATAAAATTCGATTAGCTTAATAAGTAATACAGTTTAAAATATTATTTATCAAATTATAGTTCTTTCACAGACTTATAATAATTCTTCTTTTCTTCTTTCATAGACTTTATTATAATTCTTTCAAAGACTTTATAAATACAATAATGATATTTTGTACTTCATGCATAATTTTTCTCTCATTTGAAAATGAAAATACCACAAATAAAATTCGATTAGCTTAATAAGTAATACAGTTTAAAATAATATTTATCAAATTATAGTTCTTTCATAGACTTCAATGAGAAGATTTTACAACAGACTTTGTATAAGAACGGATTTTATTTTAGAAAAATATAAATTGATTAGAATGTCATTAAAAATAATTTGATTTATTTTTTTATTATGTATTTTATTTTAAAAATCAGTTTAAAAGTTATACGCGTTGAAGTTAATCAAAGTTTCGGGTTCAGTTTCCAAAACTCTTAAAAAGTTTTCGTTTTCTAAATAATTAAACATTTTACAAGCACTATAATAATTTTAATTAAAATCGGGTTTGTTGTTTAATATCTAATTTACTTCTTTCACCATTTTGTGTTGTAAATTATAAAATATACATAGAATACAAGGATAAAATATATATTTCACTAAAAGGATAATCCTTAAAAAATTCTGAGCAGTGCAATAAAATGGAAGAGTATGTGAATTATTTTTTTTTAAGAAAAGATCTGAGATTTTATCTTTATAATCCAACTTTTCGCATTACGTAACAACACACAATTTATTCAATTTTCATACAGAATAGCAAATTGTAATGCATATTTATATTATAATGCATATGTAATGTATAACAATATTATTTTGAACAAGTTTTATAATTATTATAAAAAGAATAGAGACTCTTTCCTATCCCGACTTTCTCTTTTGAAAAATAAAGGAGATCAATTAATAAAACAGGGAAGTGAAAATCTTTTCAACTTTAGTGAAATTTCAAGATTTTTAATTCTTTTTCTACTATCACAGAAAAATAGAAAAGGAAAGACGGGTTCATAATGCTGCGAGAATGAATAATGAATACTTTTATGAAACGAGTTATCATAATATGAAAAGTATGTCTTGTAGGAGACAATAAAACCTTTTATGCATAAAAAGGGTAATTAATTTTAAGCTAAATTTTTGTGAAACGGGAAAAATGTATAATTATATTCTTAAAAAGTATTATAAGATAAAAATAAAAAATTGTTTTAATTATTTAACACTTTGAAATTAAGAAATTAAAAATTACTAATGGTAATAGTTATAGAGTATTTCAGAAATAGTAATAGTAAGATTTTATATAAAAAAATAACTCTTATGTTTTATGTATTGAAACCAAAGTGAAATTGTTGAGCAAAATTTATTTATTGTAAATAAATGCAAACAATTCGGAGGAGAAAACATTCTACCTTGGCTATGCTGGAATCACACGTGACGTCACAGAAAGGATTAAAACTGGTATTTTCGGTGCATTTTGTCTTCTTTTTCTTGTAAGTAAGAAAGTAAGTATGGAAAAACATTAAATGTGTAACATTTAATGTATTTTTGAAAGCCAGAAATGCATTTTTAAATCTGCGCAAACCTATGCAAAAGAACTACTTTTTCTACCTTCGCTCAAAAAGGTGTAAAGTGATCGCACACGCTTAGTTATCACTCCAGTGTCCATTACTACTTTAGCTCAGTGCATAAATCTTGTATTTTAAATTATTCAGGTTCAAAGTAATGTCATAAGACTAAAAATATTTTGATTAATTAGAATAATGGAACTATATTTACGAAAATAGTATAATGGAACTATATTTACGAAAATAGTATAATTCTGCAAAGAAAATGCTAGAGCATTAAAATTTAAAATATTTATTATAACTATATAAAATTTATTGCAATGGTGTAGCAGAAATAAGCCCTCAAGTTTCAAAAACAGATAAATTACTTTTGACAAATTTTTCAAAAACTAATTAATTGCATTATTTATGTAAAAAAATTATCTTCTTTTAAATTTTTTTTTATTATATGGACACAGGTATGAACCAAATTTTAGTTCTGTATAAGTATTACTCTGGTTTTGAAACTACACTGAAAAAAAAGTACTTAAAAATGAGTACATGAACGTACTTGTTTTTTTTAAAGTACAATTGCATCGTAAATGAACGATGACCTACTCAAATATATGTAACTTTACGCAAGTAACTTTCAAACTTCCTACAAAACTTCCTAACATTCAACAAATTTAATTAACTTTCGCAAAAATGACCAGTGTGATTTAATATTACTAATCTCAGCTTCTGTTCAAGCCATCTTAACAAAGCGACCTGAAAAACTTAAAATATTTGTTCAGAAGGTGGTTTCCCACATTTTTTAAAGTTGATTGCTTAAATGGAAACTGAGTTATTACAATTCAATTATTTTACTTCCTATTTTTTTTGGCACACCTTTTTAACATTACTTCTGTTTATAACATCTTCACCTCGCCTTGGTAACTTAACGCATAAGACTGTGGGCAGCGGGGCTTTAGACCTGGGTTCGGTTCCCGGTAAGTCTAAGTTATAATTGTCGTTATTTATTGATAGTGATTTATGTAGGAAGTTACTGCTCTTTTTATTCATTTTTGAGTACATGTCTTTTTCAAAATTGAAACTTATGCATTCGTAGCTATGATAAGCATTGAATGTAATCAAAAATGAGTACAATTTACTTATTTTTGAATACCTATATTGAACAGTGTAGATGATTCAAATGAGCCCCGTGGAATCATTACAACAGGATTAGAGTGCGAGCTGTCTGAAGAGCTATTCATAGGGGTCAGGGCCGATTAGATGCGAATCTTGTTTTCTCGAAGTGCGATAAATATTCTCAGGAATAGATCTTCCTGTTGGGGACAAAGTCATTGTCCTCTTTTAGAAGCAACTCAACACTTTCAAAACATTGAGGGAAACGTCAAATGACTAAATATTTGAACGATAATGGAATTAATTTTTTCAATGGCTAGTTGTGCCCTGGCAACTATACGACATGCTACTAAACTATTTAGATGCACGCAAGTGAAAAATTCAAATTGTATATATAAAATTATCTCAGCAATTTTTTAGTTGGACAAAATATCCTTTTGATTGCTACCAAACTGACAACTTTGGCACATAATCGACAATTTGGCGATTTTGTATGGATTTTGGAAATATGAGTTTAGTGAATTTTCATCTTCCCACTTTGGCGATTGTGAAATCTTAACTCCTCAGCCCTAAATTGGATGCAATTAAATAATCAGAAGCAGCAAATATGATATTTTTTAGTTGCACATGTGATTAAAAGTTGTAATGCAATTAATTGTCGGTAGTGCGCGGGTATCCTAATTTTACGAACTTTAAAAATATAATGTTAAGTTTTTTTTTGCAAATCAAGAAAATCATGAATTTCGATCAGACTCATACGCTAAAAGTGAACAAGTGCAAAATCGAAAAACCCAATTTCTCTGTTACAAATTGACAGCGCGGTAGAGACACAGACATTTGTATAGAAATGTTTCAATTGACTCATATAACAGGTAATGAAAATAATTAAAAAAAACTTTTCCCAGATACAAAATGTTCTATTTTCCCAACATGGCTGTCTTTAACCTTTAATATTTAAAAGTCCAAATTACTGTAGAAAAAAAAGAGTCGCACCAAGGCAATAAAAGAAAAATTTCTTGAACATCTCCGGAATCATATATTCGCTAAGAAGAGCTATAAAGAACCCCACAGCGAAATAGAGACACAGACATTTGTATAGAAATGTACGAATTGACTCATATAAAAGGCAATTCAAATAAATTTAAAACTTTTGCCATAAAAAATTGTTCTATATTCCCAACATGGCCACCTTTATTATTTAAAAATCCAAATGAGTTTTTTAAAAAAAGAGTCGCATCAAGACAACAAAAGAAAAATTCCCTGAACATCTCCGGAATCATCTATTCGCAAAAAACAGCTACAACCCCACAGCGCGATAGAGACACAGACATTTGTATTGAAATGTACAAATTGACTCATATAAAAGGCAATGGAAATAACTTTAAAACTTTTGCCATAATTGTTCTATATTCCCAACATGGCTACCTTTATTATTTAAAAGTCCAAATTACTTTAAAAAAAAAAAGAGTCGCACCAAGACAACAAAAGAAAAATTCCCCGAACATCTCCGGAATCATCTATTCGCAAAGAACAGCTACAACCCCACAGCGCGATAGAGATAGATTGAAGAATGACATCACACAGATAAAGAACGATAAAGCGGACAGCTTTGGGCTATACCACCCGATAAGAAGAATGAATATAAAAAAGGTCCCTGTCATTTGCAGCAAGTGTTTGATCGCGCCGCTCTTCTCTTTACACCTTTAAATACGCAAAGAATAACTCCGGAATCGAACTGTGGACATTAATAGGCTTCCCTGGTCCAAGAAAGTCGATTTCTGGTGGGATTGAGATTCGAGATTTGAGGCGATCGGAATAGCAATGGATGTCCACTAATGCTGTCATCAACAATGGATGGGGTTTTTTCCCCTTCGCAATCTCTTGCAGAATGTTACATGCGGCAAATATGACAGAAGATTGAAGTTTGACTGGACTCAATTATGCGGTTGTGATGAGCAACAAGAAAATTGACTGAATCCATATAGTTCCAGATCCAAACCTCAAATGGCTTGTACAATTTATGAAATTTTTTAAATGTTGTTATGAAAATATTAAACTTCAGACAGTATTTGTTAAATATTTATTGTATAGAAGTCAATGATTAGTTTAAGGTCTTTTAAGCCGTAATGGTTACCATAAAAATTGTATAAGTTTTTGAATTATATGTAATAATATATAATGAATGATACACTTAATTGTTGCAAATTCGTCTATTGATTTCTGCAGCGTTTGTTGGTAATTATTTACCTATAGTAAGTTAATATAGTAAGTTAAGTAAAAATTTTTTTAATGTAGTTATGAAAATATTTCCCTTCAGACAGTATTTGTTAAATATTTGTGGTATAGAAGTCAATGATTAGTTTAAGGTCTTTTAAGCCGTAATGGTTACCATAAAAATTGCATAATTTATTGAATTATATGTAATGAATGATACACTTAATTGTTGCAAAGTCGTCTATTGATTTCTGCAGCGTTTGGTGGTAATTATTTACCAATAGTAAGTAAAGTAATAAGAAACTAATTTTCATAATAGATTCGTGGGTATTCTTCGTCAATGGTTATAATTTTTTTTATGATATCGACAGAGCTGTTGATGGCTTAAGTTAAAGTGATCGAAATACTATGTTTTTATAATAATAATAATCTCATTATATCAAAAACTACAAAATCTAAATTCGTGATTTGTGCACTGTTAAAAATAGATGCACAAAAATAATTAAAATTTACTCGGTTTTCGGTTTGGAAGTGTGGTAATTAAGTCGAAATTCAGAGAGATATAACTTTGCTTAAGGGAGTAAATATAAAAGGTTTTGTGTCATACAACCTATTAGACTACATTGTCATTCACGAGTTAAAATTTTCATGTACTAATTTTTATAATTTTTCATATAAATAAGTGTGGTTTCCAACCTTTATGTTGTTACGGACCACTAAGTTTAAAATACGATAGACCACCATCTCTTTCCAGTAACACTAAATATAATAAATAAAATTTGGGTACTGAATATTATTCGGATACTAAATATAACTCGGGTATTAACGTATTTTGTAAAAAAAATATTAGTTAACATCTCTACTACTTTTAAGTAAAATTATCTTAATTAAGGAAATATCTCAAATTATTGAAATATGTTTTTGCCGTCCCTCAATTAATCAATCTGAGATTTGAATTTGAATCTTACTCAGAAACTTGTATTCTTAGACTCACCAGTATATTTAAAAATGATGGGGGTGAAGGAAAATGAAATTAACATACATAAATAGCAAATATATTAATTTAATTAATATTTAAAAAAAAAAGACATTTTATACAATAAATATATTAGTAGACTAACGAAGGTGATATTAAAAAAAAATTATAATTTTTCTAATAAATATATAAAACTAGTTAATTGTTGAAGACTGCATATGAAAGAGTTAAAATATGGGTACCAAAGCAGGACATATTGTTTCTTTAGTAGTACATTTTTAAATGAAAAAAATAACACATCTCGATAACTTTTCCTTTTTTCTATTATTCGTTTTAAAAACCAAAAAACAATATTTGGAATGGAACAATAGGTTAAGTCCCATTTTACACGAACGACTAAAACGCGCGCGAGCTTCTCGGTGATTCGCGAATTCATATCACGTGATTGAATTCTCGATTCACCGGGAAGCTCGAGCGCGTTTTACTCGTTCATGAAAAAAGGGCTTGAGTTGCTCGGTGATTCGAAAATTCATATCACGTGATATAAATTCTCGAATCAGCGAGAAGCTAGAGCGCGTTTAACTCGTTTGTATAGAATAAGCCTTACGGACAACTTCAGACTATAATGGGCTAACAGTGGATCACTGTTCGCAACAATTGATATAAATTCTCAATGTTTAGCTTTTGAGATATATTTTTTGAATAAATAAATCAAGATTGGAAAATATAATTGGCGTACCGAGAGCAAATGTATATAAATACGCTGTTAAAAATAGGTACTGAAAAATAAGTAAAATGTACTCATTTCCGAGTATATTCGATGCTTATCAGCTCCGAATACATAAGTTTCATTTTTAAAAAGACATGTACTCAAAAATGTGCACAATGAGTAAAAATGAATAAAAAAGAGCAGTTGCTTGCCTACATAGGCTGCCTTCATAAATCACTTTGAATAAATATCGATAATTACAACCAAGATTTACCGGGAATCGAACCCAGATCCTTAGGCACCGCAGCCCAATGCCTTATCCGTTAAACTACCAGGGCGACTTGAAGACGTTATTAACAGAATTTTTTTTAAAAAGGTGTACCAAAAACATGGGAAGTAAAGTAATTGAGTTGTAATAACTGTTTCCATTTAAGCAAGCGACATCACATAATGTGGAAAACAATCTTCAGAACAATTATTTTAGGTTTGCTATTCGCTGTGTTAAGGTGACTAGAACAGAAGCTGAGATTAGCAATAATAAATTACATTGATGCTCATTTTTTTAAAAGTACGGTTACTTAAATTTGAGTCCGTCATCGCTCATTTACGATGCAATTGTAATCAAAGAAAAATGAGTAGATCCAGGTACTCATTTTTAAATATATTTTTTACAATATATTTTAAATAATTTTTGCTCGTCATGCTATTTTATATTATTTAATTTTTTGAAATTACTTGTAAAGATACAGTTTGTAAGTGGTACCTCAAGCCTTTCAATTGAAAAAAAATATCCTAAAAAGGAGTATTTTTATGAATCTAAAAATTGGGTGTATTGCTAAAAAAACTGGAGATACCTGGACGTATATATACGGCCTTGAGCGTCAGAGTGTTAATACCTAATCATACGATAAATTATTTTATATCTATCTGAGTATTTGTATGCGTGTTTTGTCCGATTTGAACTTAAAAACAGATTAATGGATTATACTTAAATACTAATTAATGGATTATATTGATTTTTAAATTGACTTCGACCAAGAGAAAATTGTTTTAGCAATGTTTTCTGTAGAATGGCTTCACAGAAAGTATTACTAATTAATTGTAAGTTATATTAAATTATTTTGATCTTCGCTTATCCATATTTAATTGACGATACTCTAATCCAAATTAATTAAAATGGTAGTTTAAATTCCAACGGCAATTAGAATACTGCGAAGGATACTTACTACCAGTATCCTGAGGCTGCATACTTCCCGCAGTTTAATAGCATGTTGATGTAATCCAGACAATCGAAGCTCGCGTGCCAAGCCTCCATATTCGTGTGTTTAGTAGCAGGACGAAATTTATGCTTGTTTGCCTGTCAGCTGTTTGTTTGCAAACCTGGATTACGACAAGCGTGGTGTGGTTCGTCGCTTGGACATAAATGAGCATTGTGGTGTGCTCGTATACTCATTAAAGCGCAGTTTAGGGGATTTTATTTCTACTTGTGTCATTGTTCTGAGGAGAGCTATTTAAACACAAATATCATTCGAAAGGTATTCATTATCGTCTCCAGGAATGATACCAAGTGAGGAGATTTTATGATCAGCATAGAAAAGTTTGAAGTAGTATCAGGCCTTGTTGACAGAAAGGGGATGTGGCAAAAGTCCTAAGCCTTGACTTCTCTGATGGGGTTGAACATGGTTTCTAGGAAGCCTTCATTTATTACGTCACCTTATTTTTTCCCTTTTCTCCCCTCTCTTTCCCCTATGTCATAGTCAGCCATGGCATAGGGGAAAGAGAGAGAGAGAGTATGATCTGAGTTCTGAATTTGTGATCTGCATAGAAAAATTTGAAGTAGTATCAGGCCTTGTTGACAGAAAGGGGATGTGGCAAAAGTCCTAAGCCTTGACCTCTCTGATGGGGTTGAACATGGTTTCTAGGAAGCCTTCATTTATTACGTCACCTTATTTTTTCCCTTTTGTACCCTCTCTTTCCCCTATGTCAATGGCATCAGGGTATGATCTGAGTTCTGATTTTATGATCGCCATTGAAAAGTTTGAAGTAGTATCAGGCCATGTTGACAGAAAGGGGATGTGGCAAAAGTCCTAAGCCTTGACTTCTCTGATGGGGTTGAACATGGTTTCTAGGAAGCCTTCATTTATTACGTCACCTTATTTTTTTCCTTTTGTACTCTCTCTTTCCCCTATGTCATACTCAGCCATGGCATAGGGGTAAGAGAGGGTATGATCTGAGTTCTGATTTTATGATCTCCATAGAAAAGTTTGAAGTAGTATCAGGCCTTGTTGACAGAAAGGGGATGTGGCAAAAGTCCTAAGCCTTGACTTCTCTGATGGGGTTGAACATGGTTTCTAGGAAGCTTTCATTTATTAAGTCACATTATTTTTTCATCCTTTTGTACCCTCTCTTTCCCCTATGTCACGGTATGCCATGTTAGGTTGATTTGATAAAAGCAAGAAATATATTTTTAATCAAACGAAAATTGTCTACCCCTTCATTTATTTTATGGAATAAAAGTGTGTTTGGGAAAAAAAATCTAATTTAAACTTTTTACTAGAAGCTCTGAAGTGTTTAACTTTTATTTCTACCCTTTTTTAAAAGGTGTGCCAAAATAA
This sequence comes from Troglohyphantes excavatus, assembly GCA_963932185.1. Classification (NCBI taxonomy): domain Eukaryota; kingdom Metazoa; phylum Arthropoda; class Arachnida; order Araneae; family Linyphiidae; genus Troglohyphantes; species Troglohyphantes excavatus. Next base: position 11,763,732 of record OZ010676.1, on the reverse strand, counting down.
TGGAAGTAAGATAATTGAGTTGTAATAACTTAGTTTCCATTTACGCAATTGCCATCAAAAAATGTGGAAGAACATCTTTTGAACAACTCTTGTAAGTTTGTCAGGTCGCTTTGTTAAGATGACTAGAACAGAAGCTGAGATTAGCAATATTAAATCACACTGATCATATATGCGAAAGTACGGTTGTTTAAATTTGAGTTCGTCATCGCCCTTTTACGATGCAATTGTACTCAAACAAAAAACGAGTAGATCCAGGTGCTCATTTTTAAGTAACTTATTTTTTACAGTGCTGTGAGCCATATTGAGGCTTAGAATTTGTGGAAATACACATTCAGAACAAAAAGTTTGGGATAATAAAGAAAAAAAAGTTATTCCTCAAAAGGAATCCTGAAGTTAAAAAGAAAAACTATAAGAAATTTATTATATCTGTATAACATAATCATTTTTCTCTGGTGTGGGCGGGGCCCTGTGGAATGCCACGTGTCGCACACCCCTAAGGAAGGCCCTGATTTTGTAAAAGAAATGCTATGTAAAATGATTTTGTAAAAGAAGAAAGACATTTTTAAAAACATGCAAAAGTTTTCAGGTGCTTCATCAAAAAGTAGCAAATCAACATACATCTTAGTTAAATCTCTGTACCACAAGCTCTTTTTCCAGACAAATATGTATTCTAGGTTATAAACATTATCGCTTAAGCTCTAGGACATACGACGAATCATTGAGCGTAATCAATAAGGATGTTCCCATAGGCATATTGTATGATGTAAAAGGCAATAAGTGGACATTGATCATATAAGAGCTGGCGGCGAACTCTGATTAAATGAGGACAAAAAAGAGCCATGGAGAATAGGGTTATCAAATAACCCCTAAAAGAATATCTTAGAAATCTATGTGGCCAAAATACATCTGAACATTTTTGCATAGTTTATTAAATTTAATTTGAATTAAGATCATATTAGGACTGTCTTAGGAATCTATGTGGCCAAAATACCTATGGACAGTTTTGCATAGTTTATTAATCAGATTCCTGTTAGGTTCTTTTCTGGGTCATCAGCTCAGGTTTTGTTTTATACTTCTTGTCCGAGTGGACAGAGCGCTGGACTCTGGGACTAGAGGTCTGCGGTTCGAGTCAGCTCTTCGAGGTTGAATTTGTATGTTTTTTTTTTAAAATCGTCCTCATTTTAGGAGAAAAAATTTCTTTTAAAAACGACAAAAGGAATTTGCTCAGTTTGACCAAATGTTGCAGCAAATCGATGAAGAATAACATCACTGGTTATGTATTGTGAATAAGTTTAATTAAAATGCTTAGATAAAATGAAATAATTTTATTAAAAAATTATGAGTGCACCTGAAGTTAGGTCACAGTGGAAATATGATCATTTTTTAAGCTCTTACTATGCAAACTTTTACAGCGACATTTTTTGACATGAAGTAAGATTATAGGAATATAGTAGCCATTAACTATTATAAACGAGATAGATGTAAACAATTTCTCTACAAGAGGAACCATAAATATAAATATTTTGTTAATTAAGGCGAGATTTAAGGTCAAACTACACTGTTAGAAATTATTACCACATTGCACCAAAATTTGGTACCTATTTAGCTGCAACGAACATTTGGTGCTTAGTTTCACTATTTTACGGTGCTACCACGAATACCATTTAGTGGAGAAACGTTGCACCAAAACTCATAACGTTGCATAAAACTCAAAATTCGAGTTTCCTTATTATTTTAGTAGTAATATTTGGCAACCCTTAGATCGCAAGATAACTTTTTTAATTTTCTTTGTCAGGTCCACCGATCCGGCTCGAGCTAGGGATTCTCTGATTCACAGTTGAACGCCTTTATCCACTGGGTCACGGATGCACTTGTTCGTCGTTGGCTTTCTTAGATTGGATTCCCCGACTTGTTGATGTAGCGACAGCGAAAATGTGGGCTGCAGCTAAAGAGGTTGAACCAATTATCGGTGAAACCTCCGCCTATTTTCCCGATAAAGGATTTTTGGTTCAACCAAGATTGCACCATAATATGGTGTAATTTGCTGCGGACCTTTCCACCAAGATATTGTACATCGTTGAACTGAAATTTTTAACAGTGTAGTATTTTTTTACGTTAAGTTACTTACTTCTATATCCTGCAACGCTGGACATTTATCTTATATCTTATTTATCTTATATAAAAGATTTTAGGATTTTTTGTGCTGGTTAATCTTGCATTAAGGATTATAAGATATTATATATTTTTTGTTAGGTAAATACAAAGTTCTTAATAAACTATATTTTTGAAATGTAATTAATTTTCACTCGTACTATAGAATTTCTGCAATTCAAATACATTTTATTACAAAAAATATTATTACTCAGATAGCTGCTCAATTTATAAATTTTAAATAAAAACATGATTTCCTTTTTTATTTGAGTTTTTTTTTTCTTTTCATATTTTCACAGTCTTAAAAATTAACAAGCAAAACGCATATATTTAAAATTATTCGGATTGAAACACTTCTATATTTTGTAATTTTTTTTCAATTGAAGATGTGTGTGTAGAACCAATTTTCAAAAAATTTCAGGAAAGACGAAAAACACTGTACGTTTCTAATACAAACGTACAGCTCCTTTTTCTTTATATCTTTAAAGTGAAAAGTGTAAATCAGAAAAAAGTGGAGCTGCTTTGTCCTTGCACTCGTGTCATCAATTTATAAATTTTAAATAAAAAAAATGATTTTCTTTTAATTTGAATACGTTTTTTTTCATATATACTCAGTTTTAAAAATTAATACGCAAGACGTGTTTATTTAAAATTCATTCGACTGAAACACTTCTCTAAATTTCTTTTTGTAATTTTTTTAACATGGAAGTTGAATTTTCAACACGCACGTCTAAAGCCTGTTAAGGATAAATTTTTCTTGTGCTGCCATCTGTGGGATAAATCCCCAAGAATAGTTTTAACTGTTAGAAAATAAAGAGTTACACACGAAAAGAAAAATTGAATGAAATAAATTGCTTGGCTCTAAGTTTAAGAGAAAATGGAAGATTTAAAAAGAAAGTGGATTTTAAGCCAATTTAAATTAGCGATTTCCTTTTGGAATAGATGTTTTTGAATTTCTTTAAAAAACAGGTGTTGACCGAGCGATGTAACCTTTTTACAGCAAAACAAATCTGAATAAGAATTCAATATTTATTTTCAAAAAGCGATTGTTTTATGCATTGGAATATATCGATAGTCCCATACGTTTATATTGTGATTATTAGATCAACATAACTTTTTTTTATAATTAGTTGAAGATATAAAAATATTTTCTTTGAAAAATTGCCTGTCCATTCATATATTTTATGGAATAAAAGTGTGTCTGGGAAAAAAATCTAATTGGAACTCTTCTACTTGAAGCTCTGAGGTGGTTAAACTTTTATTTCTATCCTTGCTATTAGACCTGTTATACCCTCAAATATGGTCATGGTAAATACTATGGTTTAAATGTTGAGGCAATGTTCTCTGATTTTTCCTTCAGGATAGATCGCAATCCGTCACCAATAGCCCATTGTAAAACTATTACGATGCTAATTCAACCAATTTAGGGAAAATAATTTACATAATTTTTTTTATATTAAAGTTACTTGTTTTATTTTTAAATTAGGTTTATGCGACCCATTTTACTTTAAACTCTAGTTATTCTTTAAGGGGGTCCGATAACTTCGACATTTTTGTCTTTATTTTTATACTTGTACAATCCAATTTTTTTTCTCTTTCTAAATATGCATAAAAAACCATTTTAAGACGCTCAATTTTTTTTTTAAATTGCACATTTATTTTTAAATTAAAATTTTAGTAAATTTTTTAACAATTTTAGAATTCCTACTCCTTTTTTGTTTTTCAATATTTTGAAACAATTTTTTTTATTTAAGATCTTGAATAACATGTAAATAGATGTATGCATTCAAATTTTGATTCAGATACATCACTTTAAAAAAATAAAATATATTAGAAATTTTGGAAAAAAAATTGACGAAAAAAAATAAAATTCCACTTTAAGTGGTTTTAAAAAACAAATTATGGTAAAAATAGGAAATCTGAATGCATACATCTATTTAAAATATATTTATCTTGCTATACACACAAAAATTATGATTTTAAGTATAATAGTAAAAAAGCCTTAGCATTTTTAGTGTTCATTAAATTTCAAAACCACGAACAGAGATATTTGCTTTTAAAGTTTACATATGATACAACTATGTTATACGAACACATCATTAAAACATTCATAACTAAAAAAGTAATAGGAATTTTTTGAAGCAGTTTTTTGTGAGTTATTAAGATAAGTTTGAATATTATTTTTTAAATATAAAAAAAAAATGACTTTTTTTGCGAATTTTGGGTATCGGACCCCCTTAAAAAATAAAAATGCTATTATTTGAAGAATACTAACAACGAACATGATCGTATAAAGCTAAAATTGACAAAAGTTATGGCTCCTTAGGTAACATGTTGAAAATAAAACCCACACGATTACTACTAGTGATTGAGAAATGAAGACCGTAAACTAAATATAAATTCAAAATACATATAAATGAAATTTTTCGAAATTTTTTATTGTACGTTAAAGAGAAATACCATTTTTTATTTCGAATATATTTTGGAACGAAAAACACGAGCATTTCATATCGATGATGACTTTCAAAAGTAGAAAACTTGTTCAAGATAAAGGTCAAGGTTCCGGGAACAGAATCATTTTGATCTTTCTTATATCATCGGTAAACTTACGTTTGAATCAATCAACTGCCTGAACACTTTATTTACTGATTTCATAACTCTTCTAATGGAGTCTGATAACAAACAAAACAGTCGCACTGGTGAGTAAACATTTTATCAATGTCACACCATTTTTATAAAGTTTCATGTGTAAAATGTTAATATTTTTTTAATAAAAAAAATTAAGAATTAAAAAAAAATCCTGTATTAATTAAGTTATACAAGACTATATGGTATTCAGTGCAGCTTTTGGTGTACTTTTTATGTTTTTAACAAACTGACTTTTATGAATGTACACATTCTCATAATCGTTTTTATATATTTTAACGCATGTCTTAAAATATTTTTTTAAATAATATTTTTTTAGGTTGGTGTTTGTAAATGGGTTATTATTTTAATGATTTTTTTAAAAATGGCCGTTTGTTAAAACAAGCGTTATTTTAAAATGGACGTTTTTTTATTAAATGGGCGCTTTTTTTAAATGGACTTTTTAAAATGGGCGTTTTTTTTAAACGATAATTTTTTTTCATATGGGCGTTTTTTTTTAAGAGGGCGTTTTTTAATAGCCGTTTTATTAATGGTTTTAAAAAAATACCTAAAATGTTTGTTTTTATAGTAAGCACTTTTTATTTTCGAAAATTACAGTTAGGTTACGCTTTACCCAACTGATGGATGATACCTTCAAAACTTTGTATATTTTATGAATTTATTTATTAGTTAACATATAAAGAGGTAGTATTTTATTAAAAGTGCTTGCCAAATTTTAGTAAGATCAGTCCTACAAATCTTTATAGAAACTATGTTTCCCGGTCCAAAGCCCACACTAAAATAGTTGAGAAATATTAACGAGAATTTTGTGTATATATTGTCTTAAATAAGTTATTGTGTTGAAACATTTTTTTTTTCTGAGACCCATGGAACGCTTTGTTAGTAGTTTTATGCATTGATAAATTTAAAAAGTACAATAAATATTTAGTACAAACAAAGTAAGAAAATAAACTTTATATCTAAATTCTTAAAATTTTCTTTCTTAAATGTACTTATATTCGCAAAAAATGTAAAGAATAAAAATACATGTTCACTAAAGAAGAAATATGTCTGAACTAACGTTTTCAAAAAAAATATTAAATAATCAGTCATCTATAAGGAGAATTATACTATAAAAAATACCTTCTTGCACTAATATTTTTAGTATAAAATTGAAAACCTCTCAAAGAGAAAGCAAAGCAAAAAAGTTTAAAAAAAATAGTTTTTGATGATTTCAATAATTAACTCCATAAACTTTAGAAAAACTTTAGAAAAACTTAATAAATTTATGTTTGTGAGAAAAATTAAAAAGTATTATTTAATTTAAATATCAAAAGAATTTAAGACATTACAATTAGATGCTACAACTGTCTTAAAAAGTAAAATATCATCAATTAAAATTATTTAAAAATTAGGTAATGAAATAAGAGTGTAATTTCAAATTCGGATATTGCTTAATTTTTAAAAAAATATTGATAGTAAAAGATTAAGTACTAATTGTAATAGTACTTTTTTTTTATCTCGGAAGATCAAATAGTAAAAAATACATGAAGGAATTGTACTATAAAAAAATACCTTCTTGTACTAATATTTTTAGTATAAAATTGAAAACCTCTCGAAGAGAAAACAAAAAAGTTAAAAAACATAGTTTGTGATGATTTCAATAATTAACTCGATAAACTTAAAAAAAATTTAGGAAAACTTAGAAAATTTATACTTGTCAGAAAAATAAAAAAGTATTATTTAATTTAAATGTCAAAAGAATTTAAGACATTACAATTATATGTTACAATTGTCTTAAAAGATAAAATATCATTAATTAAAAAATTTAAAAATTAGGTAATGAAATAAGAATGTAATTTAAAATTCAGATATTACTAAATTTTTTAAAAAAATTATTGATATTAAAAGATCAAGTACTAATTGTAATAGTACTTTTTCTATCTCGAAAGACCAAATTGTAAAAAATACATGAAGGAATTGTACTATAAAAAATACCTTCTTGTACTAATATTTTTAGTATAAAATTGAAAACCTCTCGAAGAGAAAGCAAAAAAGTTAAAAAACATAGTTTGTGATGATTTCAATAATTAACTCGATAAACTTTAGAAAAGAACGGATATTGGAATAAACTGATGGATAAAAAGCGAACTGACAACCCCGTTTAAAAAATATCCCTCCGAGTGTTATTTTTCAAACTTGTCAGATAACGTGAAATAGCCCGACAAATTCAAAATCGCACTCGAATTCAATTTCAACTTAAAAAAAAAGACGATTAAACGAAAAACAGTTTTTTGACTAAAAAAAAAGTATCACCAGAAACAAAGACAAACTAAAATAACATCCAATAACAACGCCAAAAGTCTCTTTTACTTATCACAAGCTTAAACTCTTTCCTCCAGTTTGATACTTTCTTTAATCGCGATGAAGAAATTTTCCTTTTAAACTTTCTTTCTTTTCTTTTTTTTTTCAAATCGGGGCTATTTTCTTTCTCACGACAAGAAGGTTGGCGCGGGAAAAAATGGAAAAGCAATCTAAATAAATAAAATAAATTTATCTGGCAAAGAAAACGCTAACCGTAATGCCATCAATGGTTAATATAAATAAGGTCTTAAGCGGCGGCACCCTCTGTAAAAACAATCCGCTACTCAATTAACCGAGCAAACCTAAGAAAAATATCAACAATTATAAAGCTGATATAAGGTTTAACTCGGCGAGATTTTTTTGGGCTCCTTTTCCAATGGATTTAAGCAGGTTTTTGGGCCAAAAAATACCTACCTTCATCATTAGTCACCGGTTCTCATCAAAAAAGAATCGGACAACTTCAGAACCAATGATTACTCTTCCCTCTTCTTTTCATTTCAGTTCGGACCCCCCCCCCCCCCCTTATCGTTTGGAGTCCGTTGGGAAAAAGATTTTGCACAGCAGAGGGGGTCGGGGGTAGTGTGCGTCAATAGCATGCAGCATGATTAATCAGAAGCATCCCTAACAAGAAACTAGCTCGTGTTTTTGTTGCCTTTAGCACAAACAAAGAGATCCTTTTCCTTCCCCCCCTTCCCATTTTTTTTCTCTGCGGCGTCCTTCCCAGTTCCAACCCTTAAGGCACGAAATTAAAGAAAGCTGATGAGGCGATATGTTAAAAGAATCAGCCAGGTTTTTCTGTTCCTCCAGCGCGGCTTTTTCCCCTCTTACCGCACTATGGATGCGGGTCTCTCCCCTTCCTGTTGTTCTTCAATTTAAACTTAATTAAAAGTGCGTTTACTTTGCGTTCGTCTTTAATAAAAATTCAATTACCTCACTGTTGACTCTACATTTCTTGTGTTGACATAAGTGCTCGCCGGAGCTAAGGCAGTGGACAATTTTTTCCCGCTTTTTTTTGGCACTCTGTCCTCAAACAGCCCCCCCTTCCCTCCCTCCCTCCTCCCTCCCCCCTCCTTCTCGTCATTAGCAGCGGGAAAACTTTGTACTCATTTGCAGAACGGAAGCCTACGAATTAACACAAGTAACAGTCAAACTATTTCGTGTGTTTCGTTGCCCCCCCCCCTTCCTCCCCCTCATCAGATAAAGCAGGGTCTTCGATAAATACCCAATGCTAACATCCCACGGCAGGTCTCCTTATCTTAGCTAAAAGAAATAAGGAAAAAATCGTTTTCTTACCTTTTAATATTTTGGAGAGAAAAGAATTTTTCGGCTGATGACATTAGATCATAATTTTTTTTTTTTGAGAGTGCGTGTCCTTTTTTGGGGTGGAAGAAGAACAAAATATTCATCTTTAGCGCTCCCACTGGCTTTAAGGTTACACAAAATATGATCTTTTTTCGCCCTCCGGTATTTGTTTTAGATAATCCCTTAACATCACGGTCATGAAATAAATGGGGAAAAAACTTATTGGTGATATAAATAAGCTAACGAGAAGCAAATGTGAACGTAATTAAAAAAAAGAGGCAAACGAAAAACATGCATAATGCAATAAAAACAGCAGTTTAAGAAAACACTGAAAATACTTTTTTCTGTTAACCTAAAAGAGGTAAATTTACTTAGTTTTAATAATTTTGAAAAGGGGTATTGTATAGTTGCGATAAAAAATACAAATATTTTCACCTCAAAATTTATAATTAAATAACTTATATTCTTAGCAAAATCCCAATACAGTTTTCTTTTTAAAAATTAATGAAATTAATACACACATATTCAATGGAAATTTATGTAGAAAGAAAATTTAAAAATGAATTTCTTTTTATAATAACAATAAACAGTAAAAAGTTTTAATTGGAAAATAAAAAAAGGTTAAAAATACTAGGACTCAAAGCTCAAAAGGGCCCAAAAAATAGGAGTCAAATGCGGCTTATACACTGTAAAAAAATGTGCTTGAAAATGAGTACATGGACGTACTTGTTTTTTTTAGTACCATTGCATCCTAAATGAGCGATGGCTTAATAAAATTTAAGTAATCGTACTTTCGCAAAAATGAGCAGTGTGATTTAATATTGCTAATATGTATCAGCTTCTGTTCAAGCCATCTTAACAAAGCGACCTGGCAAACTTTAAATATTTGTTCAGAAGATGGTTTTCCACAATATTTGATGTCGATTGTTAAAATGAAAACTGAGTTATTACGATTCAATTATCTTACTTCCTATTATTTTGCCACGACTTTTTGACATTATTACTTTTGTTTATAACTTCTGCTTGCGCTCTAGTGGTATAACGGATATATCCATGGACTTCGATGCGTACGACATCAAGTATACGGATTGGGCTCTAAATCCGTTGTTGAAATTTATTGAAAGGGATTTATGAATGCAGCCTATGTAGGCAAGCAATTGCTCTTTTTATTCCTATTTGAGTACATGTCTTTTTCAAAAATGAAACTTATGTATTCGGATCTATGATAAGAATCGAATGTAATTTAAAATGAGTAAATGTTACTTATTTTTAAGTACCTATGTTTAACAGTGTAGAGTAGTATATATACAGAATTATAAAGTAAGAGCAGTTACAATAATAAATTAATAATAAATGGCACGAAAAAAAAATAGTGAAGATCTTCTTGGCAATGCTCTGAGGTAGGTTTTATTAAACACTAAGAGTTGATATATTTTTGAAGATAAGGCTTACTGAAAACGGATCATTGAAAGTATATAGTGTTTTTGAAAAGTTCATTAATCTTATACATACAAGAAAATTTCACAAACGTAAAGAGCAAAAAATAATTTAAAAATTCATGTAAAATTAGTTCTCAAAGAGTGGAAACAAGTGTAATACGCAGTCATTTTATGTTATGGATGTGTCTCTGTGCTCTTTCTTTCTGGAGATTTTAAACATCTGCATGCTACTTATAATACTTCAGATTTATTCCCAAACAAGGCCCTTTCAATAAATTTCAACCATTGCAAGCAGGACTTATCGGGATCCATCATCCCAATCCATCTACATGATGTCGTTCGCATCGAAATCCATCCGTTGTACCACCAGAGCGCATGCAGAAGTTATAAATAAACAAAAGTAATGTTAAAAAGGCGTGGCAAAATAATGCGAAGTAAGATAATTGAATCGTAATAACTCAATTTCTATTTTAGCAATCGACATCAAATATTGTGCAAAACCAACTTCTCAACAAAGATTTAAAGTTTGCCAGGTCGCTTAGTACGTCCATGTACTCCTTTTTAAGCACATTTTTTTTTACAGTGTATAGATTTGGGTATTCTTAATTGATAATTTTAAGAATATATTTTCTTAACTAGAGGAGTTATTGAGAAATTTAGACAGTCACATCAACTGAATGGCATGGCATGGAAATGTGACTTTATGTTATATGTGTCTCTATGCTTTTTCTTTCTGAACTTTTTAAGCATCTACATGCCATTTATAATGTTTCAAATTTTTTCCCAAAAGTTTCCATGTCATGTATATCAGTTGATATTGCCCTGAGGTTTGTGTATTCCTAAACAATAGTAACGATAGTTTTTTAAATATATTTTCTTAACTAGACCAGTTATTTAACAATATAGTAATTCTCGTCAACTGAGTGACATGACATAGAAATTTAATTTTATGTTATGTGTGTGTCTATGCCGTTTCTTTCTGATGTTTTTAAACATCTATATGCCACTTATAATGTTTCAGATTTATTCATAAACAATAGGTTTGGGTATTCCAAACAGCAGGTTTTTAAATACATTTTATTAACTACACTGTTAAAAATTTCAGTTTAACGATATACCATATCTTGGTGCAAAACAGAGGTCTACACCATATTATGGTGAAATCTAGGTTGAACCAAAAATCCTTTACCGGAAAAAAGCGGAGGTTTCACCGATAATTGGTTCAACCTCTTTAACTGCAACCAAAATTTTCGCTGTCGCTACATCAACAAGCGCCTCCAATAAAGACAACGACGAACATGGGCCTACGTGGCCCATTGTATAAAAACGTTCAATTATGAATCAGAGGATTCTTAGTTAGAGCCCGATCGGTGACAAGTAGCCATCTTGCGATCGGACTGTTGCCAGATTCACAACAAAAATACTACTACTACGTTACTAAGAAAAGTCGCATTATGAGTTTTATGCAACGATTCACCACTAAACCATAAATGGTAGCACCGTAAAATGGTGAAACTAAGCACCAAATGTTGGTTGCAGCTAAATGTGTACCAAAGTATGGTTCAAAGTCATAATAATTTTTGAAAGTGTAGATGAGTTGTTGACCAATTTAGGCAGTCACATTAATGTAATTGTTATGTTATGCGTGTCTCTAATTCTTTTCTTTTTGGAGTTTTTAAACATTTATAATAAATATCTAAATAAAACTGTAAAAAATTCCCTTTTACAATTGAGAAACAAACATTCAAAATGTAGTTTGTCAAAGGTTTTGAAAACAATTTACTATATCACTGAATTCGAACTTCAAATTTTTTATAGAAGTAACCTATTTTATTTGCCCAAAACGAGTTCTTTCTTCTTACAAAGATTGGCATCTCCACATGAGTCAATGCATTTAAGAAAAGTCAACGCATTTCCTATGAATCACCACAACCATGTGTAAAACACATTTTGAATGTTTGTTCCTCAATTATAGAAACCAAATTCATCTCGAGATACAATTTGAATTAAAATGAACAGCACCGCCAAGGTCAAGGTCAAAGCGTTAACGCGAAAACACATATAAAAACGCATTTAAACAATATTGGGTTAACGAACTCTTTATTCCGTGAAAATCAATTTTCTATTATACCGCCTTTATTTTAAAATATCAAATTTGTATTATTTCGCATTTACAAGAAATATTTGAGTCTGAATACTCAAACGGTGTATTGACATCGGTGACTGATGCACTCAAAACTACGATGAAGTAACTTCTACACTGTTAAAAATAGGTACTAAAAATAAGTAAAATGTACTTATTTTTGAGTACATTCAATGTGTATCATAGCTCCGAATAGATAAGTTTCATTCTTGTAAAAGAAATGTACTCAAAAATGAGAACAATGGGTAAAAATGATTAAAAAGAGCAGTTGCTTGCCAACGTAGGCTGCTTCATAAATAAATAATTTTCAATAAATATCAACAATTACAACCGAGACTTACCGGGAATCGAACCTATATATTAGGGCACTGTAGTCCAGGGCCTTATCCATTGTACTACCAGGGTGACGTGAAGAAGTTATAAACGGAAGATATTTTAAAAAGGTATGCGAAAAGAATGGGAAGTAAGATAATTGAGTTGTAATAACTCAGTTTCCATTTAAGCAATCGGCATCAAATGATGTGGAAAACCATCTTCTGAGCAACTATTTTAAGTTTGTCAGGTCACTTTGTTAAAATGACTAGAACAGAAGCTGAGATTAGAAATCTTAAATCTCACTGATGATTTTTGAAAAAGTACGATGACTTAAATTTAAGTACATAATCGCTCATTTACGATGCAATTGTACTCAAAGAAAAGCTAGTATGTTCAGGTACTCATGTTTAAGTACTTTTTATACAGTATAAGTGTGTGGGGGGGGGGGGGGAATCTATAATACATCCATGTATCCTTGCATTAGTAAGAACAAAAATATTTTTCTAGAAAAACACAAAAAAAAAATCCTTAAAATTCATTTGCGCATATAATAATTGAATTTTTTTAATTGAATTTCCTGCGTAAACTTTTCCCATGCATGCAATAAAAACACATTAATAATATGAATACAGTGAAAGTGTGAACATTATATTATATAATACAATACAAATATTCAAGGTGAGAAGAAAAAATAAATAAATTGTTAGGAACACCGATTCGTTCCGCCTCAAAGATTTCCCGCTTTGTATAAATCTCGTTGTTTGCTTGTCATACATGGCGGGCAGCTCAAAGCGGATGGTAGGAAACAGTTGTATAGGTTGCATACGAAATCGTCTTTTTTGTTTCAGCTGCAACGTACATTTCTGTCACCTGTTTAAAACCGGATATGAGCGATCGAAAATATTGCACCTAAACAAAATGAACTTTGGTGAACTTTTTCTTTTACATCTTCTTACGCCTATTCTGCGAAAGGATTCGATTTAAAAGATTTGTCTCAAATAAATGTATGTACTACGGTCAGTAATTTTTTTTTTAGAAACGTTTTAGTGCGGAAAATTTTATTTTTTATTATTAGACACTATGTTGTCAAGGAGCCCCCAAGGCCCGGAATAGCTGTAAAATAATAAGAAAAACGATGTAAAAAATTAAAAATCGGTTGATCTACCGTTTGTGCATTCTAATAAAAGTTTATTGAAATCGACGAAATTCGGCAATTTTTTAATTTTTTTTCTCTCCTTAAAACCGATTTTATAGACGACTGACGGTACAATGTACAAAAAAATGTATTTAAAATGAGTACCTGAAGCTACTTTTTTTAAAAAATATAATTGCATCGTAAATGAGCAATGACGTACTCAAATTTAAGCAATCGTACTTTCTCAAAAATGAACAATGTGATTTAATACTGCTAATCTCAGCTTCTGTTCAAGCCATCTTATCAAAGCGACCTGACAAACTTAAAATAGTTGTTCAGAAGATGTTTTTCCATATAATTTGATGTCGATTGCTTAAATAGAAACTGAGTTATTACAACTCAATTATCTTACTTCCCATTCTTTTGGCACACCTTCTTATAATTTATTCTGCTTATAACTTTTTCAAGTCGCCTTGGTAGTTTAACGGATAAGGCCTGAGGATCTGTGTTCGATTCCGGGTAAGTCTTGATTGTAGTTGTTGAAAGTGATTTATGAAGGCAACCTATGAAGGCAATCATCTGTTCTTTTCATAAATTTTTACTCATTGTATTACTTTTTGAGTACATGTGTTTTTCATAATTGAAACTAACGTGTTCGGAGCCATGATAATCATCAAATTTACTCAAACATGAGTATATGTTACTCATTTTTGAGTACCTATTTTTATTAATGTATAAATATGCGTACATGCCATTATTTTTTTATGGTATAAAAATGTTACAAGGCGATTATCTGTAAGTTCATTAAACATTTTGTAAATTAACGTTTTTCAAACACATTTCCAGAAAGGAAAACATTGAAATATTAATGTTTTAAATTATTTAGCTTTATTGAACTATGAAAAAAGCATAATAAACTATAGCATGTCGATCGTAGAATTTTAAGTTATATTTAAAGAAATTATTACGAAAATTTTTCAATGTCGTTAATCTGTATAAATATACGCGCAAACGGAAGATGTCAAACGATTTTTAATTTTTTCCCGCGCTTTATTACCCATTGAGTCCTGTCTGCTCAGTAATGCCAGCCATTTTGGAATTGCATTATTTGTTTTACTTAACTTTCCAGTAAAAATAAATGCGTATAAATGTATCCATCTACTAATAAAAATTATCGATATTTGTGCATGTCTAAACTTATTTTATAGCTTGACGGAACTGAAATCAGGAAACAATTTTTTTGTTCAAATTATCCTTTTAATGGAATACTAATTTTTAAAATGTGTTAAAAATAATACCCCCACCCCCCAATCAAACAATTAAATTAATTATTGCAAATTGTCACGTTAAAAAAAACGAACCTTTATTCTTAGGACTAAGAATTTTCTAAAAATAAAACTTTATCACACGAGTTATAAAACTTTGTGTTTAATTTTTTTTTTACACTCGCGATTAATTTGCACGAAAATCTTAAAATTACAGTGATCGAGTGCGAAAAGGAAAAGAAAAAAATTCCTCACCAAGCAATATACCAATAATCTCTACTTTAACATAAATTTAATTTGAAATCAACTAATTAAATTATCCCAGGGCCAGCATAATTCGGTCAGCATATAAAACCCCTCGCACTTCACAGCCGCCCAACAGACTTGCCCAAATAGTCCAGTATCGCTCCTCGCACGATTTCTTTTTAGAGTACTTAAAAACAGGCGCTAAAAAACCCAAAAAGGGGGAGGGGGTCAATGCTACCCCCCTCTCCCTTAATGTGTGTGGAAAAACAAAGAAGTAAAGATGAGTGAAATTAATTAAAACTCAGTGATTCCCTCCTCTGTTGCTATAGGAACGAATGTTGATATTCGAGTCTCGGCTTCCAACGCTGAATCAACATGGGCGATGGTTTGTTGGACCAGGGCAAACATGAGGGGGGGGGGTGGACCCCGTGGGCCCCCTTCGACCCCACCCCTGGCCCCGGACTCTTAAGTGCGCCAATGAGTTAAAACAAAAACAAAACAGAAAAACAGGAGAAGTAAAAATGGAAGGGGATATGGTAAAGAAAAGGAGGGGAAGAACTAATCGCTATTCGCTATCGTATTAGAGGGACATTTTTTATTATGGGGGTCGTCAAAAAATCTGTATAGGCCTTGAGAAATGAGTGGTTTTTAAAAAAATTGTTGCAATACATCCTTTTTTGGAAAAATATAACTGGGGAATTGTTAGTTTTAGCTAAAAGATATTTTTTTTATGTAAGTGAAACATATTTTTCGTTTTTTTAAGGATTCGGAATATTGGGTATGGTATGTGGCGACATTGTGTATTAATAAGGATTGTTTTAAGGGGAAAAACACATAATAAAAAAATCGGATTTGTCTGACTAAATTAGTAAATAGAGAATATTAGATTAAAGTAAATATCTAATGATTTTATAAACCTCTCTTTTAATAAATAAATATAACATGAATAATTGAACATTGGAATGGTAAACTAACACATAATTTAGCAAATAAAAAACTTAACTAACTTAATTAACTTTGTTAAAAAATAAACATTATAAAAATGTAATGGAATTTTAATTAAGAAGTTCAATGCTACCAACTTTTTCATTTTTTGCTTCGGCTTATTTTTTCGTTTAAAACTAACAAATCCTTGTATTTTTATGATTAAATTGGATTGAGTGTCTTATGACATTAAAGCATGTTTAGAAATCATTATCATTAAATGCATATCCTTTTATTGTTATAAACTACTTATATTCACAAAAACCCCCGTAAAAAAAGAACAACGTAAAAATCCTAAACGTTGTCAGAATTTTCAGTTGAATGCATGTTAAAATAGTTTTACGGAAATAATCATTATTTGTTGGTAATCTTTATACCGAATACTTTACTTACTACCTAAAAAGGTTTAGTAATTTTTTTTTTTTTTTTTAATAATGATTTGCGTGTATTGTAAGGAGATTTTTTTAAATTATTTTTGTTATGTAATATTTTATCTGTATATATAGGCATTTAAAATTCTTTATAATTTTTGTAATAATTCTTTATAATTTTTGTAATAATTCTTTATATTTTTTGTAATAATTCTTTATAATTTTTGTAATAATTCTTTATAATATTTGTAATAATTCTTTATAATTTTTGTAATAATTTTTTATAATTTTTGTAATAATTCTTTATAATTTTTGTAATAATTCTTTATAATTTTTGTAATAATTCTTTATAAGTTTTATAATAATTCTTTATAAGTTTTGTAATAATTCTTTATAAGTTTTGTAATAATTCTTTATAATTTTTGTAATAATTCTTTATAATTTTTGTTACATTGCTTTTATTTGTGAGGTCATAGTGACTGGCATTACGTAACAGATAAATTTTCTTTTAGTTTTGAGCTATTTCTTATGATGTCATGGTCACATTGGGACAATTTAGATGCCGATCAAAGAAATATATATCTTTGTTGTAACACTTTGCGCTGATAAAGACACAAAGTGCGCAACACGAAATTTATCACAAAGAGACTAAAGTTATGTAACTTTGTTTAGAAGAATCTGTAACTTGAAAGTGAAATCTTTGGGACGGATTACATTTCGTTTTGTAAAATATAGCATAATTCGGTCAATATAAAACCTTACAGAATATTCTTAACCCATAAACTATATTATTAGAATTTTGAATATTAATCATTTGAACTGCTTGAACTGCTGCAATCGTAATCAATTCTGAGTATAACATCAATGTGAGGGAAAGAAAACAGATAGTCATATTTTTAATCGTATAACCTTTTAAACAGTTTTTAAGACATTTTTTTTTACAAAAAAATAGGAACTTTTACGGAAGTGAGATTTTGGTTATTCTTTGTTTGTTAAGACTGTTCATTTGTATACATGCAAATTAAAAAAAAATATACGATTTTATATTCCACATTTTATTTATCTTTGAAATCGTTTGGCTTTTCAAAGTGGTCATACTTTAAGATCAAGATACTATTTTTCTTCAATTGTATTTTTATATATTCTATTTACACTTTCTCACAACCTGAAAGAATTTAGAAATTAATAAGTAATTCTTTAATGATTTAAAACGAGCATTGGCACAGTAATTGTGAGCAATAATAAAATTTTTATTTGGTGCTTTAAAATATCCTAGTCATTTTCGGACTTTCAGAAACTTGAATTTGATCATAACACGGACAGCGAATTCTGTCAGTATTTTTTAGTATATTTTATGCACCTTAATGCTTGGGCATGGACAACTATAGTCCGCATATGGGCTTAATCTCCACTTTGGATATTAAGCCCATCACATTTTTATAGGGTATGGGACACATTATTATTAAAATATTCAAAAATATTTTATTGCTTTAAAAAATAGTTCATTTTATTTTTAATCGCAGGACACCAAAATTATATTTCTATGGAAAGTACAACTAATTATTGTTTCGAATCATTATTAAACTTTGGTACAAAATTGTCTGAATACTTAACTTTGAACTCATTTTTCTAT
Source organism: Troglohyphantes excavatus (assembly GCA_963932185.1). Taxonomy (NCBI): domain Eukaryota; kingdom Metazoa; phylum Arthropoda; class Arachnida; order Araneae; family Linyphiidae; genus Troglohyphantes; species Troglohyphantes excavatus. The sequence continues at coordinate 11,745,759 of OZ010676.1, read as the reverse complement.
GTAATGAATTTTTCATGACTGATCAAGTTTAAATTAATACAAGTTCAGATGTATTTGAAGAAACTGCTAAGAATTCCCTACAGTGTATTTTCAAACATAGTATACTTTAATTTGTTTTTAGGGATTAGTCATATATAGATTATATGTTTTTTAGTATTTTTTTAAAAAGATAGTTTGACTAGTGAAATGAGTGATTTTTTTCAACAAAGTGGGCCAAGAGGCGTTTTAGAATTGGGCGACTCGTATAGTATAATGTATTAGTCTATTTTTCAAAATTATTTTTTAACTGAAAAAAAAATAGTGATTTTGGACATTTTTAATGCACGAGCACATAAATATGTGTCCAATTTTTTTTCGAAAATATTTTTTAACCAAAAAAAAAATTGCGATTTTGGACATTTTTAATGCAAGAGCCAATAAATATGTGTTACAATTTTTTTTTTTTTTTTAAATATTTGTAACTAAAAAAAAATTGCCATTTTCGACATTTTTAATGCATGAGCACATAAATATGTGTCCAACTTTTTTTCGAATATAATTTTTAACTAAAAAAAAATTGCCATTTTGGACAATTTTAATGCACAAAGACATAAATATGTGTCCAAAAATTTTTTTCGAAAGTATTTTTTTACTAAAAAAAAATTTGCGATTTTGGACATTTTTAATGCATAAGCACATAAATATGTGTCCAATTTTTTTTCGAAAATATCTTTTAACCAAAAAAAAATTGCGAATTTGGACATTTTTAATGCACGAGCACATAAATATGCGTTACAAAATTTTTTTTTCAAAAATAATTTTTAACTAAAAAAAATTTGCCATTTTCGACATTTTTAATGCATGAGCACATAAATATGTGTCCAATTTTTTTTTCGAAAATATTTTTTAACCAAAAAAAAAAATTGCGATTTTGGACATTTTTAATGCAAGAGCCAATAAATATGTGTTAAATTTTTTTTTTTTTTAAATATTTGTAACTAAAAAAAAATTGCCATTTTCGACATTTTTAATGCATGAGCACATAAATATGTGTCCAACTTTTTTTCGAATATAATTTTTAACTAAAAAAATTGCCATTTTGGACAATTTTAATGCACAAAGACATAAATATGTGTCCAAAAATTTTTTTCGAAAATATTTTTTTACTAAAAAAAAATTTGCGATTTTGGACATTTTTAATGCATAAGCACATAAATATGTGTCTAAAAATTAAAAATATTTAAACAGAATCATTAAACTTTTTGTTTTGAATTAAAAGAATGTCCTTAAAACCACTTCATTTTCGCATGTCCCACATTGAAGGTGGCGGATCCCTTTAATCTCCTCTCAAAGAAAGAGCGCCTTAAAACGATTTATTTCTCGAAGACGTACAAATCTCATCAATATTAAATTTATCGAAAAGAACAAGAGAATGAAGGGGAGGAAGAAAAAAAAATCGATGTTCTCGGGATGATAATAAATAATTGCCCGGAGAAATCATAGCGGGAAGTTTTTCCCCTGTAGTAGACTAATCAGTATTTAGAACGCACAACTAATAAAGAAACGGGAGCGCCTCGGTCCTGCTTAATGTGGAAAACCCCAAGATGTGTAATGATGTAGGTATTGGGAGCGGGGCGAAGAAAGACGGAGTCTTGTCTAACCTTGATTAAAATGAAGCGAAGGTGTGCATACCAGCGACTTAATAGTTTATATCCCCCGACAGAACTAATAAGCGGAGAAAAACGATTTACCAAAAACCATTAATGCAAATCGCTTCATTTTTGTTTGGGAGGATGCAAAGTAATAATAACAATAATAGTTGTTTATCTTGCTCCCCGAATAAATTTCGGCACTCAGATGAATAATCAATAAGACATTAAACGAGGCCTCGTAATGGAAAGGACAAGATTTCTCTATTAAACGGAAGGGGGGCTCCTTTAAAAGGCAATTAAAGATGCCAGATATAACAACATGCATAAACATGCTGCTTTCACAAAATGTAGCAAAAAACACCAGCTATAAACATGGTGCACGCAATCACATTCAAATGGAGTCGTAATTGGAACGACTGCCCAATTTTTACTTCGTCGGTTTTGGGCTGATATGCATCACAATAAGGATATGCAAATGTCCTTCCCCCGCTCCGTTTATCCACCCCCACCCCTCAAGACGATTGTGGGGACGGGGAATTAATATGTAAAAAGGCTTCAATTCCTTAAAGCTCTTGCGTAAAAGAACATATGAAATTAATAAATCTTGTTTTCTATTAGAGGTAGGATAATCTATGTTGGATCACACATATCACACCTAACGATAAAATGTAAATAGTATGTCTTGCTCCAATCTGGGATTAAGATAATCTTCTTAGGTCATTTACATTTTACTCTACACTGTTAAAAATACGTACTCAAAAATAAGTAATAATTTTTTATTACGTTTGATTCTTATTATGGCTTCAATTCCTTAAAGCCCTTGCGTAAAAGAACATATGAAATTAATAAATCTTGTTTTCTATTAGAGGTAGGATAATCTATGTTGGATCACACATATCACACCTAACGATAAAATGTAAATAGTATGTCTTGCTCCAATCTGGGATTAAGATAATCTTCTTAGGTCATTTACATTTTACTCTACACTGTTAAAAATACGTACTCAAAAATAAGTAATAATTTTTGATTACGTTTGATTCTTATTATGGCTTCAATTTCTTAAAGCCCTTGCGTAAAAGAACATATGAGATTAATAAATCTTGTTTCCTATTAGAGGTAGGATAATCTATGTTGGATCACACATATCACACCTAACGATGAAATGTAATTAGTATGTCTTGCTCCAATCTGGGATTAAGATAATCTTCTTAGATCATTTACATTTTACTCTACACTGTTAAAAATACGTACTCAAAAATAAGTAATAATTTTTGATTACGTTTGATTCTTATTATGGCTTCAATTTCTTAAAGCCCTTGCGTAAAAGAACATATGAGATTAATAAATCTTGTTTCCTATTAGAGGTAGGATAATCTATGTTGGATCACACATATCACACCTAACGATAAAATGTAAATAGTATGTCTTGCTCCAATCTGGGATTAAGATAATCTTCTTAGGTCATTTACATTTTACTCTACACTGTTAAAAATACGTACTCAAAAATAAGTAATAATTTTTGATTACGTTTGATTCTTATTATGGCTTCAATTTCTTAAAGCCCTTGCGTAAAAGAACATATGAGATTAATAAATCTTGTTTCCTATTAGAGGTAGGATAATCTATGTTGGATCACACATATCACACCTAACGATGAAATGTAATTAGTATGTCTTGCTCCAATCTGGGATTAGGATAATCTTCTTAGGTCATTTACATTTTACCTTACACTGTTAAAAATACGTACTCAAAAAATAAGAAACGATTTTTTATTTACATTTGATCCTTATTATGGCTCCGAATACATAAGTTTCAATTTTGAAAAGGACATGTACTCAAGAATAAGCACAATGAATAAAAAAAAGCAGATGTTGGCCTACATAAGTTGCTTTCATAAATTACTTTCAATAAATATCAATAATTGCAACCTAGACTTACCGGGAATCAAACGCAGACACTAAGGTACCGCAGTCCAGTTCTTTATCCGTTGTACTTCAAAAGGGGGTGGGGGAGGGGGGGGGGGGGCGTGAAGAAGTTATAAAGAGAAGACTTCTTTAAAAGGTGTGCCAAAAGAACGGAAAGTAAGATAATTGAATAAGCCAGTTTCCATTTAAGCAATCGACATCAAATAATGTGGAAAACCATCTTCAGAACATATATTTTAAGTTTGTCAGGTCACTTTGTTAAGATGGCTGAAGTTGATATTAGCAATATTAAATTACGCTGCTCATTTTTGAGAAAGTAACTTAACTTTTGAATAACATCTATTTATATAAAAGTGATGCCAACAAAATATAAAATAGTTATTGGATATTCGAAGAGACTGCTTACAGCGAACCCAATTGGCAAAGACAGAAGTTATCATGGCATATCTCGAAAACTATACAATATACATGAAAATAATAATTTAAAAAAAAACCGCAGTGAACCATCAATTTAGTACTAATTGATAATTTCGGCGCATGAATATAATGAATAGAACGCATATAACGCTCATTTGTTCGCGATTTCCAGCTCTGTTACGTTACGAAAAGTGTCATTGGAAGAGATAATATCGTCATCGGCTCTCGACAGGTATAACAGACAGTCCGCTAGATGCAATTCAAACAAATAAACGGTCTCATCGAATAGTCCATAGTCACTTTACTATATCGAGACACTACTTTTATGACTATAGCTGTCGGTGTAAAAAAGTTAAGGGGTTGGTATAGGAATTTAATGGGTACCATGTATATTGATGACTAGGTGCACAGATGTGGTAGAAATGGTTAAAAAAACCGCCATGTAAAAAAATTTATCATTGTACAGAATCTTAAATTTGGGTATAAAGAAATTTTTTATTGAAATGTCATGTAAAAAAAGATATATGATAAATATACTTTATTATTTTAGTTTTCTAGAGATAAAACAACAATTTTCTATTTAGAGTCATTGAATTTTTAAAAAAATAAAGTTATAGTAAGAAGATGGCGTTTTTTTCTATTGAATTTTGTGGATTTATTGAATGAGTACAAACGTCTGAAGTCATATTAAAAAAATGGCCAATCTGTAAGCAGTAATCTGTAACGCTACATGTCACAGTGTATCTTCTTTGCATGTTCGGCTTGTTAAACTTGATTACTACTCTCTACATGCATGTGAGCATTTGAAACACATGTTTTGAAAGCAATTAAACGCACTAGAGTGTATCGATTGAAAGCCGGGAAGCCGTGTTAAATCAATTGGATTTGTCAATCACAAAGGGCGACAATCAACTGAAATGTATCCCTAAATAAATAGTAAATCATAATTCTAGAAATACGAAGATGTATTTACTTTGATTAACTTATAGTTATTAAATTATTATTATTTATTAGTTATTTTAGTAATTATCTAAGTTATTAATTTTAATAAGATTGCTAATTTGGTTTGCGAAATTTTAAATAATTAGTTTTTATTAAATTTTTAGTCTGTTTAAAATTTGATGTCTTCAATGTAATTTTAATCCAGTTTCAAACGCTCGAAATTAAAATATAATTAGAGCATTTATTATTAGTTATTGTATAATTTAAATAAACTAATGATTTTGGAATGAGATTTATCATTGTCATAGCATTTATTGTAAAAATAGTATAAGAGAGCCGCCGAGTTTCAAAACCAGATAGATCTATTTTTTCGATTTTCAGATTATGTCATTTATTTTTAGTTTTCCTACATATCTATCAGTAAACGAAGTCATAGCATTCCACAGCAGCTAGATGCTATTCAATTCGCGGTGTGAAAGTATCGGTATGTTGCAAAACCAGATAAGTCAAGAAATCCGTTACAAAATCAGATAGATCAAGATGCTCGTAGGCCACTGCGCACCAATCGCATCACTGTAGTCGAGCGAGCTACTTCCCACACCTTTGTTGAAAAACCAGATAGATCCCACAGTTTGGTTGCAAAACCAGATAAATCCAATTATTTGTGTCTCTCTCAAAATAATACATAGAGTTAAAATTTGTTTAAGACTTGGGTGTATCTAATACCAATTTGTAAAAAAAAGAAGACAAAACTAGTTTTTTGTTTCTCTTGAAAAATTTGTCATAAGTGATCTATCTGGTTTTGAACTAGACTGCTCATGAATAATTTAAGACGTAATATTAATGTTTTTACAACGTCTCAGTTTGACGAGTAATATCTCAATATACTTTACACTTTTATTCTGTTTATACACTAAAGTATAATAGGAATATTTCTTTTATATAGTTATATTTTACTTTGAAGAAATAATGTTTAAAGTACTATTTTACTTTTTACTCACTTAGTTATTTATTTGTTACGATACTTATTAAATTATTATAACAAGTGTTTTATTACTTCTTAAAATTCATTCAATCGGTTGCACTTGAATTAAAAAAAAAAGCAAAAAACCCGTTCTTCGCATGAGAAATTCACTTAGAAATAAATAAGCCACTACACTGTTAAAAATTATTACGATCTTGCACCAAAATTTGGTACCCATTCAGCTGCAACCAACATTCGGTGCTTAGTTTCATCATTTTATGGTGCTACCACGGATACCATTTAGTAGTGAAACGTTGCACCAACACTCATAACGTTGCATAAAACTCATAATTCGAGTTTTTTTAGTATTTTAGTATTAGTATTTTCGTAGCGAAATTGGCAACCCTCCGATCACAACCTTTTACTTTTCTTTGTTAAGTCCAGCGATCGGGTTCGAACTAGGAATCCTCTGATTCATAGCTGAACGCTTTTATCCACTGGGCCACGGAGGCTCTTGTTCGTCGTTGCCTTTCTTGGAGGGGATTCCTCGGTTTGTTAATGTAGCGACAGCGAAAATTTCGGTTGCAGTTAAAGAGGTTGAACCAATTGTCGGTGAAACCTCCGCTTTTTCCAGATAAAGGATTGAGTGAAATAGCGTTCTCTTTTATAAATTTACATACTATACATTAACATTTTCATTCAAAAAGTCAGAAATAAAATAAACCTTAAATTTACAGTGACCCCTTAAAACAAAATTTAAGTTTTTGTAAATGGACATTAGATGGTGACGCTATCTAAATAAAATTGTACTTTCTCAACAAAGGAAAATTCCAATCGAATATATTTGCCTTGTTTTGTACTTTCACTGAAAAACTACGTTTATCGGTGTTTGTCATTCAATATTTTATGAGACAGATGGACAGTTTTTATCTTCGGTCTGCAAAAATGGAGAGTTTACTCTCCTTACCCCTTTCCACGCGCTTATTCCTTCACGGTTCTTTTATTTAGGTTTTTAGCCGAGTATTTTTGCTTCTATATATAATACATATCCCCCTCCCCCTTGTCCATCTCCCGTTAACCCTTCCAGAGGCACTGTCAGGTGTTGTCACCTCATTGGTAGTCAGCCAAAGCCATGGGTGCTGGATATATGCACCAGGGGAAGCTAAAGACAGTCATTTGCCTCCGAAACGATTCGACAATCGGTAAACAAAACCCGGCGTCTTTCACGCCGCGGCGAGGGGACAACACAACTCGCGCCAAAAACGACCGGACATCCTCCCTCCCTAGGAATATCCGACGCGGGAAGGTAAGCGATGCATCGAAATAAATAAATACATGTGTAAATAGAATACATGAATAGCTAAAGGATGAATACATGAATACGGTTATTGAATAAATAAATAAATACATTCACAATAAAAGCTATCGATCAATTCTCTGTGCGCGAATTCAAAAGAACAGGGTGACTCGTTAGTATCCCGCGTTGACACGTGGACGCGGATTTCGATTTTAAATGGCGACATGAATTTAAATAGTTACTGGGGGGGGTAGGGATGGGGGGGGGACAGGGAAGGGGGGGGGCTTGTTTGAGACTGACCACACGCGGAACTGAGTTTACAGAAACAGTACCGTTATATAAATATATAATTTCTAAAAAATAGATGGCTGCGACTTTGTGTGTGTTTCTCCAAATGGAAGTGTCTAAAAGTACCGTTATATAAATATATAATTTATAAAAAAATAGATGGCTGCGACTGTGTGTGTTTTTTCATATGGAAGCGTGTAAAAATGTTAGTGAGATATTTTGATTTAACGAGTTGACTCTACCACTGGGAAGGGGGGGGGGTAGGGATGGGGGGGGGGACAGGGAAGGGGGGGGGGGCTTGTTTGAGACTGACCACACGCGGAACTGAGTTTACAGAAACAGTACCGTTATATAAATATATAATTTCTAAAAAATAGATGGCTGCGACTTTGTGTGTGTTTCTCCAAATGGAAGTGTCTAAAAGTACCGTTATATAAATATATAATTTATAAAAAAATAGATGGCTGCGACTGTGTGTGTTTTTTCATATGGAAGCGTGTAAAAATGTTAGTGAGATATTTTGATTTAACGAGTTGACTCTACCACTGGGAAGGTGGGGGGGGTAGGGATGGAGGGGGGGACAGGGAAGGGGGGGGGGCTTGTTTGAGACTGACCACACGCGGAACTGAGTTTACAGAAACAGTACCGTTATATAAATATATAATTTCTAAAAAATAGATGGCTGCGACTTTGTGTGTGTTTCTCCAAATGGAAGTGTCTAAAAGTACCGTTATATAAATATATAATTTATAAAAAAATAGATGGCTGCGACTGTGTGTGTTTTTTCATATGGAAGCGTGTAAAAATGTTAGTGAGATATTTTGATTTAACGAGTTGACTCTACCACTGGGAAGGTGGGGGGGGGGTAGGGATGGGGGGGGGGACAGGGAAGGGGGGGGGGGCTTGTTTGAGACTGACCACACGCGGAACTGAGTTTACAGAAACAGTACCGTTATATAAATATATAATTTCTAAAAAATAGATGGCTGCGACTTTGTGTGTGTTTCTCCAAATGGAAGTGTCTAAAAGTACCGTTATATAAATATATAATTTATAAAAAAATAGATGGCTGCGACTGTGTGTGTTTTTTCATATGGAAGCGTGTAAAAATGTTAGTGAGATATTTTGATTTAACGAGTTGACTCTACCACTGGGAAGGTGGGGGGGGGGTAGGGATGGGGGGGGGACAGGGAAGGGGGGGGGGGCTTGTTTGAGACTGACCACACGCGGAACTGAGTTTACAGAAACAGTACCGTTATATAAATATATAATTTCTAAAAAATAGATGGCTGCGACTTTGTGTGTGTTTCTCCAAATGGAAGTGTCTAAAAGTACCGTTATATAAATATATAATTTATAAAAAAATAGATGGCTGCGACTGTGTGTGTTTTTTCATATGGAAGCGTGTAAAAATGTTAGTGAGATATTTTGATTTAACGAGTTGACTCTACCACTGGGAAGGGGGGGGGGGGGGGGGTAGGGATGGGGGGGGGGACAGGGAAGGGGGGGGGCTTGTTTGAGACTGACCACACGCGGAACTGAGTTTACAGAAACAGTACCGTTATATAAATATATAATTTCTAAAAAATAGATGGCTGCGACTTTGTGTGTGTTTCTCCAAATGGAAGTGTCTAAAAATGTAGGGGCGATATTTTGATTTAACGAGTTGAATCTACCACTGGGAAAATAAATAAATAAATAAATAAAAATAACGGGGAAATGAATTTTTTTTTATTACCGCAATGTAAAAAAAAAAGTGCTTAAAAATGAGTACATGAACTTACCTGTCTTTTTTTTAAAGTGCAATTGCATCGTAAATGAGCGATGACGTACTCAAATTTAAGCAATCGTACTTAAATTTGAGAGGGACTGACCACACGTGGAACTGAGTATACAGAAACAGTACCGTATTATAAATATATAATTTATAAAAAATAGATGGCCGACTGTATGTGTGTTTCTCCAAATGGAAGTGTCTAAAAATGTAGGGGCGATATTTTGATTGAACGAGTTCACTCTACCACTGGGAAAATAAGTAAATAAAATAATGGCGGAAATACAATATTTTTTTTATAACCGCACTGTAAAAGAAAGTGCTTAAAAAATGAGTACATAAACATACTTGTTTTTTTAAGTACAATTGCATCGTAAATAAGCGATGACGTATATTTTGATTTAACGAGTTGACTCTACAGTTGGAAAAATAAATACTGGAGTAACAACACGCAGAACTGAGTTTACAGAACCAGTACCGTTATATAAATATATAATTTATAAAAATATATGTTCGACTGTGTGTGTGTTTCTCCAAATGGAAGTGTGTAAAAATGTAGGGGCGATATTTTGATTTAACGAGTTGACTCTACCACTGGGAAAATAAATAAATAAAAAAAATAACGGGGAAATTTTAAGTATTTTTTTTTACCGCAATGTAAAAAAAGTGCTTAAAAATGCGTACACGAACGTACCTGTCTTTTTTTTAAATGCAATTGCATCGTAAATGAGCGATGACGTACTCAAATTTAAGCAATCTTACTTAAATTTGAGAGGGACTGACCGCACGCGGAACTAAGTTTACAGAAACAGTACCGTTACACAAATATATAACTTATAAAAAATAGATGGCTGCGACTGTGTGTGTTTCTCCAAATGGAAGTGTCTAAAAATGTAGGGGCGATATTTTGATTTAACGAGTTCACTCTACCACTGGGAAAATAAATAAATAAAATAATGGCGGAAATACAATATTTTTTTTATAACCGCACTGTAAAAGAAAGTGCTTAAAAAATGAGTACATAAACATACTTGTTTTTTTAAGTACAATTGCATCGTAAATAAGCGATGACGTATATTTTGATTTAACGAGTTGACTCTACAGCTGGAAAAATAAATACTGGAGTAACAACACGCAGAACTGAGTTTACAGAACCAGTACCGTTATATAAATATATAATTTATAAAAATATATGTTCGACTGTGTGTGTGTTTCTCCAAATGGAAGTGTGTAAAAATGTAGGGGCGATATTTTGATTTAACGAGTTGACTCTACCACTGGGAAAATAAATAAATAAAAAAAATAACGGGGAAATTTTAAGTTTTTTTTTTTTTACCGCAATGTAAAAAAAGTGCTTAAAAATGCGTACACGAACGTACCTGTCTTTTTTTTAAATGCAATTGCATCGTAAATGAGCGATGACGTACTCAAATTTAAGCAATCTTACTTAAATTTGAGAGGGACTGACCGCACGCGGAACTAAGTTTACAGAAACAGTACCGTTATATAAATATATAATTTAGAAAAAAAATAGATGGCTGCGACTGTGTGTGTTTTTTCATATGGAAGCGTGTAAAAATGTTAGTGAGATATTTTGATTTAACGAGTTGACTCTACCACTGGGAAAATAAATAAATAAAATAACGGTGAAAATATTACGTTTTTTTTTATTACCGCACTGTAAACAAAAGTACTTAAAAATGAAAACATGAACGTACTTGTTTTTTAAGTACAATTGCATTGTAACTGACCGATGACGTACTCAAATTTAAGCAATCGTACTTAAATTTGAGAGGGACTGACCACACGTGGAACTGAGTATACAGAAACAGTACCGTATTATAAATATATAATTTATAAAAAATAGATGGCCGACTGTATGTGTGTTTCTCCAAATGGAAGTGTCTAAAAATGTAGGGGCGATATTTTGATTTAACGAGTTCACTCTACCACTGGGAAAATAAATAAATAAAATAATGGCGGAAATACAATATTTTTTTTATAACCGCACTGTAAAAGAAAGTGCTTAAAAAATGAGTACATAAACATACTTGTTTTTTTAAGTACAATTGCATCGTAAATAAGCGATGACGTATATTTTGATTTAACGAGTTGACTCTACAGCTGGAAAAATAAATACTGGAGTAACAACACGCAGAACTGAGTTTACAGAACCAGTACCGTTATATAAATATATAATTTCTAAAAATATATGTTCGACTGTGTGTGTGTTTCTCCAAATGGAAGTGTGTAAAAATGTAGGGGCGATATTTTGATTGAACGAGTTCACTCTACCACTGGGAAAATAAATAAATAAAATAATGGCGGAAATACAATATTTTTTTTATAACCGCACTGTAAAAGAAAGTGCTTAAAAAATGAGTACATAAACATACTTGTTTTTTTAAGTACAATTGCATCGTAAATAAGCGATGACGTATATTTTGATTTAACGAGTTGACTCTACAGCTGGAAAAATAAATACTGGAGTAACAACACGCAGAACTGAGTTTACAGAACCAGTACCGTTATATAAATATATAATTTATAAAAATATATGTTCGACTGTGTGTGTGTTTCTCCAAATGGAAGTGTGTAAAAATGTAGGGGCGATATTTTGATTGAACGAGTTCACTCTATCACTGGGAAAATAAATAAATAAAATAATGGCGGAAATACAATATTTTTTTTATAACCGCACTGTAAAAGAAAGTGCTTAAAAATGAGTACATAAACATACTTGTTTTTTTAAGTACAATTGCATCGTAAATAAGCGATGACGTATATTTTGATTTAACGAGTTGACTCTACAGCTGGAAAAATAAATACTGGAGTAACAACACGCAGAACTGAGTTTACAGAACCAGTACCGTTATATAAATATATAATTTCTAAAAATATATGTTCGACTGTGTGTGTGTTTCTCCAAATGGAAGTGTGTAAAAATGTAGGGGCGATATTTTGATTTAACGAGTTGACTCTACCACTGGGAAAATAAATAAATAAAAAAAATAACGGGGAAATTTTAAGTTTTTTTTTTTTACCGCAATGTAAAAAAAGTGCTTAAAAATGAGTACACGAACGTACCTGTCTTTTTTTTAAATGCAATTGCATCGTAAATGAGCGATGACGTACTCAAATTTAAGCAATCTTACTTAAATTTGAGAGGGACTGACCACACGCGGAACTGAGTATACAGAAACAGTACCGTTACACAAATATATAACTTATAAAAAATAGATGGCTGCGACTGTGTGTGTTTCTTCAAATAGAAGCGTGTAAAAAAGTTAGTGAGATATTTTGATTTAATGAGTTGACTCTACCACTGGAAAAATAAATAAATAAAATAACGGTGGAAATATTACGTTTTTTTTATTACTGCACTGTAAAAGAAAGTACTTAAAAATGAGTACATGATCGTACTTGTGTTTTTAAGTACAATTACATCGTAAATGAGCGATGATGTACTCAAATTTAGGCAACCGTACTTAAATTTGAGAGGAATTGACCACACGCAGAACTGAGTTTACAGAAACAGTACCGTTATATAAATATATAATTTATAAAAAATAGATGGCTGCGACTGTGTGTGTTTCTCCAAATAGAAGCGTGTAAAAATGTTAGTGAGATATTTTGATTTAACGAATTGACTCTACCACTAGGAAAATAGATAAATAAAATAACGGTGGAATATTATGTACTTTTTATTTACCAGGGTTTTATCCTATGTTCTTTGGGAATCAATTGTGTTATTCACCTCACATTAAATATGTAAGATGAATAATCTAAATGATGTTTGATAAATGTAATTTCTTTACTGTGTAGCTTACACTATTCTATTATAGGGTAAAATAGGGTAATAATAAACACTATTTCTATAATAGGGTAATAGACAAATATAACAACTTTCCAGTGAATATTGTTAATTGTACAGGGGTAAAGATTTTTTTAAGAAGAAGTTATATATAGATATTTATTGGGGGATAGTTAGGAGATAAAAGATGGACCAACCTTGTTGGGCATTGAGCCTGTTGTTGGTTGTCAATATTTGCATTTGTATTCTCTTTGCTGGAGATTGTTGAAACTATAGATTTCTTTCCGAATACAAAAAGAGTTTTATGTATGTAATCGAAATACATAAACTTGCCATATCAGCATATAAAAATTAATCTAAAGAACAGTTTGCGAATTTATTATGGTAAACAGAAAATAAAAACTTATAAATTAACAGAAAAATATTTAAAGAACTTAACAAATTTAGAACGTTAAAAAGTATTTCAGATAAACCAAAAACACTGTACAACTCTTATGGATTTTTTCAAAGTTTTTTATTAATGTTGTACTTTAAGTTGTACTTAAGAACTCAATTATAAGCTTATGATATTCTACTTTTTTATATGTATCTTATAGTAAAACAAAGTTTAAACTATGTAAATGTCAAGGTACGAATGATACCACTACTTTCAATAAATCGATATGAAAAAATAAACTGTAATTCAAAAATTAAATCGCGTGCATTTTTCCTCAATAGTATATATTATAAATAATGAAACCGATTAGCTCGTGTTCTTATCGTTAGTTTAATCGGGAGGTTGGACAATAAAAAGGTTCCAGTTCTTTACTTAGGTAAGTTAAAAGATAGTAGAGATTAAATACTAAATATATTCAACTAATGCAAGGAAATTGTCACAACTATGATATATTTGATGTAAGTAGTTATATAATAAAAGGAAATTTAAAGTTTTTATGCAGGAAATAAGAAAAATAATTGTAGTAAGGGGCCGCCCACAAATGATGTAACGTTTGGCAGAGGAGTAGGAGTTTTGTTAAGATGTGACACTTTCTGACAAGAGGGTGGATGGGGATTAAGAGAAGTGTGACATCACATATATCGCCTAAGAAATATTGCAAATCAACAGAAAACCGAAACAACAAACAAAATTTCAAGAAAATGAACCGTTTTGCTACCGATTTGAATCGATAATGAAGTGATGTTGTAGACAAATGTACTGAGATATAGTTGCAGTTGGAAAACTTGTGAATTTTTACGATGGATAAAGATAGGTTTTTTCAAATTTTATTTCAATCTTGCGTAAGAGAAACTTTGTACAGTGTTAAAAATAGGTACTCAAAAATAAGTAAAATTTACTTGTTTTTGAGTACATTTGATGCTTACCATAGCTTCGAATACATAAATTTCATTTTTTAAAAATACATGTACTCAAAAATGAATAAAAAGAGCAGTTGCTTGCCTACATAGGTTGCCTTCATAAATCCCTTTCAATAAATATGAATTACAACCAAGACTTCCCGGGAATCGAACCCATATCCTCAGACACCGTAGGCCGGTGCCTTATCCGTTGTACTACCACAAGAAGACTTCAAGAAGTTATAAACAGAAGAAATGTTAAAAAAAGGTGTGCCAAAAGGATGTGAATTAAAATAATTAAGTTGTAATAACTCAGTTTCCATTTAAGCAGTCGACATCAAATAAAGTGGGAAAACATCTGCTGAACAACTATTTTAAGTTTGTCAGGTCGCTTTGTTAAAATGGAACAGAAGCTGAGATTAGCAATATTAAATCACATTGCTCATTCTTGAGAACGGATATTTAAATTTGAGCTAAACTTGCGTCATAACTATTTACGATGCAATTGTACTCAAAGAAAAACGAGTATGTTCAGGTACTATTTTTAAGTACTTTTTCTTACAGTGTAGAAGAATGTAATATGTGACAAAGTGGGGGGGGGGGGGGTAGGGGGAATGGGGAAGTGTGATACTTTGTGACATGGGGAGGGAGTCAAAAATATGAAGAAAAAATGTGACATAATTTATGTACAGTCCCTAACTCAAGTTTCCATTTAATCAGTCGACATCAAATAAAGTGGGAAAACATCTGCTGAACAACTATTTTAAGTTTGTCAGGTCGCTTTGTTAAAATGGCTGGTACAGAAGCTGAAATTAGCAATATTAATTCCCACTGCTCATTTTTGAGAACGGATATTTAAATTTGAGCTAAATTTGTAGCTATTTACGATGCAATTGTACTCAAAGAAAAACGAGTATGTTCAGGTACTATTTTTAAGTACTTTTTCTTACAGTGTAGACGAATGTGATATGTGACAAAGTGGGGGGGGGGGGGAATGGGGAAGTGTGATACTTTGTGACATAGGGAGGGAGTAAAAAATATGAAGAAAAAATTTGACATCATTTATGTACAGCCCCTAACTCAAATTCGTGAAATAATAAAGAAATGTCGTGCTTCCAAGCCGATACTTACAACATTCTAAAAAAAAAAATCTATTTCACCTTTCCACGAATCTCTTTGTTTTAAATTGACTTTTCTTGAGGAGACACGAAATTGTTGAATGTTTATAAACTGCAGTCAACACACGGGTATTTTCTTTAAGCAATACGTGTCCTATCAACAAGAACTAATGATTTAAAACGCAGAAATCGCGCAAACATCGCGTACATAAACATACTTTTTTTTTCAAATTCCATTGCTTCATACACGTTTTTTCTGCTTCTTCTATTCTTGGGGACAATTTCCGATTCGAATTAATTCGGATTAGCTAACTCCTTGTGCATACTGAAAGGCCTGGAAAAGGCACACTGCGTTACTTTCAACCCTTTCAAAGGACAAGTAAAAGAGTCCGATGACACGTTTTTTGCCTCCCCCATTCAAAGTTGATTTTATTTTAACTCGTTAATTTAATAGTGAGGCGAAATGGAAGCGGGGTTGCCAGAGAAAGACTTCGGGGAGTTGGCGACTTTTTCGAATCACTAAACTTTGTCTTTTAATTAGAAGGTAAACTATCGAAATACTTCTTATTTTTTAAGGAGCATGACCATAATTTGATAAAAGTTTCACCACATTGAAATTTTTTTTCTTTTGATAAATTTAAAAATGAAAAGTAGAATATAATTTGGTACTATAAGTTTATATTCTGTGTCTAATTTATTTTTAAATATTTTTGTGGACCTCAAATATTAAACTTTAGTTAAAAATCTTAAAAACTTTTTCTAAAAATTAGAAGATAAACTATCGAAATATCTCTTATTTTTTAAGGAGCATGCCCATAATTTGATAAAAGTTTCACCACATTGAAAAAAATTTTCTTTTGATAAATTTAAAAATGAACAGTAGAATATAATATGGTACTATAAGTTTATATTCTGTGTCTAATTTATTTTTAAATATTTTTCTGTAACCTCAAATACTAAACTTTGTCTTTTAATTAGAAGGTAAACTATCGAAATACTTCTTATTTTTAAAGGAGCATGAACATAATTTGATAAAAGTTTCACCACATTGAACAAATCTTTTTTTTTAAACAAATTTAAAAATGAAAAGTAGAATATAATATGGAACTATAAGTTTATATTCTGTGTCTAATTTATTTTTAAATATTTTTCGGGAACCTCAAATACTAAACTTTGTATTTTAATTAGAAGGTAAACTATCGAAATATGTCTTATTTTTTAAGGGCCGTAATTTGATAAAAGTTTCACCACATTGAACAAATCTTTCTTTTGACAAATTTAAAAATGAAAAGACGAATATAATATGGAACTATAAGATTATATTCTGTGTCTAATTTACTTTTAAATATTTTTCTGGGACCTCAAATACTAAACTTTGTTTTTTAATTAGAAGGTAAACTATCGAAATACCTCTTACTTTTTAAGGAGCATGAACATAATTTGATAAAGGTTGCACCACATTGAACAAATCTTTCTTTTGACAAATTTAAAAATTAAAAGTAGAATATAATATGGAACTATAAGTTTATATTCTGTGTCTAATTTACTTTTAAATATTTTTCTGGAACCTCAAATACTAAACTTTGTCTTTTAATTAGAAGGTAAACTATCGAAATACCTCTTATTTTTTAAGGAGCATGGCCATAATTTGATTATCGTTTCACCACATTGAACAAATATTTCTTTTGACAAATTTAAAAATGAAAAGTAGAATATAATATGGAACTATAAGTTTATATTCTGTGTCTAATTAATTTTTAAATATTTTTCTGGGACTTGGAAATTACAACCTTACTAGGACACTCTTGCTTTGTTTTGCTTTTTCGCATAGTTTCACTTTCCTATTGTTTTCTTTCACTAGTACTAATACATTTCTTTTTTCTATTGGCCGCTATAAAATTCACAGGAAGATTTTGTTTTTTAATTAGAAGGTAAACTATCGAAATGCTTTAAGTTCTCGTTACAATTTTTTGCCTGGAAATTTTTAACTGATTTTGACTATAATTAATGTGCTGTTTTCAAATATAAAAACAGTTTTTCTCTATCTGCTCTACTTTTTGAGATACAATAGTAGCGTTATTTATGTTTACATGTTAAATTAATCTAAGTTCGATAATATAGTTTAGCTGCAACGAATCTCAAAAAGTAGAGATGATAGAGAAAAACTGTTTTCATATTTGAAGTCAGCTCACCAAATATAATCAAAATCAGTTAACAAATTTCAGTCACATTTTTTTTTCTGTCTGCCTGTGAAATTGCTCGGTTTGCAAATGGTTTTAAAAGGTCTTTCGGTATTTTAACATTTAGACTTCTTGACTTACGTTTACATGTTAATTTAATCTAAGTTACGATAATAGTTTAGCTGCAACGAATCTAAAAAAATAGAGATGATAGAGAAAAACTGTTTTCATATTTGAAGTCAGCTCACCAAATATAATCAAAATCAGTTAACAAATATCAGTCACATTTTCTTTCTGTCTGCCTGTGAAATTGCTCGGTTTGCAAATGGTTTTAAAAGGTGTTTCGGTATTTCAACATTTAGACTTCTTGACCACCTTCAAAGAGTGTCTCCCATGAATGCCCATCCAAACAATCGAAATCAATACCGATCGGCCTACAAAAATATTCATTCCCCTTTGTCCTTCCTCTTCGTAATAAAACCGATCTCTGTAATAGCAGCCTAATTTCTTCGATCATTTTTTCCCGGACCTCCCAAAAGTATAGCTCGGAGGGGAAAGATGATCAACTGCCTCCCGTGTCTCGGGACCATTAATTCCCGTTTCTTGAAGCGCGACAAATCCGAGCCATTAGCTGTGCGGCCCCACCTTATCCCAGAAAACAGACATAATTCCTCGTCATCAAATTTTAATGTCTTCTTGTCCACGCGCCGTTCATTAATTCCACCACAAAAATCATCGTGCACTTTGCTTTATTATTATCGTCATCTCATCCCAATTTTTTTTCTTGCTGCTTCACCTTTTTGTTCTTTTATTTTGTACTGTAAAGGGAGTGTGTATATGGAAAAGCTAGTCTAGGATCGATGGACGTTGAATAAGGAATGACGGTAAAGGTTAGAAGTAAAGTTTCAATTGGTTTTGCGGTCATTTGCTTGTTTTAGTTTATAGAGAATTTAGCCATTTGCACTCCAAGATCAAGATTGGTCTTCCTCTGGAACAGTTATTCCTCTTTCTGTTCTGTTTCCCATAATTGTTTTTGCTGATACACAGTAAAAAAAATACTTAAAAATGAGTACCTGAACCTACTTATTTTCTTTGTGAGTACAATTGCATCGTAAACGAGCGATGACGTACTCAAATTGAAGTAACCGGGTACGATGGACGTTGAATAAGGAATGACTGTAATGGTTAGAAGTAAAGTTTCAATTGGTTTTGCGGTCACTTGCTTGTTTTAGTTTATGGAGAATTTAGCCATTTGCACTCCAAGATCAAGATCGGTCTTCCTCTGGAACAATTATTCCTCGTTCTGTTCTGTTTCCCATAATTGTTTTTGCTCATACACTGTAAAAAAATATACTTAAAAATGAGTACCTGAACCTACTTATTTTGTTTGTGAGTACAATTGCATCGTAAATGAGCGATGACGTACTCAAATTGAAGTAACCGGGTACGATGGACGTTGAATAAGGAATGACTGTAATGGTTAGAAGTAAAGTTTCAATTGGTTTTGCGGTCACTTGCTTGTTTTAGTTTATGGAGAATTTAGCCATTTGCACTCCAAGATCAAGATCGGTCTTCCTCTGGAACAATTATTCCTCGTTCTGTTCTGTTTCCCATAATTGTTTTTGCTCATACACTGTAAAAAAATATACTTAAAAATGAGTACCTGAACCTACTTATTTTGTTTGTGAGTACAATTGCATCGTAAATGAGCGATGACGTACTCAAATTGAAGTACTTTCGCAAAAATGAGCAGTGTGATGTAATATTGCTAATCTCAGCTTTTGTTCAAAACATCTTAACAAAGCGACCTGGCAAACTTAAAATATGTGTTCTGAAGATGTTTTTCCACATTATTTGATGTCGATTGCTTCAATGGAAACTGAGTTATTATAACTTAATTATTTTACTTCCCATTCTTTTGGCTCACCTTTTTAACATTTCTTCTGTTTATATAAACATATACTTGATATTCTACAACTTAAATAATTTGAATATAAGACAATCATTTGAACATTTATTCTCCAAAATTACCAATTGAACATGGTTGAGACACGAAACATATTTCTATATAAATTGTCATTCCGCATTGTTTCATATTTACTACAGCTTTTACCGATTATTCTTATTCAGGTTCAGTTTTACTTCTGTACACTTCTTCTTAGGTACAGAACACACTTAAATAATGGATTCGTTTTATGAGAATATTCGCCGGAAAGCTATCTAAGGAAAGAAATATCCGTTGAATATTTACACTGTTAAAAATTTCCGTTCAACGATGTATCATACCTTGGTGCAAAAAAAGAGGTCTGCAGCAAATTACACCATCTTATGGTGGAACCAAAAATCCTTTATCGAAAAAAAGCGGAGGTTTTACTGATAATTGGTTCGATCACTTTAACTGCAACCGAAATTTTCGCTTTCGCTACATCAACAAGCCGAGGAGGAATCCCCTCAAAGAAAGACAACGACAGACAAGGGCTTCCGTGGCCCAAAAGCGATCACATATGAAACTGAGGATTCCAAGTTCGAGCCTGATCGGTGGACTTGACAAAGAAAAATTAAAAAGTTGTGATTTAAGGCTGCCAGTTTCACTACAAAAAAAAGACTAATATTAAGAAAACTCGAATTTTGAGTTTTATGCACGTTATGAGTTTTGGTGCAACGTTTCACCACTAAATGGTGTTCGTGGTAGCACCGTAAAATGGTGAAACTTAGCACCAAATATTGGTTGCAGCTAAATGAGTACCAAATTTTGGTGCAAAGTAGTAATAATTTTTAACAGTGTACAAAAGTTGCACATTTTGATATGCAAAAACGAATGCTGAGGTAATTAAAAAATTATAATAAAATAATAATTAAATAAGGGGTAGTACTTCGAAGGACAAAAAGCTATTGTACTTAATTTAAGAAAACGACAAATAACGCTGTTTACCTTAAAAGAAAATATACCTAAAATTAAACGAAATGATATCTTAAAACATCGAAATGATAAAAATTATTCGATAAAAAAATCGACGAACATTAGAAGGAGGTAATTTTTAAATACCTACAGCATCCCTTACATTCAGATAAATTATTGCTGATCCTCATGTAAAATTAATCCGTTTTGTATACGGCGCTCTGCAAGCGGTTTTGATAATGCAAAAAAACAAAATCACAAGCGAAGATTTTTCAACGAAGTGATTCAATTATTCATGGCATACTGATGGAATGTTTGGTGTTTTCAATTCGCATTTTCGCAATCCACGGCAACTTAATTAATAAACTAATTATAAAACAGATGGTGCAGTTTTACATTTAAATTCATAAATTGGCAATTTGAATTGAAAAATAATTTAAAATATTAAATTTTGTTTAACTTTAAAATGAATTAATCATTCAAATATTGCATTCAGTTCCTAGACCGAGAGAATAACCATAACTTTAAAGCGCATTCAATTTCGAAAAAAAAAATTAGCTAATTTCGATACTTATATTTTAAAATTAATTAATATATCAGCGATCTTATTAAAGACAAACAATTATTTTATTCTATTTACTGTCTCAGTGAATATAGACATAAATCTATAGCGTGTTTAGAATGCGAACCGTTATTTTAAATAGAAAATTTGTTATTTTCAACTGTGCATTTAAAATCCACTTCAGTCTGTTGAAACAATCGACAAACTATAGCTTGAAAAGAACTATTTCTTTAACTCAAGAAGAGTTATATTTCGAATATGCTACTAATTTCGTGGAACGTTATTTATGTAAATTCATTCGCAACATATAATAATAAATAAACAATTAATATTTGTTTTGTATTAATATAATCGGGATAGATTAAATTAAAGAAATTTGTTAATCCTGGTAACAGATTTTTAATCTTTAGATAAAATAAAAATGATTATTGTTCAGTATTATTCAAAATCCCTGATTCCCATTCTAAAATTAATATGAGACATAATTGGGTAAAAAACATTACTCTGTGACGTTTAAGCACTTTAATCAAAACACTTGAGACTTTAATGGAATTAATAAATGTATTATTACCTCGAGTAATTAATTACCTAGGTAATAAACAACTCATTTGAAAGATATACGTCTAAAATCTTTTAAAATTAATTTGTAGCCAATAATGATGAATAAAATCCAGGTTTATCACTTTTGAAGATGTTATTTCTGGATGCTGCTTGCGACGAAGCTCGCTTATAAGGTTAATTATTTTCCCAAACATTCATTAAAAAAGATCCAATTACCCGTTTTCTTCCAGGACACGGTTGTTTTTAAAATAAGTGTTTAAATAAATACTCCCCCTCCTTTGTAAGCGCGGGAAAGATATCATTTCGAGCCGGAGTATCGACAAACAGAAAACGGGACCGTTTAAAGGATAACACGGCCATAAAAATAGGATCACAAAAGCGCGGGAAAAACAAACACTTAATTATTTCATTAACGCGTTATTAAAGGCAGGCGATTATTTATGTTGGGCGTCACGATTATTCGTCAAAGCTAATGGGCGATTTGTTGCCAAATGCTGCAGACCGTACCTTCCCCTCATCGTTGCCTAGGAGACCAATTAACCCGGGTCCCCACGCTCATTAAAGGCTAACCGCAGCCACCTATCAGGGCACCTTGCTTTGTCCCCGCTCTTCCCCCATCACTCACGGGGATGTACAGACGATCCACTTTTCTCCGCATCCCTTTGCAGACGATATCTTTCAAAACCCCTTAACACCTAGAGAAATCACGGGGTAACTCGTAAATGGGGTTACTCGTTTTTTTTTTATGCGTTGGGATAGGTAAACAATGTGTGTTTAGAAATGCTCAAAAAGAGGGTAAAATCCAGAAAATAACACAAAACATTGTGTATCAATTTTCAAAGCTCTTCGAGTCAGTTGACCATTAATCCTTTGTCCTCAAGGAACTATTACGTTATTTTTATGGAACAGTTACTT
The DNA here is from genome assembly GCA_963932185.1 of Troglohyphantes excavatus. Lineage (NCBI taxonomy): Eukaryota > Metazoa > Arthropoda > Arachnida > Araneae > Linyphiidae > Troglohyphantes > Troglohyphantes excavatus. The sequence goes on along the minus strand of OZ010676.1, from coordinate 11,723,137 downwards.
TTTGTTCCTGTTCTTTTTAAAAAGTTATCAGTATACCAAACATATATTTAGTGGTTTATGGCATTTGTCAAACGTTTGGTATCCCTTTGCAGACGATATCTTTTAAAACCCCTTAACACCTAGAGAAATCACGGGGTAACTCGTAAATGGGGTTACTCGTTTTTTTTCTCTTATGCGTTTGGATAGGTAAACAATGTATGTTTAAAAATACGCAAAATGAGGGTAAAAACCAGAAATGAGAAGAAAAAAAAATTAAGAAATTTTTTTCACAGCTCTTCCAGTCAGTTGACCATTAATTCTTTGCCCTCAATGAACATGTTTGGTATTTACGTTCTTCTTATGGAACAGTTACTTTCCATTCCTCTTCTTTTTAAAGAGGTATTTTTAAGCGTGTTCTATTTTGTTTAGGATTGATAATTATAAAATTTTGTAAAAAAAAATTATGAGCTTGTATTAATCTTAGTATACCAAACATATATTTAGTGGTTAATGGCATTTGTCAAACGTTTGGTATCCCTTTGCAGACGATATTTTTTAAAACCCCTTAACACCTAGAGAAATCACGGGGTAACTCGTAAATGGGGTTACTCGGTTTTTTTTATGCGTTGGGATAGGTAAACAATGTGCGTTTAAAAATGCTCAAAATTAGGGTGACAACCAGAAATGAACAAAAACTTTGTATATTAATTTAAAGAATTTTTTTTCGTAGATCTTCGAGTCAGTTGACCATTAATCCTTTCCCTCAATGAACATTTTTGGTATTTAAGTTCTTTTTAATGAACAGTTACAATCGGTTCCTGTTCTTTTTAAAGAGGTATTCTTAAGCGTATTCTTTTTACGTTTAGGGTGGATACTTATATAAAAAAAAAAGTTATTCGGGTATATTAATATCAGTAAACCAAACATATTTAGTGGTTTATGACATTTGTCAAATATTTGGTATCCCTTTGCAGACGATATCTTTCAAAACCCCTTAACACCTAGAGAAATCACGGGGTAACTCGTAAATGGGGTTACTCGGTTTTTTCTTATGCGTTGGGATAGGTAAACAATGTATGTTTAAAAATACGCAAAATCAGGGTAAAAACCAGAAATTAGAAAAAAATGTCAGACATTTTTTTCACAGCTCTTCCAGTCAGTTGACCATTAATCCTTTGCCCTCAATTAACATGTTTGGTATTTACGTTCTTTTAAAGGAACAGTTACTATCGGTTTCTGTTCTTTTTAAAGAGGTATCCTTAAGCTTGTTCTTATTACGTTTAGTGTGGATAATTATAAAAATAAAAAAGTTATGCTCGTATATTAATCTAAGTATACCAAACATATATTTAGTGGTTTATGACATTTGTCAAATGTTTGGTATCCCTTTGCTGACGATATCTTTCAAAACTCCTTAACAGCTAGAGAAATCACGGCGTAACTCGTAAATGGGGTTCCCCGTTTTTTTTAATACGTTGGGAAAGGTAAATAATGTATGTTTAAAAATACTCAAAATGAGGGTAAAAACCAGAAATGAGCAAAAAACTATGTGTATCAATTTTCAGAATTGTTTTTCACAGCTCTTTGAGCCAGTTGACCATTGATCCTTTGTACTCAAGGAACATTTACGTTCTTTTTATGGAACAGTTACTTTCCATTCCTGTTCTTTTTAAAGAGGTATACTTAAAAGTGTTCTTTTTACGTTTAGGATGAATAATTATAAAAATAAAAAAGAGTTATACGCGTATATTAATCTCAGTATACCAAACATAAATTTATTGGTTTATGGCATTTGTCAAATGTTTGGTATCCCTTTGCAGACGATATCTTTCAAAACCCTTTAACACCTAGAGAAATTACGGGGTAACTCGTAAATGGGGTTACTCGGTTTTTTTATGCTTTGGGATAGGTAAACAATGTATGTTTAAAAATGTTCAAAATTAGGGTGAAAACCAGAAATGTACAAAAACTTTGTGAATTAATTTAGAGAATTTTTTTTCGCAGTTCTTCGAGTCCTGACCATTAATCCTTTGCCCTCAATGAACATGTTTAGTATTTACGTTCTTTTTAATAAACAGTTACTATCGGTTCCTGTTCTTTTTAAAGAGGTATTCTTAAGCGTGTTCTTTTTACGTTTAGGGTGGATAATTAAAATAAAGAAGTTATTAGCGTATATTAATCTCAGTAAACCAAACATATTTAGTGGTTTATGACATTTGTCAAATGTTTGGTATCGCTTTGCAGACGATATCTTTCAAAACCCCTTAACACCTAGAGAAATCACGGGGTTATTCGTAAATGGGGTTACTCAGTATTTTTATGTTTAAAAATATTCAAAATGATGGTAAAAACCAGAAATGAACAAAAAACTTTGCGCATTAATTTTCCGAATTTTTTTTTGCAGCTCTTCGAGTTAGTTGAATCTTAATCATTTGCTCTCGAGGAACATGTTTGGTATTTAAGTTCTTTTTATGAAACAGTTAGTTACCGTTTCCGTTCTTTTTTAAAGACATATTCGTAAGCGTGTTCTCTTTATGTTTAGGCTGTATAATTCTAAAAATTAAAAAGTTATGCTCGTATATTAATCTCAGTATATTAAACATATAGTTAGTGGTTTATTATATTTGTCAAACGTTAAAAAAAAAAGATATTGTGAGGAATTTCAATCTGAAGAAAGTTTTAGATCACCAACATACTTGGTGCTTCTAGAGGACAAAATGACAAAAATAATTTCTATTAAAGCTTGTGGGAGAATAACTTTTTAAACTCTAGAATATCTTGTTCTCTTTCATTTGAAAGAACAGGGGGAAAATAACACGTCGTTATCTTGGTAACTTAACCCTTTGCACTCCAAGAACTCTGTACGTTTTCCGTTCTTTCTACGGAACAGTTATTCATCCTTATGCTCTTTACCCTAGAATTTTGATCTGCAAAAGAACGAGTTGCAAAAAACATCGATGTTTTTTAAACACAAGATCATGCTGTTCTCTTTCATTTGAAAGAACAGGGGGAAAATAACACGTCGTTATCTTGGTAACTTAACCCTTTGCACTCCTAGAACTCTGTACGTTTTCCGTTCTTTCTACGGAACAGTTATTCATCCTTATGCTCTTTACCCTAGAATTTTGATCTGCAAAAGAACGAGTTGAAAAAAACATCGATGTTTTTTAAACACAAGATCATGCTGTTCTCTTTCATTTGAAAGAACAGGGGGAAAATAACACGTCGTTATCTTGGTAACTTAACCCTTTGCACTCCAAGAACTCTGTACGTTTTCCGTTCTTTCTACGGAACAGTTATTCATCCTTATGCTCTTTACCCTAGAATTTTGATCTGCAAAAGAACGAGTTGCAAAAAACATCGATGTTTTTTAAACACAAGATCATGCTGTTCTCTTTCATTTGAAAGAACAGAGGGAAAATAACACGTCGTTATCTTGGTAACTTAACCCTTTGCACTCCAAGAACTCTGTACGTTTTCCGTTCTTTCTACGGAACAGTTATTCATCCTTATGCTCTTTACCCTAGAATTTTGATCTGCAAAAGAACGAGTTGAAAAAAACATCGATGTTTTTTAAACACAAGATCATGCTGTTCTATTTTATTTTAAAGAACAGGGGATCAAAAGAACGAGTCGTTATGTTGTCGTCTGAGAGGCGCCAATCGAGTGCAAAGGGCTAAAGGCAACACTAGTGCAAAGGTTTAATAAAATATGTTGATACCCTAGTAATATTATACTTTTAAACGGATTTAGAAAAAAAACAAGCTAACAGTGGTAAATCGTTTTTTATGTTCAAGAACATGAATTTCTCGTTTAATTTGAAGAACAGGAAACAAAAGAACAGGTTGTTATTTTTGTGACTGAGAGTTACCAATTGATTCCAGAAGGTTAAACCGTATTTTTGCGTTCTTGAATCGTCAGTTTATCCATCAATACACATAAATTTTAAATTCTTAGAAATACTCAATTTTTAAAAGTTTTTTAATTCTAAAACATTCGGATAATTTTTAAAAGTTATTTCTATTAAAGTTATAAAGTTTTTTTTTAAAGAGAATTATTGGGAATAATTATTAAATGTTCTTGCAGTCAAAATCACTTTATAGTTTCGATACAATTTTTCTCCCCTTGTTGTTTTGAAGGCTAGACAAGAAATTATGTTATAAAATTGTCTTGTTTTCGGATTGTGTTGATTAAAAAATTACACACATGAAATTTGAAAAGTTATGACTCTTTAAACACATGTGCAATAATATAATATTTGTTTTTATTACACTGTTAAAAATAGATACTTAAAAATAAGTAAAACGTACTCATTTTTGATTACATTCGGTGCTTACCATAACTCCGAATACATAAGTTTCATTTTTGAAAAAGACGTACTTAAAAATGAGTACAATGGGTAAAAATGAATAAAAAGAACATATGCTAGCTTATACAGGCTGCCTTCATAAATCACTTTCAATAAATTTCAACAATTGAGGACTAGAAATGGAAAATGAAAGTCCAAAAAAGAAAATATTTTAGGAGAGACGAAAAATGAAAAACACTCGCATTTGGTACTTAGGGGTTCTCAAATTCACTCAAATTTTTGAACTATTACTACTGGAGTTCACACTTTGGGCGTTCTCCACTTTGTTTAACTTGCTTTTTAAGACATTTTTCTGTGAAAAAAAAAAGATTTTCGATTTTTTTTGGTATTTAGGTCGTTTTCCATTTCTAGTCCTCAATTACAACCAGGACTTACCGGGAATCGAACCCAATGGTCTACATGATGTCATCCGCACCGAAGTCAGTTGTCTTACCCGTTGTACTTCCCTGACCATACGAGAAGAAATTATAAACAGAAGTAATGTTAAAAAGGCGTGGCATTTAATAGGCAGTAAGATAATTGAGTCGTAATACTCAGTTTCCATTTCAGCAATCGACATCAAATAATATGTAAAACCATCTTCTAAAAAAATATTTTAAGTTTGAACTTAAAGAAAAATGAGTACGTCCATGTACTCATTGTTAAGCACTTAAATCTTTTCTATTTGCATATAATATGTTAACACGTTCACAAGTGCGTGATAATTTCTTTAAAATAACACTTAAAAGGCAATAGTCGACTTGCATCCTTTTAGATACAAACAAGTGAACGTGTTAAGTGATATCAATTTAAATTATTATACATGTTATATCATTTTTAAGCAATCGACATCAAATAATGTGTAAAACCATCTTTTAAACAAATATTTTAAGTTTGAACTTAAAGAAAAATGAGTACGTCCATGTACTCATTGTTAAGCACTAATATCTTTTCTATTTGCATATAATATGTTAACACGTTCACAAGTGCGTGATAATTTCTTTAAAATAACACTTAAAAGGCAATAGTCGACTTGCATCCTTTTAGATACAAACAAGTGAACGTGTTAAGTGATATCAATTTAAATTATTATACATGTTATATCATTTTTAAGCAATCGACATCAAATAATGTGTAAAACCATCTTTTAAACAAATATTTTAAGTTTGAACTTAAAGAAAAATGAGTACGTCCATGTACTCATTGTTAAGCACTTAAATCTTTTCTATTTGCATATAATATGTTAACACGTTCACAAGTGCGTGATAATTTCTTTAAAATAACACTTAAAAGGCAATAGTCGACTTGCATCCTTTTAGATACAAACAAGTGAACGTGTTAAGTGATATCAATTTAAATTATTATACATGTTATATCATTTTTAAGCAATCGACATCAAATAATGTGTAAAACCATCTTTTAAACAAATATTTTAAGTTTGAACTTAAAGAAAAATGAGTACGTCCATGTACTCATTGTTAAGCACTTAAATCTTTTCTATTTGCATATAATATGTTAACACGTTCACAGGTGTGTGATACTTTCTTTAAAATAACACTTCAAAGGCAATAGTCGACTTGCATCCTTTTAGATACAAACAAGTGAGCGTGTTAAGTGATGTTAATTTAAATTATTATACATGTTATTATATTATTTAGGAGTTGAGATTCAATAAAGAATAACTTTAACCACTTAAGGGGACGTAATACTAATAAAATTGTAAAATGTTCGATTTTTTTTTTGCTAAAATTTAATTGGGAATCTTCTAAATATGCTTGCAAAATTCTAGAATTCTATCTATGTTTTTAATGAGTTATTTGAGATTTTATGTTGGATGATGTGTTATGTTTTATAACGGGCGAAAACTTTAAAATTGTTTTTTTTTCAGTGTTTGGTTTTTCTTGATATTATTATTTTTAATCGAGAAATGTATAATTTTTAAAGTATATTTTAAAAAATGTTTATGTTATGAATTGGCATGTATATGCGAATTGGCAATATGAGTAGTAGTTTTTTTAAAGAAAATATTTAAATAAAAAATTGGGTTTTAATGAAGTTTTTTGTGTTATTAGGAATAACTATCTATATACGAATCAAATACATATAGTAAACAAAATTTGAATGTCAATGTTTATGTATTATAGTTTAAAGAATCATAGTTTAAAGAATCATAGAAGATATTTTGGTGAAAAAATATAATTTCTTAAAAATCCTCGGCGTTGTCAAAAAAAGCTTAAAATTTTTTTAAAATTATTTTAAACTTTGAAAAAAATACAAACAATTAATGAATTTTCGTGTGAAATATTTTTCTCTAAAATAAATTTAAATAATGTACATTAAAGGTTTGTTTCAAAAAGTAAAAAAATAAATAATAACTTAACAGTTACACCCGAACTGGCACAGATATAGGGGACTTCCCAGATTTGCTCGAACGGCGCTTGGGCGATTTTTTTGTTTACACCGAACACCTTATTTTCCCGTATTTTTCTCTTTTTAGTGTATTATTTTTTATCGTATTTATTTTAAATTTAACTAAAAGCAGAATTAGTGATCATGAACAGCTCGTAACAGATAATTCAGTTATCAAATCTGAAAGTGATCCGGAAACTTCTCTGAACGACTCTAGTAGCTACAAAGTATTTTTTGCTGATTTATCTAGTGATAAAGTGACTAGGGTGTGTCTAAATTTCTTTTCTTTTTCGAAACGTTTTAGTTTCGAAATAAGCTTTCTTTTTCGATTTACGCTTTTGAAGTTGCGTACTATAATAATAACAAAAACGACGTAAAAAATTAAAAATCGTTTGACTTCTTACACTTACGCATCGTACTAAAATTTTTCGAAATTGACGAGATTAAACAATTTTTGTCAATTTTTGGTTTCATGAAACCGTTTTTATAGACGGCTTACGTTACAAACATTTCTATATGCAATACTTTTTATATGATATAAAAACGTTGTAAGGCGATTATTTGTAAAATGATTAAAACAATGAAATTTGTAAAAAATTGTAAATTCCTGTTATTGCGCGACCGGAAAACGATGACATAATGATGTTAAAATTTATTTAAATTTATTGAATCATAAAATAAGCATAACTATAGTATGTCGATCATAGAATTTAAAGTAATATTAAAAAATGTATGAAATTTTTTCAATTTTTCAATTTTGTCAATTTCTATAAACTGTTAGTGTTATGAGCATACGGAAGATGTCAACGGATTTTTATTTTTTTAAGTCATTTTTCTTTTTATTATAGGAAGCAACTTTTCCGCACTAAAGTGTTTCGAAAAACAAATTATATTTTTTCGAACCACCCTAGTAGGTGTAGTTTCGATGACACTTCTCGGATTTAAAATTTTTGTAAATCGATACAAAGTGTAAGGATATATAACAAAAAAAAATTTCATACGTTTTAAAAGATACAAAATGTATGTATTTTTTTAAAGAACGCATTGTCTTTTTTAGCATCCTTCCCTGTAAAGGTTGCTTAATATTGCTATTAATATCTTTAAAAAAGCCAACTTTGAGTAATGATGACATACACTCGCTGTAATTAAAATTCAGCATATATTAATAAATTCAAAGCCTGCGACAGTTTTGATTGCTGATTTAAATATAAGACATGAAATGCATCTAAAATAGTACAGCAAATTTTTTGAAGTTGAGTTGGCGTACGGCAATAAAGTTCTCAATTCACACTACATCCTTGCAAAGCGGTATTGACCAATAACGTCTGAATCCAATCTAAAAATGACAAAGACATGGATTTAGATCCAAAAGTTTATGGCTATCAATCGATTTTAGCTTCTCATGTAAAATTTATAAAAATTGATCCATCTGGTTTTGAAAATAGACATCTCAAATAATAACCAACTCAGATCGACTGATAAGACATAAGGCATTTCGTAACAAGGCTCAAACTGTATGAATAGCGTTTAAAAAAAATAATTTTCAATAACCTTTGTTGATGTTTTTATAAATTATATATAACTGGGCCATTAACAAATTATTGGACATTAAACTGCCAGTGCAAAGAATAACACTAAAACAGCTGCAACTCAGAAGGCGATTCTTGATTATCATGTGGTTCTCGCTTGGTATTCAACTCAAATCTACCAGTAAGGCAAAAGCCATTTCGTACAAAGACTCAAACTTAAGAAAATAGCGTTTTAAAAAAAAAATTCAATAACCTTTGTTGATGTTCTTATAAATTATATATAACTGGACTATTAACAAATTATTGGACATTAAACTGCAAGTGCACGGAATAACACTAAAACAGCTGCAACTCACAAGGCGATTCTTGATGATCATGCTGTTTCTCGCTTGGTATTTAGTTAAAATCTACCAGTAAAGTCATTTCGTACAAAGACTCAAACTTAAGAAAATAGCATTTAAAAAAATTAATTTTCAATAACCTTTGTTGATGTTCTTATAAATTATATATAACTGGGCCATTAACAAATTATTGGACATTAAACTGCCAGTGCAAGGAATAACACTAAAACAGCTGCAACTCAGGTGATTCCCGATGACCATGGTTTCTCTTTCGGTATTCATTTTATATATTCAAAGTATTTAATGCCTTCTCTGCCCCAGTCAATTAATTGCCGTTATCCAGTGTTGGTAACCTTACACAACAAAGCAATTACCGAGTTATCGGCCCTGAAGGGAAAGCCCAATCCCAAGAGCAATTGACTATCTCTGGTGTTGGAGAAGAGGGGCCTAAGCAGGTATTCATTTTATACTTAAGCCATCGATTCCGATATTCTTAACAAAGCAAGAGATTATTTTCCAAAGTCTTGGAAGGGCTGGCCGCCTTGACAACATTAAATCAACGCCATCGATTATTTCCGATCTTAAAGGCAGCCCCCCCAGATAAAAAAAAAATTAAAAAATAATAATAAATGAAAAAAATAAAATAAAAGCGTAAGAAAAGAAATCTTTAATATTCGAGCCATAAATTGTGTCGGCTGCAGGTTAGGCCCTGCTCACAGACCAGTAGAGCGCCAAATGAGAAATCTATAAGGAGAAAGGTTTACCGTAATTGTCCGTCTCATTAGAGGGTAAACGGCCCACTGACTAATGGGAGATGAGCGGCGGAGTGGCTCACAGCCACCGACTATTGATTAGCAATTACTTCGGTGAGACCCCTTCTCTCAATCTCTACGGCTCACAATCTCCGGACGCATCGAACGGCCACCACGTGCTGGGGCACCACCAAAAATTAGGTTACCAGCTTCTTCTGCTGCACTTATTTACCCACGCGTTTCTTTGTTTGGGTCGGTGGCGCGATTGTTTATTTACTTCTCAGGTCCAGAGTGGCTACGCTGGCACCTTCTTAACCCATTAGTGGATGGCGCTCCGTTTCTGGGAAAAGTAATGGTTGGGGTAATTCAACCCTTTGATGCGTGAAGATGGCTTGGGGATAATGGAGGGATTATATCGATTTTTAATTTAAACCATACAATTTCATAATTGCAGACGTATACCCTTGAAGTACCCTAAAACCGACAAATATTCGACTCCGAGATTTTTATTTTATATTAAACTTTAATTTCTTATCTTTTCATTGATGTATTATTTTTGTTTCGAGTCGCGCTGGAAGTATTTTAAATTTCCTTTGAAAAAAAAATGTAAAAAAAGCGATTTTACCAGGTTTTTTTAAGTTTTACTTTCTCAACCCTTTTAACCTTTTTTAGTCTCAAAATTATATATTTTAAACTTCGACGTACCTTTTATACAAAACTACTGTATATGTAGACACATTGTTTTTGAAAATTGAAGCGCAGAACCTACAGATTAATCCAAGGTTAAGAATTTTTTTTAAGTTTGTCATATTTTTTTAATGCAAAAGCTATATACAAAAATCTTGTTTTTGAGAAAAAAAAAATTGCAATTGGTAAAACTTTAAAAAAAATATATTTAATCGTTTTTTATTAATAAATAATGCCTACTGTTAGAATGCAATAGTTATTAAATGCTAATAAAAAGTTTCATGCATTTAAATTGAGTAGTTTACGAGAAAAGTACATTGACGTTCAAAATATATAGTTTTAAGATAAAGCAGAGTGGCTACGCTGGCACCTTTTTAACCTTTAGTGGATGGCGCTCCGTTTCTGGGAAAAGTAATGGTTGGGGTAATTCAACCCTTTGATGCGTGAAGATGGCTTGGGGATAATGAAGGGATTATATCGATTTTTAATTTAAACCATACAATTTCATAATTTCAGACTTATACTCTTAAAGTACCTTAAAGTCTGTTAAAAATAGGTACTCAAAAAAATAAGTAAAATAGACTCATTTTGAGTACATTTAAAATGGCTTGAACAGAAGCTGAGATTAGCAAAAATTTTGCTCATTTTTGAGAAAGAACGATTACTTAAATTTGAGTACGTCATCGCTTATTTACGATGAAGTTGTACTCAAAGAAAACTGAGTATGTCCAGATTCTCATTTTTAAGTACCTCTTTTACAGTGTAATCGTCAAAAATTCAATTTTGATATTTTTATTTTATATTAAACTTTGATTTTCTATCTTTCCATTGATGTATTATTTTTGTTTGAAACTAGGTCAAGAGGGCCCATATCCCTAGATTCTAGAAAAAGGGCCAGCCAGGTCTAGAGGGCCCATATATCTTTTTTACAAATGTCGATTCATATGTTTATAGCATTAATAATGGAAATAACTATTATCCATTGTGTGTACTGTAACAGCGTTCGATAGTTTAAAATGTTATAATTTATTTACATCTATAATACTTGATACTAAAATTCTATCAATTTCATCCCAAAAGACAGATTTCTATAAGCACACTAGATTTTTACATCAAGCACAAGTTAAAGTATGTTAAGAGTTATGTGATGCGTGAAGATGGCTTGGCAATAATGGAGGGATTATATCGAATTTTAATTTAAAAAATGCACTTTCATAATTTTAGACGTATACTCTTAAAGTACCCTAAAACCGACAAATATTCGGCTTTTGAATTATTTTATATTAAAATTTCACTTCTTATCTTTCGTTTGATGTATTATTTTTGTTTCTAGTCGCGCTAAAAGTATTTAAAATTTTATTTTTAAAAATGCAAAAAAGCGATTTGACCAGACTTTTTTTTTAACCTTTATTTTGATTTATCTAAAAATTATATATTTTGAACTTTGATGAACTTTATTTTACAAAACTACTGTATATATAGACACATTGGTTTTTGAAAATTGAACCACAAACCTACAGAATAATCCAAGGTTAACAAATTAATTTTTTAAAGCTTGTGATATTTTTCTTTATAAATGCAAAAGCTATATAAAAAACCTTGTTTTTGAGAATTTATTTTTTTTGGTAATCGGTAAAACTTTAAAAAAAAAATATTTAATCCTTTTTTATTCCTAAATTATAACTTCAGTTAGTATACAATAGTTTTTAATTTCTAATAAAAAGTTTAAAGTATTTATATTGAGTACTTTCCTAGAAAGGTACATTGATCAAAATGTATAGTTTTAAGATAAAGCATAAGTGGCCAGTGATGAATTATTTTTGTTTCTAGTCGCGCTAGAAGTATTTTAAATTTTATTAAAAAAATTGTAAAAAATCAATTTGACAAGAGATTTGACCTTTAAATTGATTTTACTCAAATTATATAGTTTGAACTCCGATGTACCTTTTCTATAAAACTACTGTACATATAGGCTCATCGTTTTTTAATATCAAATTGAAGCACAGAACCTACAGATTAATACTAATAACAAGCAAAAAAAAAAGGATTCATCCCGTGGAAAATTGTCTTAAACACAAATTTTTAATACTTCTTAATTTTGATTTTATAATAAGATTACTTTAAAAAGTTTAATTTTAGTTATATGTTTGCAATTTACTTAAAAACGTTATAAGAGTTCTGAATTCAAATAAAAAAAGGTGTTGCGTTAGTGGTGTCAGTTAATTTGGATATCAATTCTTTTCAAAAACAAAAATATTTTTAAATAAAAACATAAATAACATAAAGAAATCTAATAAAAATTTAAATATTTTGAAACAATTAGTAACATAACAAAATTAAAAGAACTTAAAAAAATGTACCTACTTTTCCTAACTGGTAGAGGATTGATGCTACTTGTTCTTCGATACTCTAAAAAAAAGTTTAAAATTATAAGTAATTGCGCGAGGAAGTATACTAGTTTAAATCAAAATATTAAAAAAAATAAAGAATTTTTGAATAATCATAAGTAGAATAATACACTATTGTCCTTTAAAAAAATATAATTCATTCATTAATATTATTATCCAATTACGATACATCTGACACTGAATGAAATTCTAAGTTTCAAATACCCAATTTTTTTTTCAGATTTATAACATCATATATATATTAATTTGAAAATTGTAATATTTTATGGATATATTTCTGCATAATATTTGATGCAAAACTTTATTTTCTATGTAAAGTCTATTTGCTGCTTTACATATTACAGCATTAATGTTTAACGCTTTAAGTTTTTTTAATTCTTTTGATTTTCAACGGCAAGAATTAAAGGGAAAGTTAAAAAAAAAGTTATTAGCACATTTTATTAAAAAAATATATTTTAATTTGTAATCACGACTCAGGGCTGAAACCAGTTTCAGATCCTCAAACGTATTTTGTACACTGTACCAAAAAATGTGCTTCAAAATAAGTGCATGAACGTACTCGTTTTTTTTTAGTACAATTGCATCGTAAATGAGGGATGACGTACTCAAATTTAAGTAATTGTACTTTCTCGAAAAGAAGCAGTGTGATTTAATACTGCTAATCTCAGTTTCCGTTCAATTTATCTTATCAAAGCAACTTGACAAACTTAAAATAGTTGTTTAGAAGGTGGTTTTTCCACATCATTTGATGTCGATTATTTAAATGAAAACTGAGTTATTACAACTCAATTTTCTTACTGCGCATTCTGTTGGCACACTCTTTAAAAAAATTGTTGTTTATAACTTATGCACGTCGCCCTGGTAGAACAACGGATAAGGGACTGGACAGCGGTGCCTTAAGATACGGGTTCGATTCCCGGTAAGTCTTGTTTGTAATTGTTGATATTTATTGAAAGGGATTTATGAAGACAGCCTATATGGGCAAGCAACTGCTCTTTTTATTCATTGTACTCATTTTTGAGTACATGTCTTTTTTTAAATTTAAACTTATGTATTCGAAGATATGGTAAGCATGGAATGTATTCAAAAATGAGTACATTTTACATATTTTTTGTACCCATTTTTAACAGAGTAAAATTCTATCAATTTGAAAGACTGATTTCTATAAACACATTAGACTTTTATATCAAACATAAATTAAAGTATGTTAAAAGTTAAGTATGTAAGGTTTCAGAATTTACAACGCGAATTACAAAATCAGGAAGGAGGGATAGAGAAAGAGAATCACTTAAAAAAATCCATAATTAATTAGTAATAAAACTTATACTTTAATTTTTGAAAAGTATGCCTACAATCTACACATCTATTAACTGTTAGTTACAAGATTTGAGGCTTCTGAATTCTTAACACTACAGACGTCAGAAACGAAGACAACTTTTCTTTACATATTTTTAAATACTTTAATTTCTTTTGTTTGTTCAAATTACATAGGCTAAATATATATTTTTATTCTATAAATAAAAATATTTTAAAATAATTATCTTAAATCATTTACAAGCACTTTTGACTCCATTCGAGATACTATTTAGGGTAAGTGAGTCAGAAGAGTCTACAGACGTTTAAACGAAGACAACTTTTCCTTACATATTTTTAAACACTTTAATTTCCTAAGTTTGTTCAAATTACATATGCTAAACATATACTTTTAGTCTGTTGATTATCTATAAATAAAAAATATTTTCAGATAATTATTTTAAAAAAATTTAAAAGCACTTTTGACTCTATTCCAGATGCTATTTAGGGTAAGTGATTGTAATTCATTGATACAAGCACTACATTATCATCCACAGACAGAATTTTCAAAAAAACAACATCTTTATGATGTCCTTGTTCCAATGGCGCCTCACATTAATATGCGTTGACTTTCTTGCAAGAACTTCTTCCCTGAAAGTCTATTTGGAACAATCTATACATTCAGGAATGTTTATAGACTACAAAAATATCAGTTTATAAGCTTTGAAAACCCAAGTTACGCACTTACTAAGATTGCCTTGTGTGAATGACGTTACGCTTCGATATATCTTTTGAAAATTCCTAACCTTGAAAGAAATTTGAATATATCGTGCATTTTAAGATATCATCGGGAATATTTATATTTGGGATGGTATTTCAGTACATTTAGGGCCAACTACCCAGCAAAAAAAATCAGCATAAAACCTTCATAAACATTTTGAAATTGAAGGTTTTATGCAGGAAAACTGCAGTTTTTTTTGAATATCTATAAAATTAAAGATTTTTGTTTCAATGTCCTTCATAAAAACTGCAAAAAACCTTCATAAAAATCTGCAAAAAACCTTCAATTTTTAATCATGAAAGGAAAATGCAGATATTTTAAAGGTTTTATGCAAGAAAATTAAAAACTTCAAAAAAAACTGCAGTTTTTTGTTTCAATATCCTTATAAAACCTTCAAACAACCTTCAATTTGACAATTTTGATGAAGGTTTCATGCTGACTTTTTTTGCTGGGTAGAAACCAATTTTTTTTTTGGTATTGTTAGAGGCAAAAGACTACCTAAATATTTATATGAAATACTCTTAAAAATTATTGAAATGTTTTAAAATTAAAATAAACTCATAGTGAAAAGTAATAGATTATTTTTGCTGATTTTTTCCGAGTAAATTTGTATAAATATTTCTAAGAGTTTAAGGATTTAAAAATTTAAGGGTAGTGAAAATTTTTACAGAATTTTAATTTGGAAAGAAACTCAAGGTCCTTAAAGGTAGAAAACATTTCCTCGCGGGTTTTTTTCTGTTTTTTTTTCTGTGGAGGATGCTTTGTACCTCCTAAACAATGGATTGGTTGGTTTCTCTACACTGTAAAAAAAAGGTACATAAAAATGAATACCTGAACATACCTGTTTTTCTTTGAGTACAATTGCAACGTAAATGACCTATTACGTACTGAAATTTAAATAATCATACTGTCTCAAAAATGAGACACCAACGTTTCATATGTATTAACTATTTATAACGGCCACTTAACTCTATTTTTTTAAAAGTCACTTCACCCTTTGCCCCCCCCCCCCCCCAAATATATTTGTTAGAAAATAAAATGTTACCGACCTTTTAAAAAGTTATTTATAAAAAGGTTTTTCTTTGACTTCTAAGATAAAAATAAAGAATTTTTAAGTGTATCAAAAGAACGGATAAAAAATTAAACGAAAAAAAGCCATTCCCGAGAACAAATTCGAACCCATCGCTACCCAGTAAAAATGTGGCACTAAAGTACGATCCCCCGTCCCAATCCCCTAAGCCGATCGATGGGGGGGAAACAGGGGGTGGGGAGTGCGATCGACACCCCCACCCCCTGATCGATATGTAAAAATAGGTTACTGGACTTTCCAGTGTCCCCACTAAAGAGAATGCTTTAAACGGATTTCTAATCCCACCGACGAAGAAAGGACTTATCTCGCTTATGACAAGGACGATCAGTTGGGCGAATCCACTCTTTTATGACACAACGTATCAAAGGAGTATTACATTGAGAGGGCACTTTGGAGGATGCCCTTTGACACTTTTTGAATGGGGATATCAGATGACAATGTTAACTAAGTCATCGGGAAGTCTTTTTCGTATTTTGTGACATTCATGTCCTTTGGTTAATTGAGAAGTCAACACTCAAAACGTGTTTTGTGACATTCATGTCCTTTGGTTAATTGAGAAGTCAACACTCAAAACGTGTTTTGTGACATTCATGCCCTTTGGTTAATTGAGAAGTCAACACTCAAAACGTGTTTTGTGACATTCATGCCCTTTGGTTAATTGAGAAGTCAACACTCAAAACGTGTTTTGTGACATTCATGCCCTTTGGTTAATTGAGAAGTCAACACTCAAAACGTGTTTTGTGACATTCATGCCCTTTGGTTAATTGAGAAGTCAACACTCAAAACGTGTTTTGTGACATTCATGTCCTTTGGTTAATTGAGAAGACAACACTCAAAACGTGTTTTGTCACATTTAGGTGGTTTGTGGGAAAATGCAAAAAAATCTCAAGTACAGGGTGAATGAGAATTATCTTTACAACTTTGACACGCAATAAAACCTAAAATAAATAAGATAGCTCAATATGTTGCTTGTTCATGTAAGAGCAACAGATGAAGTTTTATTTGTACGCAGTTTTCTTCTACAACCATTAACGAACCATTCAACGTACCATTCCAAAACCTTTAACGCATTAATAGACCATCAAACCACTGAAGCTTTCTCCTGAAAATGGGTATATGAGAATAAGCTTTACCACTCTGGCATACAATAAAATAAAATGTAAATAAGATAGGTAAGTTTTGTAGCTTGTACAGTAGAACTACAATTATCCGAACTTCAGTTATCCGGATTAAATAAAGCGGATCGTCAATTATCCGGATGATATCCTTTGAGGGAAAAAATTAGCAAAATGCACATTTGAAAAGTTTCTTATCGGTGAATGATATTGTTTTTAATAGTCAATTAATTACATTGCATATATTCGTTTTTTTTACTAAGACATAATTTTTTGGGGGGAAATTAACCAATTATTCGGATATTCGATTATCCGGATGGAATCTGGTCCCAATTGATCCGGTAATCGGAGTTCTACTGTAAATTTTATATGTTGCAAGATCAATACATAAAATTTTATTTATAAGTATTTTTTTAACTGCGCATAAATAAAACATCTCTTACATATACAAGCAACATAATTTAGCTATGATATTTCTTTTAGGTTTTATTGCGTGTAAAAGTTGTGAAGGCAATTCCCATTCACCCTGTATATTGACTCATATAATATTCTAAGATTGCATTTTTTAAAAATAACTTTCAAAAGTAACTAATTTTTGCAATTTTAAGAAATGTTACTTGTTTTCCTACTACACTCTTTTTGAAAACAATTGATCAAAGATAAGACAGTATATTTATTAAAATGAAGAAACAAAACAAAAAAATATAAACAAAAAAGACAGTTCATGAAAAATATGCTTTAAGATTTTAATAATTATTTCTAAAAAAATTCAACATCATTCAGATATTTGTATCACTGTATCCCTTGTATCACTGTATTGATAAAAATACGTTTTAAAAATACAAATTGTTTTATAACCTAAATTTTTATAAGTATAAAAAAATTAAGAACTGAAACTAATGAATTTTTTACTAAACTACAAAGTTTGATCTATAAAAATTTGTTAATAAGTTTAGAATTTAAATATAATACAATTATACAATTATAAAATAATAAATTCAATTAAATATAATACAATTATAATAATAATAAATTATAATTTTATTTAAAAAAATAATGTCCCAATTTATTAATTATTTTATATTTAATTTAAAACGATTTTATTTTTATTTTCAGTTAAAGTGTAAAACAAAATTGTTGCCGAACAAATGCAAATTGCATTGAGTTTGGATTAAAATGTCATCTATATTTTAATCCCTAAAATTTATAAAATAAGAACATAATTTAAAATATTGCTTCTTTACTTTTAAAGCAACTTCTTTTGCATGTATTTTTCCTGGATTTAATCTACCTACTGCTTTTCAAGTATAGCTAAGAGTTAAGAAGCATTTTTTTTTCAGTATGTAGTCATACTGATATTTGTTTATTTACAAATATTCTAGCGAATAGCAGTGACCGCATATAAAAGTATAATACGGAAATTTATTTCAATTAAAAAAATTATTTTCACATTTGGTTAAAGACTTTTTATAAGCTGGTATTACTAAAATTAAAAAGTCTGGTGGTAATTTTTGAATTAAATTTTTTAAAAATATCTCTCTTTAACAACACAAAAAATATTTGATTAAAGATTATATTGTAAAAATTCTACAGAATTATTAATTTTTTTATATATATTTCATAAATCTTTATACAAAAGTTGCTGACATTTTCCGGGAGACGTGATCTTCGTTTAATGTCACATTTAAAATTAGTTATGGTTATATGTGCATAGACTACTTTTACCACTTACCAAAGTCAACAAAATCTATAAATTCATAAAAAAAACTATTTACAGAGAAACAAATCTAATTATTTTTCAAAAAATAGATAAAGGATTATTATTTTGCGATATATTTAAATTTACAATATTATCAACAAAAATCCAATCATAAATGTAATTTTTTTTCTTCGATACGAAATCCTATTATATAAGCATTCTTCCTTAAAAATATTTAATTTTTTAAAAAACTTTTTGAATTATTATATTAGTTTTCCTGTACTTCAAATGGGAAAACTGAAACATTTTTAATAACCTTTGTTTGTTCCCCCATCTGTTTACAATCAAATAAACTCGATACATAATATTTATAAATAAATAATTTTATCAATGACTGAATAAATTAAATTAAATTTAAATTGAATTTAAGCAGCTTGTATTTGAATTATTTTATATATATTAACAATAAAAAGCTTTTAATGGAGTCTTTCACAAAATATGGTAGCACATTTTTGACATTTTTTAAATTATTAAAATATTCACTCGTACTTTACTTAAAATAGTGTTTAAATATAAAAATACGTATAAACTTATATAATTTATTTACACAATTAAACAACAAAAAACATGAAAATGGCACAAAAATATTAAAAACAAAACAATGTGCAAAATATACATTTTAAGTAACTCATTTTATTTAAATCATATTTTAGTACTTAAATTTAGAAAATTAAGTCCAAATTTTACATTGGTGACATACAAATACCCTATATTGCGATTTTTAACACGAACTTGAATATTTTGTGTATTCCTTAACTTCTAGAGTTGCTCAGTTGATAAGGCGTTCAGCTACTAATCAGAGGATTGGTGGTTCGAATCCGTGAAATGGACTTGACATAGAAAAGTAAAAAAGTAGTGATCTTGCGATCGGAGGGTTGCCAGCTTCGCTACAAAAATACTAGAAAGTCGTCCAGAATATCCAACAAATTATACTGGCGTGTATACGGGACTGGTGCACGATAAATCTGATCGGGGTCCAAAGTCCCGACATCTATTGAAGGCGTTGGGTGCCAGTTCAGGTGTTTCCTCGTCATTTGACCATGGTTCTAAAATAACGAGGTGTATGTATGAATGTGTGTGTGTGAATGTGTATGTGTTCCCGGGTCTTTCCTTCGAGATTGACCCCGAACCGTCGCCAATAGCCCACTGTGCAGCTCTAGTGCGACGTTAATTAACAAAAAAAAAACCCAAAAAAACCTTAACTTCTAAATATATTACATTGTCAGAAACAAGTCAATTACTTTTCATTTACTGTGGACGCACAAGCCTATCATACGCTTAAGTTTATTTCAGCGAAGCAACGTATTTTAATACATTAGTTCCAGACCACCAAGAAATTTGTTGAAAGGCGACCGGAACAAGTCACTTTAAAAATCATTACAGCTGTCAATTCCGTCTTGTACTACATGCTCTTCTGGTGGTTGTCGCGATCCCCAAAACAAAACAAAGGTGCCGCAGATTACAAACAAGGACAAATTGGCGAATCGGGAAAAAATGCAGTGTCCATTCTTTATTTCATAATGTCCAAGAACTGTCCATCAGATAACCCATGTGGACTGGTCGACAACCGACCTCTGACCAGCGAATTATTACCGACTCGTTTTTATGAGCGTTTGTTTGTCCGAAGCCGGTGATGGGCCCCAGATAGTGTTTGTTTCCCATTGCGAGATCTTATCAACCTGTTCTTTTAGATCAAAGACAATTCCTTTCGCACCTGGAGCAAGGTCGGCCGATCTCGGAGATTATCCGGACTGGAATCGCGTTGCAGATAATGCGTGTCAATAAACATGCGGTGATACTAGATCGCCATTGTATCATAAGGATGAAATGGCTTCCTTTACAAAACAATAGATAAGTGTCCGCAAGTTCACAACACTCGGTGACAGATTTAGGGGATGCGCGGGAAAAGGCTAACGAATTCCGAGTTGGATATGGAATTGTCTACGCTCAGGTATACCTTTTCAATTACATATATAGGGTGCATGAGAAATATCTTTACAACTTTGACAAAAGTAATAAAACCTAAGAACAAAATAAGATAGCTATACTATGTTGCTTGTGCATGTAACAGCAACACATGGATTTTTATTTGTACGTAGTTTGTTTCCAAAACCACAAACGAACCATTCCAAAACCATTAATGCAGTGCAACCATTTCTAGTGAGATTGGGTATATGAGAAGTACCGTTACAACTTGGACAAACAATAAAACCTAAAAGAAATAAGATAGCTAAGTTATGTTGGATGTATTATAAGGACGAAATGGTTTCCTTTATAAAACAATAGATAAGTGTCCGCAAGTTCACAACACTCGGTGACAGATTTAGGGGATGCGCGGGAAAAGGCTAACGAATTCCGAGTTGGATATGGAATTGTCTGCGAGTCCTAAAAGAAATAAGATAGCTATGTTATGTTGCTTGTGCATGTGACAGCAACACATAGATTTTTATCTGTACGTAGTTTGTTTCCAAAACCATTAACGAACCATTCCAAAACCATTAATGCAGTGCAACCATTTCTAGTGAGAATGTGTATATGAGAAGTACCTTTACAACTTGGACAAACAATAAAACCTAAAAGAAATAAGATAGCTAAGTTATGTTGGTTGTATCATAAGGATGAAACGGCTTCCTTTACAAAACAATAAATAAGTGTCCGCAAGTTCACAACACCCGGTGGCAGATTTAGGGGATGCGCGGAAAAAGACTAACGAATTCCGTATCCGAGTTGGATATGGAATTGTCTACGCTCAGGTATACCTTTTCAATTACATATATAGGGTGCATGAGAAGTATCTTTACAACTTTGACAAGCAATAAAACATAAAATAAATAAGATAGCTATGATATGTTGCTTGTGCATGTAACAGCAACACATGGATTTTTATTTGTACTTAGTTTGTTTCCAAAACCATTAACGAACCATTCAATGAACCATTCCAAAACCATTAATGCAGTGCAACCATTTCTAGTGAGAATGGGTATATGAGAAGTACCTTTACAACTTCGACAAAGTATAAAACCTAAAAGAAATAAGATAGCTAAGTTATGTTGGTTGTATCATAAGGATGAAATGGCTTCCTTTACAAAACAATAGATAAGTGTCCGCAAGTTCACAACACTCGGTGACAGATTTAGGGAATGCGCGGGAAAAGACTAACGAATTCCATATCTGAGTTGGATCAGGAAGAGGAAAGGGGCACTATAACAGAAAACGTAAATTTTGTAGGAAAAATTAATTAAAATAACATTTTTTCTATGTGTATAATGTTTGTAAGAGTATCTAAAATTGATTTTAAAATTTTAAACATATGACTATTTTCCAAAACTATTGAATAAGAGTAATAATACCCAATTTTTGAACACATTACATGATTTATATTTACATGCGAGATGCAAATACAAGAAAAACAGCAGAACGGTATTGGATATTTAACAGCAATTATTATTATCATTATTATTATTTTGTTTTTAATCCAGTAGTTATATTTATATATAAATTTGACGAGTGTGGTAAATATTTCTTATTCCAATTACAGAGTTTAAAAAATCAAAATAATTTAAAATCAAAATAATTTAAAATCAAAATAATTTAAAATCAAAATAATTTAAAATCAAAATAATTTAAAATCAAAATAATTTAAAATTAAAATAATTTAAAATCAAAATAATTTAAAATCAAAATAATTTAAATCAAAATAATTTAAAATCAAAATAATTTAAAATCAAAATAATTTAAAATCAAAATAATTAAAAATCAAAATAATTTAAAATCAAAATAATTTAAAATCAAAATAATTTAAAATTAAAATAATTTAAAATTAAAATAATTTAAAATCAAAATAATTTAAAATCAAAATAATTTAAAATCAAAATAATTTAAAATCCAAATTAGATTGAGTTTTGTATTTGTTGCAAATAGATAATTGTTGCTACACTGACAATACAAATGAGACCGAAAAAGACATTGGAAAGAAGAAATAAAGCCAGTGTTTTGAATGAAATACAAAATTATGAAAGATATTGGTTTATTCAAAGAAATACCATGGAAAGAGTTACTTGTTTGAAATCAATTACTATTTATAAGTTTAATACAGATTATGCTTTTTTCCCCGCGATTGTATAAATTAGTTATCAATCCAATTTAAAAGTACTAGGCATACGAGAATAAAAAATAGGATACATAAAAACTGATATTCTTTGAAATATAAATTTTTATAGTAACTTTTAATACGAAGTTTAAACAACGGATACAATTTTGCTCCTTTATTAACGCTGAAAAAATTCTTTGAAATTTTAAAATATTTGTTTAAAATTTTTAAAGTAGCTTTAATCCAATCAAAATTTGGCGTACGAAAGTCTAATTCCTAAAACTGCTCCGATCAAAGCAAATTCATGTCAGCAGCGCACTTTTAACTTTATAATTCCTGAAAACTCAGCACATAATCTACATAAACCTGCGCATTGGTGAACTTTGTTAATTAAGACATGCCCCTACACAAGACATGTTCTTCCATTAATTAAAAGCTGCTCTGCTGCTCGGCCACCCCTAGTCTATTCTTGAAAGGGAATTCTTCGTTGCGTGGTCTTAAGGTGTCATCAATGCATACGTAGTTTTACAGGTTATAAATGGGTCGATTAATAGCTCAGTGACGGAAAGCCATCAGCTTCATATGCCTTTGCCCCTACCTAATGAGTTAAGAGGCTTGTTAAGCCCCCTTATAGTCCCCACAAAGGTCCTCTATCGCAAATCTTGCCTAAGTGTCGTGTGCCTGTCACATGGGAGGGACCTGAAGATCATTTGGTCCTCTCCAAAATAAGCAAATCTTCCCGACTTTCCGAAGAGTACGTTAAATGGAGAAAGTTTGAGCAGGGGCGCAGCGGGATAAAAGCCCCGGTGAATAGTTGTAACACGTGTTGTTGATCGCCAAGACAACGACTTCTTCATGGGAAGAATGGAGCGGGAGTAATTGTGGTCAATATATTGACAAGCGTTTTGGATCGCTTTTCATCGCGCTTCAATTGGCGGCAAAGTGGCGCCAGTTCTACCTTCCCGATTTACCAGTCAATCAGGCGTTGACTGGCTTTTGGAGGGCGCCTTTGGCAGCTTTTATCTCGGCTATTACGCCTAATTTTTTTTTACGCCAACGACACGACTGATAGAGGGGGTGACAAATGGTGGCGGCCAAAAATATCGCCCGTCTTCATTTGGCGAAACTGAGGCCGATGGAGCATGAATAGAATGTAAGATAATAAGGGGAAGGGATTTGCGGCTAATGCGCTTTCTACTGAAGACAATAAATCTTTTTGTTACTCTTTTCGCTCGTGTAGTCTTCTTTTAAAAACTTGTGGAATTATTTTCCTTTGTATCAGAAGGCAGATAGAACGTTTAGCTGTCAGTGGTGTGGAATATGAACGTGATACTGGATTTATTTCTGCGTCGGAAAGGTAGAGACTCGAGTTGAAATTGTTTTTTGCTTCTGCTTGGATGAGAAATGTGACGAGGAGTTTAATTTATTACCTTTAATATCGACAACACTATATTTTTGCGAAGACACAATTCATAATTAGTTTCAAGTCATTTGATAGTTTCAGTTTTCGACATGCGAACTTTTAATATTTCAATTCAATCAATCGACGAAAAGTTTAAGACCCGGATAGGTTAATCCACTTTAATTCCACTAAATAAAATCCAAATACCTAAAGGTATTTTCTCAGATTACAACACTAAAGCTAACAATTAACAGTATAACCATTTTAAACAAAACTCTACTTTAAATTTAAAAAAAGCGTGATATTTTTTATTAAATAACTTTTATGATCAATTATATGACCATGATCCATTATTAAATGATCCTGAGAAACTTGGGATTATCCTTTGTAAAAGATCCCAAATAAATTAAATAAAACCAAATTAAAATAAATACAAGCCATGTGCAATGCGTATCCAAATTTTTTATATACTTTTTAGTTCTAAATAAAAGTACACATAATTAATTATGCAACAACAGTACAATTAGGCAACATATTAATTTGTAAATGCTATTTGTATTTTAGATGAATTATTTATTTGTTGCAGAAACTTACGAATTAGGAAAAAGAATAGCACAACACATTTGGAATATTGAATTTCCTACACTTTTTAATACTTTATAAAAATGGACTTTATTCTAATGGAAATGAAGTGTGTAGTAGGGCTTCCCCCTTAAAAGCGGGAATCCTTTGGTTTTGATCACTTAAACTGATTCTTCTTTGCCTTATTATATTTTTTAATTATTTTAATTTGTTCTGTAGCTTGTGACTAAAAAGTATATAAGGTACGTTAAAATGGGTCATAGTGTAAAATGTTTTTTTTTAATTTAAATATTAAATTATACACTGTTAATCTTATATTTTTATCTCGTTTTTTTAAAAAAATACTTTATTTAATTATGTGCATTTTAGCAAAAATTATATTTCTGGGTGATTTAATTAAGTCCAACAGTCGGTTTTTTTTTCGAGTATACAAAAAAAGGTGATAGTTTGATGCATGAAAACTTTCTAATAAATACTAGAAAAATCGAGTTATTTATCAATATTTCTGGGTTTTGTATATAAAAAAAACTTTTAATACATTCCAATGAACAAAAATTAGGAAATTTTCCTATTTATTCAGCTTTTTTTTTAATATTTTGAAAAGTGGGAAATGGGTTTTTGAATTATTAATGCTAAAGAATAAGAAATTCGTAAAAATTGAACGATCTTCGACAAAAGTGCGATTATTCAACAAAAATATGAATGTTGAAGCTTATAAATAACAAGAGTTAACAACAATATATATTACATGCATTGTAAATATAAAACAAACTTGTATTACATTGTAATTTTACACAGAAAAAAACTTTTACAATTTTGACATTTTCTCAAACGCTCAGAAGGTTTATGAACCAAAATAACCGAAATATCAATGAATTACAGTCATTAAAAATTATTCAAATTCATTTCTTAACATGCGAGTTTTAGTAGATGCTAATATGAAACAATATTAACAGGCGACAGAATAACGGTGAAATATCCCCATTGAATCTTTTATTAAATTTTGAAAGTTGCCGTTGCATATATATTACATGTATTGTAAATTTAAAGAAAATTATTTTATACAGAAAAAAAACTTTACAATTTTGACATTTTCTTAAACGCTCAGCACGATATGAAATAAAATTAATCTAAATATCAGTGAATTACAATTATTAAAAATTATTCAAATTCATTTCTTAACATGCGAGTTTTAGTAGATGCTAATATGAAACAATATTAACAGACGACAGAATAATGGTGAAATATCCCCATTGAATCTTTTATTAAATTTTGAAAGTTGTCGTTGCATATATATTACATGTAGTGTAAATTTAAAGGAAACTATTTTGTACAGAAAAAAACTTTACAATTTTGACATTTTCTTAAACGCTCAGCACGATATGAAATAAAATTAATCTAAATATCAGTGAATTACAGTTATTAAAAATTATTTAAATTAATTTCTTAACATTCAAGTTTTAATAGACGTGCTAATATGAAACAATATTAATAGACACCAAAATAACGGTGAAATATCACCGATGAATCTTTTATTAAATGGTGACAGTTGTTGATGCATATATATTACATGCATTGCAAATTTAAAGAAATTTATTTTGAACAAAAAAATAAATTACAATTTTGACATTTTCTTAAACGCTCAGCAGGATATGAAATAAAATTAATCTAAATATCAGTGAATTACAGTTATTAAAAATTATTTAAATAAATTTCTTAACATGCGAGTTTTAATAGGTGCTAATATGAAACAATATTAACAGGCGACAGAATAACGGTGAAATATCACCAATGAATCTTTTATAAAATGGTCACATAAAATGGTGGTATGTTGATGCATATATATTACATGCATTGCAAATGTAAAGAAATTTATTTCGAACAGAAAAAAAAATTACAATTTTGACATTTTCTTAAACGCTCAGCAGGATATGAAATAAAACTAATCTAAATATCAGTGAATTACAGTTATTAAAAATTATTCAAATTCATTTCTTAACATGCGAGTTTTAATAGGTGCTAATATGAAACAATATTAACAGGCGACAGAATAACGGTGAAATATCACCAATGAATCTTTTATAAAATGGTCACATAAAATGGTGGTATGTTGATGCATATATATTACATGCATTGCAAATGTAAAGAAATTTATTTCGAACAGAAAAAAAAATTACAATTTTGACATTTTCTTAAACGCTCAGCAGGATATGAAATAAAACTAATCTAAATATCAGTGAATTACAGTTATTAAAAATTATTCAAATTCATTTCTTAACATGCGAGTTTTAGTAGGTGCTAATAAAAAACAATATTAATAGACATCAAAATAACGGTGAAATATCATCGATGAATCCACATAAAATGGTGAGAGTTGTTTGATGCATGCATGACCTTTTAACGGTCTGTGTTTATTGTTCCCATGCCATCTTCCTTGTACTGGAAGTTTAATTGAATACCCCTCTCTTGTTTGTTGCATGCAGGTGGAAATGCAGGTTATCCGCTATTCCCCCCTGTTAAGCTGTATCAATAACTGTTGCTGTATCCGCTATTAAAGATCTCGGCTAGGATACAACTGCTATCGGTCAACATAAATTCATTCCCACGCTTAAACTGAAGAAAGGTTTTCAGAGAAAAGATCAGAATTCGGATGTGGTTTGGAAAGCGAGAAATTTCCGAATGACATCGACCTTTCGTAAAAGACAAATTTCCAATAGCAAGACTTATTGTTAAAAATCACACAGTTAGTGTTTTGTTTAGTTTAATTTCATTTAACTATTTAAGTATTGTATGGCCATAAATCAGTATTTTAATTCAAATTTGAATGATCTTTTGCATATCTATAAATTATATATTTAAAATTTGAAATAATTCGCAAAAATCAAATTTCCGATAGCTTTCGTAAGACTTATTGTTAAAAAGTTAGTGTTAGTTTACAGTTAGTGTTTAATTTAATTTAACTATTTAAGTGTTGTATTTCAATAAATCTATTTTTTGATTCAAACTTTAATGATCTTTTGAATATGTATAAATTATATATTTAAAATTTGAGATAATTTGCAAAAATCAAATTTCTAATATCTTTCATAAGACTTATTGTCAAAAATCGCACAGTTAGTGTTTTGTTGAGTTTAATTTCATTTAACTATTTAAGTATTGTATGGCCATAAATCAGTATTTTAATTCAAATTTGAATGATCTTTTGCATATCTATAAATTATATATTTAAAATTTGAAATAATTCGCAAAAATCAAATTTCCGATAGCTTTCGTAAGACTTATTGTTAAAAAGTTAGTGTTAGTTTACAGTTAGTGTTTAATTTAATTTAACTATTTAAGTGTTGTATTTCAATAAATCTATTTTTTGATTCAAACTTTAATGATCTTTTGAATATGTATAAATTATATATTTAAAATTTGAGATAATTTGCAAAAATCAAATTTCTAATATCTTTCATAAGACTTATTGTCAAAAATCGCACAGTTAGTGTTTTGTTGAGTTTAATTTCATTTAACTATTTAAGTATTGTATGGCCATAAATCAGTTTTTTAATTCAAATTTGAATGATCTTTTGCATATCTATAAATTATATATTTAAAATTTGAAATAATTCGCAAAAATCAAATTTCCGATATCTTTCGTAAGACTTATTGTTAAAAAGTTAGTGTTAGTTTACAGTTAGTGTTTAATTTAATTTAACTATTTAAGTGTTGTATTTCAATAAATCTATTTTTTTATTCAAACTTTAATGATCTTTTGAATATGTATAAATTATATATTTAAAATTTGAGATAATTTGCAAAAATCAAATTTCTAATATCTTTCATAAGACTTACTGTCAAAAATCGCACAGTTAGTGTTTTGTTTAGTTTAATTAAATTTAACCATTTAAGAGTTGTATTTCAGTAAATCTGTTTTTTGATTCAAATTTTAATTATATTTTGCATGTCTATAAATTATATATTTAAAATTTGAAATAATTCGCAAAAATCAAATTTCCAATATCTTTTGTAAGACTTATTGTTAAAAATCGCACAGTTAGTGTTTAATTTAATTTAACTATTTAAGTGTTGTATTTCAATAAATCTATTTTTTGATTCAAACTTTAATGATCTTTTGAATATGTATAAATTATATATTTAAAATTTGAGATAATTCGCAAAAATCAAATGTCTAATATCTTTCATAAGACTTATTGTCAAAAATCGCACAGTTAGTATTTTGTTTAGTTTAATTAAACTTAACCATTTAAGTGTTGTGTATTTCAGTAAATCTGTTTTTTTATTCAAATTTTAATTATATTTTGCATTTTTATAAATTACATATTTAAAATTTGAAAAAATTCGCAAAAATCAAATTTCTGATATCTATTGTAAGACTTATTGTTAAAAATCGCACAGTTAGGGTTTTGTTAATTTTAATTTAATTTTGCTAATATTAATAATGCTTGAACAGAAGCTGAGATTAGCAATATTAAATCACACGTTCGTTTTTGAGAAAGTACAATCACTTAAATTTGAGTACGTCATCGCTCCTTTACGATGCAATTGTACTGCGGTCCAGGTACTCATTTTTAAGTACATACGAACGAAAAACGAAAAAAATAACGAAATCATTATAGGTTGGAAATAAACTGAGAAAGTATAAAAACACATTTCCCAATTCCTTCATCAAGGAACTGATAATAAGATAATTTAGTGATTGATATATAAACAGATTAATCAAATTTCAAATTACTCACAAACATAATACGTGTAGATGAAGAAATCAAATATAAGGTTACTAGCGGGAGATCATTAGGATAATACTTATTAGAAGAGATTAAGATTGCATCATATTCACTTAATGAACTCTGAATACATGGAAACCTGTACATCGTTAGGCTATCTATTTAACTGATTCGACTATTTAAAAGCGGCACTTATTAAAGAAATATTGGCTTTGGAGATTAATCGAATCGTAAGCTTCCATATTATTTATATCTTATTACTTGTGTTAATTCTACAAGTCATAATGATGAAGATACACTGTAACAAAAGTACTTAAAACTGAGAAGCTGAACAAATTCGTTTTTCTTTGAGTACAATTGCATCGTAAATGACGAAGACGTACTTAAATATAAGTAATTGTACTTCCTCAAATATGAGCAGTGAAATTTAATATTGCTATTCTCAGCTTCTATTCAAGACAAACCTGAAATAGTTGTACAGAAGATGTTTTTCACATTATTTGATGTCTATTGCTTAATGGAAAATGAGTTATTTTAACTCAATTCTCTTACTTCCCATTCTTTTGACGCACCTTTTTAACATTTCTTCTGTTTATAACTTCTTCAAGTCTTAATGTTAGTTATATAGCTAAATAGCTAAGGCACTGGACTGCGATGCCTGAAGATCTGGGTTTGATTACCGGTAAGTCGTGGTTGTAATTGTCGATATTTATTGAAAGTGATTTATGAAGGCAGCCTATGCTCTTTTTATTCATTTTTACTCATTTTTAAGCACATGTCTTTTTCAAAAATGAAACTTATGTATTCGGAGCTATGATAAGCATCGAATGTACTAAAAATTAGTACATTTTACTTACTTTTGAATACTTATTTTCAACAGTGTACCTTTTAATTATATAGTGATCAATTAATTCAACTTAAAAGTGTAGGGTGAACAATTCTAGATAAATGATGATATTGTAAAAGAGTTGATAGTTTGAATGGTTTGTTAAGGATTGTTAAGTAATTATTTTGTTGTAATTTGTTGCATCAATTTGATAGCAATTCTCAGGATGTCGGAATATTTTTAAAATGATTTTTTAGTTTTTTTAATACATTTTTACAGAAACTAATAGATATAACAACTTTTCTTATCAAGAAAATCCAATTATTTTCTAAACAAGGAAGCGAGAAAGAAACTGTCAACAGTAACTCACATGATTTGTTAAAGAATAACTTGAAAAACAAATATAAGAAGGGAATTGAATCATTTAAAGCTATCAAAGTACAAACTATGTTAAAAAAATCCCAAATACGTAATATCTGCACACAAAAAAAATCGAAGTTGATTCATGCATTCACAATATATAGCACACTTATGCATAGCTCCGCCCTTTGAAACAGCGGAGCCTGGTGCAAACCAAGCAGGGTAGCCCCTTTTAATTCCCTACATAAACTTATAAGTGGGTTTGGATAGATTCTTGAAAAAGGACAATCGGGATTCTTTAACCTTGTCAGAATGACTATTTTTGTAAGGCTAAAGTCTTGCATTGATCCTTTACCAGTCGTCTGAATTATTCTTTTATTTTTATTGAAGGTTATAAAAAAAACTTTCGACACTAATAAAATTCATCTGAGACTCATATACGCAGAATTTGTAGAAATAGACATGCGTATTGAAAAGATTAAAGGAAGATAACCATCTGTTACTCTTAATAAATAAAGTATAAGGGGAAACGCAAAAAACAATTAATCTGTTTGACACCCATTTATTTGACTTCCACTTTTGAGCGCGGGGCCCCTCCAATAGCGCAGGGCCCCTCCAATAGTGCTGGGCCCCGTGCGGTGGCACGCGCTGTACACCCCTAAGGACTAGGGATGAAACGGATATCCGGTAACTATCCGGTATCCGGCCTATCCGGCTGCTTTTTAACTATCCGGTAACTATCCGATATCCGGAAGTAAAGTGCCGGATATCCGATTTTCCATGCCGGATATCCGGATGAATAAAACATCGAAGATTTTTTTTTGTGGCGATCAATTTTCTTTGTTCTTGCTTTAAGTATTTTCCTGAAAATTTACCAATGTATTCACAGTGTGCAGATTCTCCCTTTAACCAATAGAGACTTTAAAAAAAAAACACTTTTTTTCAAAATTTTTACTTTCAAATTATATTTTTAACGAATCGTTATGGTGGAGGGTCATCACATCTCACAACTAATATAAAGTTGAATAAAAAAATAAATTTCTCAAAAGTTTAAGCAAACTTGAGTTTTCATGTTTGGAATGAAAAGGCATATGGTAAAATTACAATTATAAAGAAATTAAGTGTAAAATGTACAAAACATACGACCATTGCTAGCAGCACCCTAGAATAACCCTTTGTAAATAAAAAAGTTTTTTTGAATGTTTATTTAATTTTGGTATCACTTTAAAGATAAGGAATTGGGAAATATTACAGAATAAAAAAATATTTTTCAATTTTTGACCGATTTCCGTTTTTTCTAGTGTGTATGAAAAGTTATTTTCATAAAAAATAAACTGCCGGATATCCGATCGGATATCCGGCAAAATCTAGTTCGGATATCCGATATCCGGTTTGTAATGTGCGCCGGATATCCGATATCCGGTATCCGGCAAAACCACTATCCGGTTCATCCCTACTAAGGACGACCATGCTTATACAGAGAAAAAAACATACGAGTCGCAATGATATACTCCTCCGTTTAAAGTAGGTTAAAAAGAGCGTAGATACTGGAAAGAACAATGTAATTCATTTCTAAACTAAATGTCTTTGTATAAGAACCGGAAACTATGCATTAATTAGGTTTCTTCAAACCAATAGTCATGGCAAGCTCTCATTTGCACTCATAAACAGGGAAATCATTTATCTTCGATGACACGCAATTAAGCTACATTTTAACACGTCGGAGGAAAAATGATATAAGTTCAACTGAAAGTTCGTGTTATTTAAAGGAAATTAATCGAATGACTTCAGAGCACTTTTCTCAAAAAATCTACTAAATACTTTTTAAAGGATTCAAGTTCAGAGTCCCATACAGGTGGTACAGTACTCTTTTTCTTTACTCATTGAAAATAGGTATACATTACATAAAAAAAATTCTGAAAATGCGATAAAAAGTCATAAATTGAAAAAAGTAAATTATGAGAAATTTTAACAGAGACCGAAGAGAACTTTCAGATAGAAGAATATATTTTAAACATATCCTTTATGTACCAGCTATGTACCAGCTATTTGCATAGCATATTTTGACGAACCAACTCTGATGGCGTATCAAATTCAAACAAAATAGTAGAGTTCAACTACAAAAGAATGGATAAAATATAGAATATTTTTATATTTAGATTAGAGTTTGCTGAAAAAATAAACTTATTTTTAATGAAAATGCTTAAATTAATTTAATTTTATTCTTAATGAAATCTATTTTAAAAAAAGTGTCAGTAGTCTTAATCTATCATATTTTTCTTTAAGTTTTCCTGCAATAACATTTTTCAAATACGGGTACATTTAACATACATGTTGTAAAAAATTTAATTATCCAGAGAATATTATACACTGTTTAAAATGTTTTATCACCGAAAAATTTCTTATGATTTTCAACGGGAAAACTACAGAATATTATCATTTTTTTAGAAAATTCTATGGAATCGATTAAATCTGGATTTTTTGCAAATGCAGAACTATAAATCTTACAATTCCTATATCGCGAATGTAAAATATAAATGTAGGACTATAGATTTAATTTGTGCTTATTATATAAGAACCTTTCATGCAAAAATGCACCTAAATATTAATAATATATCACAATTTTATACAATTGCATTGATTCGAGTATGCTTCACCTAGAATAAAAAAAATCGTATACACCATTACATTTAATGTTAGGTTTTCTATTAGAAAGATAAAATAAACCTGCCCGACAACTGGATCATTTAATTGAAATTTAGACATTTAACAAAAGCCTCAACCCTATTAAAAATGTAAACTATTTTTAAAAATAACATTTATTTTAAATTATTCAAATGTTTTTAAATATACAAAGTATCCAATCACAACTCTTAAAAAGAGCATATTTTTTAGTTGGTTAGTAGAAATAAGTTCGTACGCACTGGAGCTACTCATTGGACTATTGGGGTTCTATATATACCTCGTAGGAAAGACCCGGGAACACTGCTATATAATTTTGAACCATGATTAGGTGATACAAATGAAATGATAGTACAGAACCTAAGATGACACCTCCCTTTCCAAATTCCCATACATCAACCAACGTAAGGAGAGGACATATAAACTGTGAAATATTTAACTGCCACAAAATCTCTCTACACGGATCTTCGATTGGTGACGGATTGTAACTCGCGTACTTCCGATTGCGAAATCACTGCTTTTAAGCCATTGTGAGCCCTGTAAATTACAAGAGGGCAGTTTAAACCTGATATAAGGCACACAGTACCTTAAAAAAATGTAAAATTCTCGATTTTTTTTTAATATTTTCACTGTTATACATATATAATCAAAACTAAGTAAAATGTACTCATTTTTGAATATATTCAATGCTTATCATAGCTCCGAATATATAAGTTTAATTTTTGATAAAGACATGTACTAAAAAATTTGTACAATGAGTAAAAATGAATAAAAAGAGAAATTGCTTGCTTACATAGGCAGCCTTCATAAATCACTTTCAATAAATATAGACAATTACAACCAATATTTACCGGGTATCGAACCCATATCCTTCCATCCTATAGGATAAAGCAACACAGCCCAGTGCCTTATTGTTGTACTACCGGGAGGGATGTGAAGAAGTTATAAACCGAATAAATGTTAAAAAGGTGTGTCAAAATAATGGAAAGTAAGATAACTGAGTTGTAATAACTCACTTTTCATTTAAGAAATAGACATCAAATAAAGTGGAAAACCATCTTCCGAACAACTTTATAAATTTGTCAGGTCGCTTTGTTAAAATGGCTTGAGCAGAAGCCCAGATTAGCAATATTAAATCACACTGCTCCTTTTTGTGAAAGTACGAATACTTAAATAGGGAGTACGTCATCGCTCATTCACAATATAATTCTACTCAAAGAAAAACAAGTATGTTCAAGTACTCATTTTTAAGTACCTTTTTTTACAGTTCTGAAATTGTAATTTGGAATTTTCTAAGAATTACTTTGGAATTCCATAACTAAATCTATATACGTAAATGAGTTATTTGAGATTTTATGCTGGAAATGACAGGTATATTTGTCAAGGAACGAAATGCTTAAATCGTTCTTTATCAGTGTTTGGTTTTCCTTGATATTAAGTTTTTCGAAATGTTAATTATTTTTTATTATTAATGGAGAAATGTATAATTTTTTAAGCATATTGTAAAATATGTGTATATTATAAATTGTCATGCAAATTATATGAGTATCATTTTTTTAATTATTAAAGTTAAAAAATTTAAGTTTTAAGGAAAAAATGCGTGTTATTATAAACAACTAGTTATATAAAAATAACAATCGAACACGTAGTGTATACAAAAAAAAATAATGCCAATTCTTATTTTATTTTAGTTCAAAGGATCTGAGAAATAAATTGGTAAAAAATATAATTATTTAAAAAAACTTTAGCAACAGTTTAATAAATTAAACAGTTTAATAAATTAAACAGTTTAATAAATTAAACAGTTTAATAAATTAAACAGTTTAATAAATTAAACAGTTTAATAAATTAAACAGTTTAATAAATTAAACAGTTTAATAAATTAAACAGTTTAATAAATTAAACAGTTTAATAAATTAAACAGTTTAATAAATTAAACAGTTTAATAAATTAAACAGTTTAATAAATTAAACTGTTTAAAAAATTAAACTGTTTAAAAAAGTAAACAGTTTAAAAAATTAAACAGTTTAACAAATTAAACAGTTTAACAAATTAAATAGTTAAAAAAATTAAAAAGTTAAAAAAAATAAAAAGTTAAAAAAATAAAAAATTTTAAAATTTTAAATAGTTTAAAAATTAAACAGTTTAAAAATTAAACAGTTTAAAAATTAAACAGTTTAAAAATTAAACAGTTTAAAAATTAAACAGTTTAAAAATTAAACAGTTTAAAAATTAAACAGTTTAAAAATTAAACAGTTTAAAAATTAAACAGTTTAAAAATTAAACAGTTTAAAAATTAAACAGTTTAAAAATAAAACAGTTTAAAAATTAAACAGTTTAAAAATAAAACAGTTTAAAAATTAAACAGTTTAAAAATTAAACAGTTTAAAAAATTAAACAGTTTAAAAAATTAAAAAGTTAAAACAATTAAAAAATTAAAAAAAATTAAACAGTTTAAAAAATTAAAAAGTTAAAACAATTAAAAAATTAAAAAGTTTAAAAATTTAAATAGTTTAAAAATTAAACAGTTTAAAAATTAAACAGTTTAAAAATTAAACAGTTTAAAAATTAAACAGTTTAAAAATTAAACAGTTTAAAAATTAAACAGTTTAAAAATTAAACAGTTTAAAAATTAAACAGTTTAAAAATTAAACAGTTTAAAAATTAAACAGTTTAAAAATTAAACAGTTTAAAAATTAAACAGTTTAAAAATTAAACAGTTTAAAAATTAAACAGTTTAAAAATTAAACAGTTTAAAAATTAAACAGTTTAAAAATTAAACAGTTTAAAAATTAAACAGTTTTAAAAAATTAAAAAGTTTAAAAAATAAAAAAGTTTAAAGTAAAGGTAAAGTGGTAATAGACAAATAGACAAATTGGAAAAAAAATCCCTTAATGAGCAAATGGACACCTTCTCTGTAAGAATGTTTCAGATAAGTGAATATATAATAGGGTAAATGAGACTAGCTTCATAGAAAAAAAATAATTTATGTTAATTTAATTTATTTTTGTATCCAAATCGAGGACCTGTGACCAAGGTCAAAACTATCATATTTTTAAATTAACCTTTAACCATCTAGTTCCCAAGTAGGATCTACAACTTAACTTTCTAGTTTCTTAAGGTCTCTAAATAATCAGAACAACTATTACCACTTTTTTGGTATTTTTTAACAGAAAAACTTCAAATAAAGGCTAGTAAATTATGTCATAAAATAAGGCATACTTTCAGAGAAACTAATTAGTTACAAATAAATTACAACGAAAGAAAATTTAAACTAATTCGAAATGGCAAGTTCTCGAGAATAAACGTAAAGTACAGATGGCGCCACCGTTCCAAAATTAAATGAATGAAATTAAAATACATATACTCAAAATATTCATCAAACAGTTTGACACGTGAGTATATTAACCATATCCAGAGTAACGAACACATAAACAAAACACTTCAAATGTAACACAAAGAAAAAATGTCTGGGGAAGAATACAATAACAGCAATTTATGCTTACCTTTCAGGATTATATAAAGGAATAGCTTTCAAAACCTACTGACAGAATGTAACACACAAATATAAGGAAAGGACGCTAAAAATTATTTAAACAAGGTAGATGCAAATAGTGCTCCAAGGCTACTATCTTAATACAAGGAAGTATCTTTGTTCTCTTTTGTTTAATGAACTATACTAAACCTGAAACAGAGTTACAAAATATTTGCTAAATAAAAATGATGGGTTGGAATTAATTTCCAGTATTTAGAGACAATCGAATTTCCTCTTTTTATACATGCACATTAGAACAAGAACTAAAGAATGTTAAATTTGAAATTTCTGATTAACATCTAAATACTGTGAGAAAATACGAAGAGGTTTGTTGGTTTAATGACACATACAGGGAAATATTGTGTACAGGGAACATATAGTCACAGTGAACTATTTGGATTATATGGACTTTAAAGCGCCATCGAACAGTCCACAGAGTACTGCAGTCTCAGAAATAACATTATCATTTTTGAGAATTATGCGATCATCTATTCGTCATAATTTACAATCGTTTCATCATAGAATCACGTGACTTTTGACCAAACAAGAATCCTCAAAATTTGAACGAAGGTCATTTACTCATATTCTCCTTTTCAGAAGAATAGAACCCTACTTTCTCAAAAAGTTAGCAGTGTGATTTAATGTAGCTAATATCAGCTTCTGTTCAAACCATCTTAACAAAGCGATCTGACAAACTTAAAATAATTATTCAGAAGACGATTTTTCGTATTATTTGATGTCGATTCCATAAATAGAAACTGAATTATTACAACTCAATTTTCTTACTTCCCAATCTTTGGGCGCACTTTTTTTTAAAAAAAATTCTCTTATTAATACGTTCTTAATGTTGCCCTGGTAGTTTAACCGCTTAACTAACCAATCCGAGATAACTCAAGTTGGTGTCTATGGAAAATATATGTTATCCCGAGTTAATTGTTAAGGGAAGT
The DNA here is from genome assembly GCA_963932185.1 of Troglohyphantes excavatus. Classification (NCBI taxonomy): domain Eukaryota; kingdom Metazoa; phylum Arthropoda; class Arachnida; order Araneae; family Linyphiidae; genus Troglohyphantes; species Troglohyphantes excavatus. Next base: position 11,685,492 of record OZ010676.1, on the reverse strand, counting down.
GGTTAACGAATAAGGCACTGGACTGCCATGCTGATGATCTGTGTTCGATTCAAGATAAGACGATTGTAAATGGCGATATTTATTGAAAGTGATTTATGAAAGCAGCATATGTAGGCAAGCATATAGTCATTGTACTCATTTTTGAGTAGATTTCTTTTTCAACTTATGTATTCAGAGCTTTTTTATGTATTAAACATTATATTTATTTTCGAGTATCTATTTTTTAAAAAGAAATGGTTTGGTTTACGGAATTTACCATCTCAACTCCTTGAAGTTTATTTGCACAACACCTTAAAAAAATATACTTAAAATGAGTACTTGAACCTACCCGTTTATTTTTGAGTACAATGACATCGTAAATGAGAGCGATGACATACTCAAATTTAAGTAATCGTACTTTCTGAAAAATGAGCAGTGTGATTTAATATTGCTCATCTCAGCTTCTGTCCAAGCTCTCTTAACAAAGCGACATGACAAATTTAAAATAGTTGTTCAGAAGATAGTTTTTCACATTTGATGTCGATTGCTTAAAAGAAAATTGAGTTATTATAACCCAATTACCTTAGTTCTCATTCTTTTGGCACACCCTTTTAACATTTTTTTGTTTATAACTTCTTAACATCGCCCTTCTAGTGCAACGCATCAGGCTTTGGACTGCGGTGCATGAGGATCTGTGTTCGATTCCTGTTAAGTCTTGGTTGTAAATGTTGATATTTATTAAAAGGGATTTATGAAGGCAACCTATGTATGCAAGCAACTGCTCTTTTTATTCATTTTTCCTCATTGTACTCATTTTTGATTACATGTCTTTTTCAAAATTGAAACTTACGAATTCGGAATCATTAAACATTGAATGTACTCAAAATGCGTAAATTTTACTTATTTTCGAGTACCTATTTTTAACAATGAAATTACTGACTGTGGTTTACGGAATTTATCCTTGCAGTTTATTTGCACCAGTCTTCCAAAGAAATGCTAATAATAGGCTGCAAACCACACCGCCTAAGAAAAAGCGTCAGAGGTGTTAGCTCTCATTAATTGCTCCTTTCTGTTTGCATCTGAAGATCGATTAAAAGCCACCTAAATGATCAGCCATTTAGGAGTTCGCACGAACAGAAAGAAATAATGACTTAATCAATAGCACTTTCTATTGCAGCGCTAATTTCACTTAATTAGTCAACTTTAATTGTGATTCGCGGTATTAATTATCAACAATTCAGGTTTTAAGATTCATATTACATGTCAATAAACAGCGGAATTATCGAATTCCTGCGTGTCGGCTGATTTGCGGGGGATTTGCGATCAATCGGGGGGAACGATGAAACACCAATTATCGATTGCAATCCCGCTTTTGCAAAGGATTAATCAACTCTGTTTGTTTTGCGTGATTCATTAGCACTGTTCAGATTCAAAGATACTTTAAATATAATTAGCCCATTTAACAAAATCGGAGGGAAAAAAGAAGTTTCTTTGTCTTTGCCGATATGACCGTTCATAAAATTCGAAATTGGTTTTGGGGGATAAAACTTTTATTTCATCGGGATTCAACTTTGTCATTTGGCATTTAGCTACAAGATAAGACTCATTTGTTACTCGGACTAAGAAGTATCGAATCGGTTTAGGAGTTTCGATAAAACGAATCGTATTTGTGGAAAACTTTTATTACGCTGCTGTGAAATATATTGCTATAAAGATAAGTTAAAAGAAAAGGAAGTATTTGATTTTAGATGACTTAACAATAAGAATTGCATTGCTAATTTGGTTATCATATAATTTCTGTAGTAAAGATCCCTTTTACGGCTCTTGTACTCAATGGATCTTAACACATAAGGTATCAAAAGAAAGAGAATTTTTAGGGGCAGTGGCGAATATTACGTTCATTTCATAAATATCAGAGTTGTTTTTTAAATGTGTTTAAAATATTTAAATATTTAATTTAAACTTAAAAAAAAACGTTTATAGTGCTGCCATCTATGAATGAATAGAATCGTTAAACTTTTATGATTTTTTGGCTATAAGAAATAAGCTAATATATTTCGCCTTTACAACGAATGGGTGTGTGTGGGGGTGTTCATGCGATAATTATAGCACGGGCATGCTAATATTTGATATAATTAGGTTAAATATTAATCAAAAATGGTGATAGAAGTTAGAATATTCAAGCATTTGCTGTATACGCCATACCGTTAAACGTAGTTGTGTCAGTATGATAAATATCGCGTCTCAATGCGACTGAGAGAAGGTTTACGTTACGGTATTGAAATTAGTCACTACCCATACCTCGTTATATCGTACGAAGATACTTTTTCTTTCCAATATTTCTACATAGGTTATACTATATGTACATTTTCATATCTCGTTATATCGTCGAAAATAATTTTCTCTCAACTATTTCTACATAGGTTATACTATTTGTACATCTTCTTATACTTACGATAGCGAATTCAGTAGTTTATAAATGAGTATTCTAGTTTCAAAACCAGATAGATCCATTTTCATAAATTTTAAAGGAGATGCTAAAACTATTGACAGCCACGTACTTTTGGATCTAAACTACGCGTGACTTTGAATGTGGTTTTAGACAGGATTCAGACATTGAAAACTTGTAGTGCATTGAAAACTTGTAAAAACGTTAAAAAAAATGCGGAAATGCAAATCTATAGCGCTCAGTAAAAATAAATCTACTTATCAATAAAGAAAATTACATTGCTTTAATGAATTAGTTGTACAATACTGCTTTATGATAAGCATAATTTTCGGATTCAAAATAGGACATATTTAAATATTTTGGCAGTAGTAACTACATTAATGAACCTAATTTATAAAATTTGATTTTCTAGTACATTAGATTTAAATCTTTGTAGTTCACTGGTGAATACGTTTACCGTTAAGGATTGGATTGAAATCTACAACAGGACATTTCTTTATCTATATATTCCACGCTAAATATTGCAAATATTCATTTATATTTCAACATTTATTCCATGTATGAGGCGGTTCAAGTGATAGTGGTATAAGATCATTGTGACTAACTATTACTTTCTCCACAAAGAGAAACTGGACTCATTTTTGAGATTTTCAGTTTGCCAGTTTGCGATGAAAATACACTGTTAAAAATTGGTGCTCAAAAATCAGTTACTCATTTTTGAGAACTCATTAAATTACACATTTCTGAGTACATTCAATGCTTATCATGGCTCCGAATACATAAGTTTTAATTTCGAAAAAGACATGTACTAAAAAATAAGTACAATAAGTAAAAAAGAGCAGACGCTAGCCTTCATAGGCTGTCTTCATAAATCATTTTCAATAAATATCAGCAATTACTACCAAGACTTATTGGGAATCGAAGCCAGATACTTGGGCCCCGCAGCCCAGTGCCTTATCCGTTGTACTACCAGGGCGAATTGAATAAGTTATGAGCATAATAAATGTTAAAAAAAGTGTGCCAATAGAATGGGAAGTAAAATAATTGAGTTGCAATACCTCAGTTTCTATTTAAGCGATTGACATCAAATAATGTGGAAGACCATCTTCTGAACAACTATTTTAAGTTAATCAGGTCGCTTTGTTAAGATGGCTTGAACAGAAACTGAGATTAGCAATATTAAATCCCACTGCTCACTTTCGAGAAAATACTTACTTAAATTTGAGTACGTCATCGCTCACTTATGATGCAATTGTACTCAAAAATAAAAATAAGAAGGTTGAGATACTAATTTTAAGTACCTTTTTTTTACAGTGCAAGCAGGGCCCTAGAATAAAACTTTGTAAATAATAAAATTTTTGGAATATTTATATAATTTTGGTAAGAAGGTAATGAATAATGGAACATTTTACTGCAAAAAATATTTTGTAATTTTTGGCCATTTCCTGCTTTTTCTGTGTATACGTACACATTAAGTATAATTCTCTGTGACCATCTCCATCCCAAACCGGACACGACCACCCTATTCTTTAAAACGAACCCTCCAATGCGACTTTCACACCGAGCGCATTGTGCCGAATCAGAATGACTGTCCGATACGAAATCGAACGACTCCCACCTCCTTTGTACGCCAGATAATATGGGAAGTTCCCACCTCCGACATTCCTCTCCGAAATTCCTCTCCGAACTCCTTTTCCCTTTCGGAAGCAAGGAAAGAATCACGATGACAACGTGGAAATGTCACGTGAAGAGAGGAGTTGGCGATCCGCCAGATCACCATCAATTTAGACTCATTAACATGATAATGGTGCCATTAAAAGTAGGTATTCCTGCACGCATCCCCTCTTCCTCCCCCCTCGAACTTCAATTCAGTTCAGTTGTGAGACCATTTTGATGGACGACAATGGGAAAGACCATCTTCACCTGAGATTGGTAGGATCACTAGAGATATGTAACGGTAAGGGCGTCATCTGATGAAGTGAGTTTCGAAGGGGTTTCTTAAATGACATTCTTATTTCTTATATATCTTATATATGACATACATAAACGGTGCGACTTCCCTTCAAGGAATACAATGTTTTAATAACGTGTAAGTAAATACGTTTTTCCAACGTGCGAGTAATTTCGTTTTTCTGAGGTATAAGTAACTACATGATTTGACGTGTAAGTTAGTAGGTAGTTCCGACGTATAAATAAATCAATGACTATTAATTAAATATTAAATGAAATTCTTATTTCTTATATATGACATACATAAACTGTGCAACTTCCCTTCGAGGAATACAACGTTTTAATAAAGTGTAAGAAAATACGTTTTTCCAACCTGCGAGTAATTTCGTTTTCCTGAGGTATAAGTAACTACATGATTTTGTTGTGTATGTAAGTAGATTATTACGATGCACAAATAACTCAATATGACTATAATTAAATCTTAAAGGACATTCTTATATATGACATACATAAACGGTGCGACTTCCCTTCGAGGAATTCGAAGTTTTAATAACGTGTTAGAAAATACACTTTTCCAACGAGCGAGTAATTTCGTTTTTCTGAGGTATAAGCAACTACATGATTTTGATGTGCATGTAAGTAAATTATTACGACGCATAAATAATTCAATGACTATAATTAAATCTAAATTGACATACTTGTATATGACATACATAAACGGTGCGACTTCCTTTCGAGGAATACAATGTTTTAATAACGTGTAAGTAAATACGTTTTTTCAAAGTGCGAGTAATTTCGTTTTTCTGAGGTATAAGTAACTACATGAATTTTATGTGTATGTAAGTAAGTTATTCCGACGAATAAATAACTCAATGACTATAATTAAATCTTAAATGACATTCTTATATATGACATACATAAATGGTGCAACTTCTCTTTGAGGAATACAAAGTTTTAATAACGTGTAAAAAATACGTTTTTCCAACGAGCGAGTAATTTCGTTTTTCTAAGGTATAAGTAACTACATGATTTTGATGTGTATGTAAGTAAATTATTACGATGCATAAATAACTCAATAACTATAATAAAATCTTAAATGACATTCTTATTTCTTATATATGACATACATAAACGTATCAATGTCCTTCATAAAACCTGCAAAAAACCTTCATAAAAACCTGCAAAAACCTTCAATTTTTAATCATGAAGGGAAAATGCAGATATTTTAAAGTTTTATGCAGGAAAATTAAAAACTTCAAAAAAATTGCAGTTTTTTGTTTCAATATCCTTTATAAAACCTTCAAAAAACCTTCAATTTGACAATTTTGATGAAGGTTTCATGCTGACTTTTTTTGCTGGGTAAGCATCGAATATAATTTAAAATTAGTACATTTTATTTGTAAAAAATAGGTATTTGAAAATAGTGTACATATTTATTTTCATCATGCTTAAAAGTTTGTGAGCCCTCACTGCACTATTTATATCATTGGACGCAGCAAAGCATTCCATCTTCATCAAAATGCGCGCAAGTGGCCGGGAAGTCCCCCTCCCATATTCTACTTTAAATTAACCTTTACAGAAAACTCTTGTATATAGAGGGAAAATAATTCTAATTGATTCTATTCCACAAGGCGCTGTCGGCATTTGCGCCTGCCACGGCTTTCTAATGATCGCCTTGTCTTCGATAATGCATGCTGTAATTAACTACATTAGCATATTTATTAACTGTTGATTTTCCAGATGTGTATTGCATTTTGTCCAGGAATTCTTCAGTTTTACGGCCCGATTAACCTTTTAAATGATTTCAAACAATTCCGGGGGCGCAAGACAATTTTCGATAATGTGCATTTTGACCAATTTTGCATTACTAGGGGCTAATTGAAACTGTACCAATCAACGTAGGGAGCGTTCAGCATTTTGATGGGCACAGAATAATTATCTTTGCACTGACTGAATCCATTTATATTTATCCTTTAGAATGCACAAATTTAATTTTAAATATAATGTAATAATTATATAATTTATTAATGATTAATGGATAAGCAAATATCTAGTTTTAAAATTTTATTTTGGGGACGCTTATATAACATAAAAAGTTACTTTTAAAAATTTAGCTTTTTACAATGGCAGAATTGAATTGTGAATTCCGAAAAGGGCTCACTGCAAAAAATAGGTACTCAAAAATAAATCAAATGTACTCATTTTTGAGTACATTCGATGCTTATCATAGCTCTGAATAAATAAGTTTCAATTTTGAAAAAGACATGTACTCAAAAATGAGTTTAATGCATGAAAATGAATAAAAAGAGCAGGTTCTTGCCTACGAAGCTGCCTTCATAAATCATATTCAATAAATATCGATAATTACAACCAAGACTTACCGGGAATCGAACCCATATCTTCAGACACTGCAGTACAAAGCTGCTCATCGCACATTTGCGATGTAATTGTACTAAAAAAACGAGTACGTTCATGTACTCATTTTAAGCACCTTTTTTTACAGTGTGTATATACATGAAAATAATAGAATCAATTTCGAAAAAAATCAATTCGAGTTGGGCCTTTTCCAAAATTTGTAATTCAATTTTTTTTAGAATATTATAATGGCCACTACTTAAAATGCATTAATCAATATAAATGATTAGTATTCGTTCTTTTCTCTCTTACATAGTATTTCTGAACATATAAAAAAAGTATGTCTACTGACAATAATGCAATGGATATTTAAAAGGTGCACATGAACATGTAAGTTCTCTCTCTAATAGCAGTTCTTGGCTTCTTTCCCCCCCCCCCCCCCTCCCAATAAGTCATAAAATCTCTAGTAATGCCAAGAAATAGGGTGTGAAACCTTATTGAAAAATGCGAACTCGTACATTGTAAAAAAAAAGGTACTTAAAATGAGTACCTGAACCTACTCGGTTTTTTTGCGTGCAATTGCATCGTAAATGAGTGATGACGTATTAAAATTTAAGTAATCGTACTTTCTCAAAAATGAGCAGTGTGATTTAATATTGCTAATCTCAGCTTCTATTCACGCCATCTTAACAAAGCGACCTGATAAACTTCAAAATAATTGTTCAGAAGATGGTTTTCCATATTATTTGATGACAATTGCTTAAATGGAAACTGATTTATTACAATCAATTATCTTACTTTCTTTTCTTTTGGCACACCTTTTAAACATTTCTTGTGTTTATAACTACTTCACGTCGCCCTGGTAGTACAACGGATAAGACGCTGGACTGCAGTGCCAGAATATCTGGGTTCGGTTATCGGTAAGTCTTGGTTGTAATTGATTATATTTATTGAAAGGGATTTATGAAGAAAGCCTATGGAGGTAAGCAACTGCCCTTTTTACTCACTTTACTCATTTTTGAGTGTATATATATATTTAAATGAAAGTTATGTATTTGGAGTTATGATAAACATCGAATGTACTCAAAAATGTGTATATTTTACTTATTTTGATTATCTATTTTTAACAGTGTAGAGGAGCAAAAGCAGACAACTTTTAAAAATAAAATAATTATTTTAGGTTAAAATTATTTATCAAAAACAAAGTTATTATAATTAAATAAATTCATTATAGTTTGTTTTTTAATTGAGCCCTTTAGTTGTGTAAATCAAATAGATACAAATTGTCAAAAAATCGTTTAGAAATTTTTTTTACAAGTTTTTAATACAAGTTTTAATACAAGTTTTTAATAATCTTACAAATCAAGCTTGACCAAAAGTGTCTAAATCCAGTCTAAAAATGCATTAAAAATCATCTTTCAAATCCAAAAGTACGTGACTATCAATCCTTTTTAGCATTCTCCTGGAAAAAATATATAAACGGATCTGTCTGGTTTTGAAACTAGAAAGCTCAATTATTAAGAAATATTTTTTACTGGTTATACAACACAAACTAAGCTTAATTATCACACCCTAATATATTGCACAGAGATATTTGTGCGTAAATCATAAACGTGAAATTAGCTTTCATACAGCATTTGTCTGAGAAAATTTACAACGCTCGTAACCTTCAGAAAAGTAATTTGTATCGCAATTCCTGCATTTGAAATTACATGATATAGGACAGTATATAAATGTACTTGTTTCGTCTACTATGCATGCTTGAAGATAAGTTGTCCCACACAAAACACAGAGAACAGCATATTTATCAGACGCAACAAGAACCGCCTTGTCAAAGCATTATTTGGGTTATTGTGGCATCGAAGAATAACAAACAACTCTGCCGGTGGGAAAATCGAAACGGCAAAAGCCTCTATCGGGTTCCAGCACAAAAATGTTGGCATGGAACAATCAGCTTAAAACCATTCACAAGCATGACTATTATGAGACGATCTCTTGCTGTTAGTTATCTTCTATTTTTAAATCAATTGGATATTTACTGTGAATAGAGGCTAACAATGAAATTAAAAAGACCGACAATAAAATCCGTACCAGCTAAAATGATCCAATGCCAAACTGTAGAAGGCGTCAAATGTTGCCAAAAATATCCAAATTCTTACAACGAAAATGAAAGAAAAATCGTTGTTTTTTTTTCTCCAAATTTTGATGTACTATAAATTGTCAAATTGTATAGAATATTTAGTGCGTTTTTTAAAATTTAATTTGATACTTAACCTATTTTCATGACAAATAAAAAAAAATTTGCAAATTTAACACTATGTCAATCATAAATATTAATTATGTTCTTGCAAATTATTTGTAAAATTCTATATATTCAGTAATTTTACAATAAAATTTCAAAATTTTAAAACAAATCTAGACATCATAAAGTGTATATTTTTGTATATATTTTGTACATTAAAGAAATAAAATACAGTTGAACTCCAATTATCCGGATCAATTGGGACCAGATTGCATCCGGATAATCGAGTGTCCGGATAATTGGATAATTCACGAAAAAAAGGTTATTTTTTAGTAAAAACACAAAGTTTACTTTAGTATATAATGTAATTTAATGACTATTAAAAACAATGTCATTCACCGATAAGAAACTTTTTAAATGTATATTTTTTATAATATGTAAATGTGTATTATTTCTTTTGTCTCAAAGCGATCCGGATAATTGACGATCCGCTTTTGTTTGATTCGGATAACTGGAGTTCGGATACATTACAAACTAAAGCAAAATTCGTTTTTTTTACTAAGAAATAAAAAAAATTCGCGAGTTATCCAATTATCCGTATATTTGATTAACCGGATGCAATCTGGTCCCAATTTATCCAGATAATTGAAGTTCAACTGTATTTTCTTTATTGTACAAAACTTATACAAACATATGCATTTGATGATGTTTAGATTAGTTTTAAAATTTTATTGTAAAATTATAATGTATTTCTAAAAATATATGACAAAGCATCTAACATTAAAATTTGTTATCTGACTTTTTAAAACCTAAGTAGCTTAAAGTTTAACAATAATGCAATATTATAAATCCTGTGGATACATTACATACTAAAGCAAAATTTGATTTTTTACTAAGAAATAACGTTTTTTTTATCCAATTATCCGTATATTCGATTAACCGGATGCAATTTGGTCCCAATTGATCCAGATAATTGAAGTTCAACTGTATTTTCTATAATGTACAAAACTTATACAAACATATACATTTTATGATGTTTAGATTAGTTTTAAAATTTTATTGTAAAATTATAATGTATTTCTAAAAATACATGACAAAGCATGTAACATTAAAATTTGCTATCTGACTTTTTAAAACCTAAGTAGCTCAAGGTTTAAGAATAAAGCAATATTAGAAATCCCTTAGCACACTGTTAAATTTTCAGTTCAACGATGTTCCATATCTTGGTGCAAAACAGAGGTCTACACAATATTATGGTGGAATCTAGGTTGAACCAAAAATCCTTTATAAAAAAAAGCAAAGGTTTCACCGACAATTGATTCAACCTCTTTAACTGCAACCGAAATTTTCGCTGTCGATACATCAACAAGCCGAGAATCTCCTCCAAGAAAGACAACGACGAACAAGGGCGCCCGTGGCCCAGTGGATAAAGGCGTTCAGCTATGAATCAGAGAATTCATAGTTCGAGCCTGATCGGCGACAAGTTGACCTCTGGCGATCGGAAGGTTGCCAGCTACGCTACAGAAATACTACTAATAAAATACTAAGAAACTGGAATTTTAAGTTTTATGCAACGTTATGAGGTTTGGTGCACCGTTTCACCACTAAACCATACGTGGTAGCACCGTAAAACGGTGAAACTAAGCGCCAAATGTTGAATGCAGCTAAATGGGTACCAAAGCTTGGTGCAAGGTCGTAATTATTTTTAACAGGGCATTTAAAAGTTAAACAACCGTAAATTTAAAAACAAAATATCGTCCGAAATATAATTTGGTAAAAAATTTAAATTAAAAAGTCCTTGTTTTGTTCTTTCATTGTGTTATTTACATCATTTATTATTATGTAAAAACGTTCTAACTCAAAATAAGGACTATCGACCGTTATAAGTATTTCGGCAGACTTCCTTTCTTGAATTATAGTTGAAAATTGCAAATGGCCAAACTCCCTTCGCTGCCTGATAATTTGATATTTTGTTCATTAATTCAGTTCGTTGCATTCAATTAAGCCGAAGAATTTCATTGGGTGGATTGAAGCGTGCCTTCGTGTATTAGAAAGGCATTCAAAGCCTATTTCATAGCAATTGAAATGGAAAGAAGGTATTTTATAACTACTTATTTAACTAAGTATTTTATCCCCATTCCCCAAATTATATCTTAAATATAAACGTTAGTTAAGAGTAATAATCTGCTCACTCCATTTTTTTGGCTAAAAATCGTTTTGCTAATTTTAAAATTAACCCATGGAAGAAGTTTACATTTATTTTTCATTATATTATAAAGTTATTTAAATTCTTTCAATGATGTTTGCGTAAAATGAAAAATATTCCCTAATTAAAACAAATTTTAGTATTTTAAATGAAATATTTTATCGCTTAAATATGTCAACGTCTAAATTTATTGAATTTTAGAAAATTATTTTAAATTAAAATGTTTTTTTTTCTTAATAACAATAACAAATCTATAAAATAATAACTTTATTCACAAATTGCCAAAATAGACATATATCCAATTTTATGAAATTTTTACGTCCCTGTCTTAGCGGTGATTCGAACCCCGACAAATTGCGTGACAGCCCAGTATGCTATCACTTACATGCAGAACCATGTGATATTTGTAGCTTATGAAATTATCAAATAAACATTTCGCCTCTTGGATTCCTCCGTAAGCAAGCATAAGTTAAGGCCTGGCTAAGCTACTGTATACTAACAATAATTATTGCGATACTTTAATTACAGATATGGGCACCCAAGACCAGGGTGGAGGTTAAATCAAATAGAAATATCAACTTAGAAATAACAAATTGACAAAATACCACTTGGATCAATCCCAAAGCAAATATAAGATAAGTCCTCACTAAGTTACTGCATACGGTCCTGGTTAAAGAGCAAATTTGAAATGGCCAAAAAGATCGTCCTCTTTTGCCCTTCAAAATAATTATTGCAATGCTTTAATTAAAGATAAGGGCCAAGAACAGGGCGGAGGTTAAATCAAATAGAAATATCAACTTAGAAATAACAAATAGAAATATCAACTTAGAAATAACAAATAGAAATATCAACTTAGAAATATCAACTTAGAAATAACAAATAGAAATATCAACTTAGAAATATCAACTTAGAAATAACAAATAGAAATATCAACTTAGAAATATCAACTTAGAAATAACAAATAGAATAGGTCCTGGTTAAAGAGCAGATTCATATCAACTTAGAAATAACAAATAGAAATATCAACTTAGAAATATCAACTTAGAAATAACAAATAGAAATATCAACTTAGAAATATCAACTTAGAAATAACAAATAGAAATATCAACTTAGAAATAACAAATTGACAAAATACCACTTAGATTATTCCCCAAAGCAAATTTAAGATAATCAATGGCTAAGCTACTGCATACGGTCCTGGTTAAAGAGCAGATTTGAAATGGCCAAAAAGACCGCCACTTTTTGCTCTTCACAATAATTATTGCAATGCTTTAATTACAGATAAGGAGACCCAAGACCAGGGCGGAGGTTAAATCAAATAGAAATAACAAATAGAAATATCAACTTAGAAATAACAAATAGACAAAATGCCACTTTGACCCCTCCCAAAGCAAATATAAAATAAATCCCCGCTAAGCAACCGCATACGGTCCTGGTTATAGAGCAGATTCGAAATGTCCAAAAAGACCACCACTTTTTGCTCTTCACAATAATTATTGCAATGCTTTAAATACAGATAAGGGCCAAGACCAGGGCGGAGGTTTAATCAAATAGAAATAACAAATAGAAATATCAACTTAGAAATAACAAATAGAAATATCAACTTAGAAATAACAAATAGAAATATCAACTTAGAAATAACAAATAGAAATATCAACTTAGAAATAACAAATTGACAAAATACCACTTTGACCCCTCCCAAAGCAAATATAAGATAAGTCCTCACTAAGCTACTGCATACGGTCCTGGTTAAAGAGCAGATTAGAAATGGCCAAAAGATCGTCCCTTTTTCCTTTTCACAATAATTATTACAAAGCTTTAATTACAAATAAAGGGACCCAAGACCAGGGCGGAGGTTTAATCAAATAGAAATATCAACTTAGAAATAACAAATTGACAAAACACCACTTGGATCCCTCCCAAAGCAAATTTATGATAATCCCTGGCTACGTTACTGCATACGGTCCTGGTTAAAGAGCAGATTCGAAATGGCCAAAAAAATAGTCCCTTTTTGCTCTTCAGAATAATTATTGCAATGCTTTAATTACAGAAAAAGGGACCCAAGACCAGGGTGGAGGTTAAATCAATAAAAGTTTAAGTTTAATATAGTTAATTATAAGTATAAAGAAAAGAGCAGGTTAAAGGAACAGGTTAACCTATTCGTTTTACACCAAATTCTTTCACAAGAAGATAAATTTAAAAATAACAAATTCACAAAATAACTATATTTTCTTCGAGTTGAAGAACACTAGCATGCCCGTGAGATATTTATCGCATGAACAGCCCCCTACCAAGCGAATATATTATAGCCAAAATATATAAAAAAAATAATTATCGATTCTATTCATAGATGGCAGCACACCAACGGCTCGTTTAAAAACTGGTTGGAAACTAATTATTTTTAAACACAGTTACAAAAAGAACAACGTTAATATTCATGAGACAAAAGTACGATTCGCCACTGCTCCGTGAAATTCTTTTTTTTTACACCTCACATGTTAAGATCCGTCGTGTGTGAGACCCGCAAAAGGGATTTTTACTACTGAAATAATATATATGATGCTTTCCCCGCTAAATTTAAAGAACAGGGGAGAAAGATCAATGTTTTTTTGTCTTCTCATCCCTGTTTAGAAGGTAAAGTGTCTACCTGAGTTAACAAACTTAATCAGTATCTGAAAAATAATATAATTTTTTTTATGTTATAGTCATACGAAATTTTTTTTCGCTTATTTTGGTAGTTCAAACATTTTCATTAATTTCAAAAACCATTTTAATTTATTTCCCACAATTTTCAGAGAGAGAATGCAAAACTGTTGCTGTTTATTCCAATCCATAAATTAAATAAATACGAATGCAATAATGACATTTTTTAAAAAATCATCCGCCTTGGGCAGTTACGCTTTCTATTTGTGTCATAAACCGCTAAAGTAGACATCTCTACTTTTTGATATGTCCGAATATATTAAAATAAAGAACTTAACAACGAATCTCATTACGTAAAAACATGATTGATGATAATTATTTCGAATATCAATTACAACAACAACAAAAATCAATAAAGGAAAAATCATAAACAAATAAACATATCCCCTTTTTCAAACTTTAAATTAATATTTTTTTACTACAAAGCAGCAAAACAAAAAGGGAATTAACCACTATTAGAATTTCACTCTCATTTCATCTGTGATTTGTGACCAGAATCCTAAACATCCCCTCCACATTAATTACTATTTGAGCGGACAAATGGAAAAATAAGTAATTAATTCGAGTGAGTCACTTTAAAAGGAAGAGTTAAGGCACGTCTAGCATCCTAATTTGTCGTTATCTGTTGATAGGAGATAAGGAGACGAAATAGCATCAACAAAGCCATAAATACCAGATGCAAGGCATTGCAGGGAACAAGGTCACCCGGTTTCATTATCACAGAGCTTTCTGTCCTTGCTGAACAGAATACTAACTGTTAAGATCACATTTTTGCAATATTTGAAATCGGATTGGTGTTGTAAAGTAACGTTTCTGAAAATCTTAATTTGCAATGTTGTTTTGTTGCGACCGATGTCTGCGTTTTTAAGGGTTCATATCTACAGTTCATGGTTGGTTAAAAAAAGCTATACAGTCTGAATGTTCGATTAAGAGGGTATTTTAGATTTACCTAAAAGGACAATGATTCGTCAAATTGCGTATTTTTTATATTTGTATACGTAAAGTAAAAGCGTAATCAATTTTGCAGTTAAGTTGTTAAGTGCCATTAATACCTACACTGTAAAAAATATGCTTAAAAATGAGTACATGAACGTACTTGTTTATTTAAGTACAATTGCATCGTAAATGAGCGATTACGTACTCAAATTTAAGCAACCGTATTTTCTCAAAAATTAACAGTGTGATAATCAATTTTGCAGTTAAGTTGTTAAGTGCCATTAATACCTACACTGTAAAAAATATGCTTAAAAATGAGTACATGAACGTACTTGTTTATTTAAGTACAATTGCATCGTAAATGAGCGATTACGTACTCAAATTTAAGCAACCGTATTTTCTCAAAAATTAACAGTGTGATAATCAATTTTGCAGTTAAGTTGTTAAGTGCCATTAATACCTACACTGTAAAAAATATGCTTAAAAATGTGTACATGAACGTACTTGTTTATTTAAGTACAATTGCATCGTAAATGAGCGATAACGTACTCAAATTTAAGCAACCATATTTTCTCAAAAATTAACAGTGTGATAATCAATTTTTGCAGTTAAGTTGTTAAGTGCCATTAATACCTACACTGTAAAAAATATGCTTAAAATGAGTACATGAACGTACTTGTTTATTTAAGTACAATTGCATCGTAAATGAGCGATTACGTACTCAAATTTAAGCAACCGTATTTTCTCAAAAATTAACAGTGTGATAATCAATTTTGCAGTTAAGTTGTTAAGTGCCATTAATACCTACACTGTAAAAAATATGCTTAAAAATGTGTACATGAACGTACTTGTTTATTTAAGTACAATTGCATCGTAAATGAGCGATTACGTACTCAAATTTAAGCAACCGTATTTTCTCAAAAATTAACAGTGTGATAATCAATTTTTGCAGTTAAGTTGTTAAGTGCCATTAATACCTACACTGTAAAAAATATGCTTAAAAATGAGTACATGAACGTACTTGTTTATTTAAGTACAATTGCATTGTAAATGAGCGATTACGTACTCAAATTTAAGCCACCGTATTTTCTCAAAAATTAACAGTGTGATAATCAATTTTGCAGTTAAGTTGTTAAGTGCCATTAATACCTACACTGTAAAAAATATGCTTAAAAATGTGTACATGAACGTACTTTTTTATTTAAGTACAATTGCATCGTAAATGAGCGATTACGTACTCAAATTTAAGCAACCGTATTTTCTCAAAAATTAACAGTGTGATAATCAATTTTTGCAGTTAAGTTTTTAAGTGCCATTAATACCTACACTGTAAAAAATATGCTTAAAAATGAGTACATGAACGTACTTGTTTATTTAAGTACAATTGCATCGTAAATGAGCGATTACGTACTCAAATTTAAGCAACCGTACTTTCTCAAAAATTAACAGTGTGATTTAATATTGCTAATTTCAGCTTCTGTTCAAGCCATCTTAACAAAGCGAACTGACAAACTTAAAACAATTGTTCAGAAGATGGTTTTCCACATTACTTGATGTCGATTGCCTAATTTTAAAATGAATTGTTACAATTCAATTATCTGACTTCCCATTCCTTTTGGCGAGCTTTTTTAACGTTACTTCCGTTTATAATTTCTTCGCGTCGCCTTGATAGCTCAACTGTTAAGACTCTGGACAGTGGTGTTGGAAACCTGGGTTCGATTCCTTGTAATTCTAAGTTGTAACTGATATGGGTTTCTTATTTCAGTTTATGTTTAATGTAGTTAGGTATAATTAAATTTAAAATATAGTGGCAAATAAAAATACAAATTCAAATAACGACCACAAACTACAGCCTCTAAGCCCATCTAGGTTGGTCCTATTTAATGCATATAATACAGATCCATTGCCCATTTAAAACTATTGTACTTACTCCTGACGAATTCAAACCTTTTTCAGTCACACTATTTCTTTTATCTATTACTCTATTATTAAAAAAGCAATGTTTTCTACTCTCCTGATTACATAAGGATTTGTATAACTTGTACTTAAGTAACTAGTACATGTGAAGAACATTTCATTCTATATTTTCATAATTTCTATGGACGACAGATTATGTATGATTGGAACTGAAGGTATACTGTTAAAAATAGGCATTCAAAACTAAGTAATATATACAGATTTTTAAATACTTTCGATGCTTATCATGGCTCCGAATACGTAAGTTACATTTTTGAAAAAGATATATACTGAAAAATGAGTACAATAACTAAAAATGAATAAAAAGAGCAGATGCTAGCCTGCATAGGCTACCTTCATAAATCATTTTCAATAAATATCGACAAATTAAACCAAGACTTGCCGGGAATCGAACCCACATCTTTAGGCACTGCTGTCCGTTAAGCTACCAGGGCAACGTGAAAAAGTTGTAAACAGAAAAAAATGTTAAAAAGGTGTGCCAAAAGAATGGGATGTAAGATAATTGAGTTGCAATAACACAGTTTCCATTTAAGCGATCTATATCAAATAATGTGGAAAACCATATTCTGAGCACTTTTTCTTTTAAGTTTGTCAGGTCGCTTTGTTAATATGTCTTGAACAGAAGAAGAGATTAGCAGTATTAAATCACACTGCTCGTTTTTGAGAAAGTATGTTTACTTAAATTTGAGTACGTTATGGCTCATTTACGATGCAATTGTACTCAAAGAAAAACGAGTAGATTCAGGTACTCAATTTTAAGTACGATTTTTTTACAGTGTATGGACGCCGCATTATATTGGATTGGAACTGAAAGTAGATTACGAGTTTTTCCCTATATTATTCAATTATGTTTTTTTTTTTTAAATATTTCAATATACAAATATTAAGTCCACAAAAAATTATAAATTAGTTATTACACATGATTCTAGAGTTATAAGTAGCTCATTTATAAAATAGTTCCCTTTTTGAATGCAATTTGAGATTGAGATAAAAAAAAGTATTTAACTTTCTCATTAATACTTAAACTATCTTTCAGTGACTGTTCCATACAGTCCTGCCAGTGTTTCTCGTGTATAGGCGAACTGCGATGTATTTTTTTTTCATTGATTTGTAGATTACTCACAAACTTTTTAACAAAAGTAAGCAAAAAAAATTATTGCTAGCATTGTGAAAACAGAAGGGGTAAATAAAAGGAAGGGGTAGAATATCGCCAAGTTCCAGAAAAAGATCAAGGTCAGTATAAAGAGTCAGGTTCCTTTGGCGAAACTTATTGGAAATCAGATATAAACAAAACAAAAAAAATATGAAGATAATCAACTTGGAAGCGCAATAACTTATGATGAAAGATAGCGAAAAACTAGTTTTTCGTTCATTTTCAATAAATAAAACATCAAACAGTAATAATTGTATGACTTGAAGGGGTGATATGAACAAAGAGGAAATTTTATTTTATATTTCAGTAAAACCATTCGTAAAGAGTTCACTAAATATTTCATTGTAATAATAACAACCCCTTAACACGTTCGCGACCGGCCACGCACAAGCGCGTGATACGTTCTTCACAATAATGCATAGAAGGCAATAATCGACTTGCATCCTTTTAGACATCGGCAGTGAACATGTTTAGCGCAATTTATAATTCTACACTGTAAAAAAGAACGGTACTTAAAAATTAGTATCTGAACCTACACTGTTAAAAAATTCCGTTCAACGTTGTACCATAACTTGGTGCAAAATGTAAGTTTTCAACTTGTTGCACCATATCATGGTGCAAGCTAGGTTGAACCAAAAATTTTTTATCGAGAATGGTGCCAGCTTTCACCAGAAAGTTGCAATAACTGCAACCGAAACTTCGCTGAATCTACGAACCGGCTCGACGAACCGGGGAATTCCCTTCTTATTAATGTTAACGTATCGGACTATGTTAATCGAATATCAAAGTAAGTTTAAATGTTTTATTTCATGGTTATTGTAATTAAATGTTTGTTTTATGATGTTTAAGTGTTTTTACTCATATAAAGTTCAAATATAAACAGATTAGTATAAAGTCGTTGTCAACTACGGCCGTTGTTATTCTGTTGCTTTTCAAGATCCCAAGTCCGAATTTTAACCAATGAAAATTGATTGAAAATTTTAGCTTTATAAATAAAATATATTTCTATGTTTTAAATCGTGAGTAATATATTTTTTAAATTAAACGAACAATATGCGGTCAAACACTTAGCATTTTTTTAACCTTTACAATGCTAAACTTGTTTGTTTACTATGTAAAGTCAATGGGAAAGTACGTAAAAATTACGTATGGTTTGTATTCTAGGGTTAAATTTCAGTTGAGTCCGCATAATATACAATAAATGGATTGTTTAAATTTAAGTATAAAGAAACACTTTGCCAAAACATGTAAAACACTGGGGGAAAAATTTAACTTTAATGCAATGTTTGAAATGTAGATAATTTTGCTGACTACCAACATACTTTGTTTTATTTAAGCTAGTATTCATTTAAGTGTACTCATTACTTCAGTAAAATAAGTCCATCTAGTTAAAATGTATTGTACGGCCCCCTTGGATGTGGTGAGATTTTTGAAAAGGCTAGGTTGGTTCCTAGAAAACGATTCCCCCGCCAAATGTAATATTTGGCGATAATATATAAACAATAACATTTTCATTTTGGCAACCTTGCCTAGAGGAAAATAGAGTTCTTTAATTGGCAAAAAAAAAGGGTTTTGTCGCCAATAACATGTTAGTGTATTATAACATCGAATTAACATGTTAGTGTAGTATAACATTGAATTTTGAATATTGGGCCAAGGGGCACCGTGTTCTAAGAATTTACCAAAAGCTGTATTCGCATTGCTACCACGTTGTTGGCAACAAAAAACGGTTTTGTTTCCAACATAAGAACTCCATTTCCCCCCTGAAGGGTTGTCGAAAATGGTAACTGTTAAAAGCTGAGGGTCCGTACAGTACATTTTAACCTTCATAAGTGACAATACTAATTTTCAGTTTGTAAAATAATTGTATTGTCAAATATCTATTACAAAATACATTATTCTTGTTGAAAGAGTTCCGAGCCCATAATCAAAAGGGTTGTATGTTTATTTTTTGTTTTTGCCAAACAACCTGTTGTTGGCTGTTGTACGTTAAATTTATCATGGTACAAGTGCGAGTGTGCTCATGTTGGCTGTGGTATGAAAACTTGGAGACTGAGGTGCCAGCTCGGAAGTTGTCTTTGTGATGTTATCTGACCATGGTTACAAATTATAGAGAAGCGTCCCTGATTTTTCCTTTCGAGATAGTTTTCAAACCATCGCCAATAGCTAATTTTGAAGTCTAGTGGGATGTTAGTGCAACAAACCAATAAAATTTTTATTGTAAATCTTTAACGCATTTGCACAATCAATCTATTCTATGGTTATCCCTTTTTTTTTTACATATGTATACAGTGGCGGCGATTGGGTGCTGAAAGTGGGGGGGCAAGATAAAGGGGAAATAAGAAGTCCCCCAAATGGGAAAGAAGGGGGGGGGGGGACTAAAAAAAATTTGCTATTATATTGCTATAAAAAAGCTATGGTATTGCACACTTGTATTTACTCACTATTTTGTGTTATTTGAAGTATACCGACTTAAAATACACAGTAAAAAAATTTAATAACATAAATTTAAGAAAAGAAGTTTTCATACCATAAAGCTAATTTGAGACAAGTTAAAAGCTTTCTTTTTTCGTTATTCTGACTTAAAAAGGCAAAACAAAGCACGATAACTTTCAGAAATACTATATAAAAGGGCCACAAAAACTAAAGTCCAATTTTCAGGAGTATAAAAAGTATGAACTGTTCAAAACACCTTTGTATCACTTGGCTATTTTAGCTATAGTCGAAGACAATTTAACTAGACCCTTAAGGGGACACAGTACCGTAAAAATTATCAAAACATCGATTTTTTTTTATTAGCTTAAATTACCTTTACAATATTTCTAAACATGTATGAAAATTTTCAGTGTTTAATTTAAAATATTTAAGAAGTTATTTGCATTTATATTAGGTGACATCAGGCTAAATGTGCTTAAAAAGCTGAAGGATTTAATTTTTTTTTTTTTAAAAACTTTTAAATGGTGAGTTCTTAAATGTACTTTCATGTAAATGAATAGAGAACTCCAAAATTAAACAGAAAGAGCTTGTACTTATGGAGTTATATATATTTTAATGTTATATTAAAAAATGAAATGAAGTTTAAGTTGAAAGACAGTTCTTCCAAAATAAAAAAAATTACCAAGTATAAAAGTATTTGTTAATAAATATACTTATATTGATGCAAAGTATGATATATTTTGATAACAGTATGATACATTTACCATAAATACCTTTTTTTTACATTTGAAAACTTTAAATCACTTTTTCTCAGTGTTCATTTTTAACCCATTTTACTGCATATGAAATGCTAAGGCTTTTTTTGTAATAGAGATAGAGATTCAATTTTTTTAATGAATATTATCAGATATGTGTTTGACATAATTGGGTATGGAATAAGCCGTAGAACACATAGTTTTATTTTTAAAAATAATTCAAACAGAACATTTTAGATTTTTCAGGTTTTTTTTGGCTTTTGAGAAGAAAAAAAATTATATAAAATCTAATTTTAGTACTATTTAATATTCAATACCCAGTTTTGTTTATTATATTTCAAGAAATACAAAAACAAAATTTAGTGATAAAAAATTAAAAACTAAAAAAGTAGTAGCAAATTTAAAAAACAGCAAAAACAATTTAAAAAATTTAATTTTGAATTTATTAAAAAACTTTTATGAATTTTTTTTAACAATTTTGTCATTAATTATATATTAAAGTATTTTGCATTCAAAAAATAAAAATAAATATTGAAAATAAAAAAAAAATGTGAAAGGGTACCGTGGCCCCTTAAGCGAAGGCTACGATGTGTAAAAAGACTGAGCTATAGCCCTGCGGCCCTGATTGAAAAAAAAAAAAACGGCTGATTGAAAAAAAAAAAATATCTATTGGAGTAGTTATAAGTCAGATACAGTTTGATCTGTAGACTCCAAAATGACTGTACAAACGAGTCATAAGTCATATTCGGCGCCGTTTCCCCTTTTTTCCCTACTGCTTATATGTAAAACTGAGAAAACTTGGGAATGAGTCATTCTGCTAGATTCTGGGTATTTTGTAGATTTAATACGTAGTTACAATAAACTATTTCCTTGATGTTTTCGAAATCAAAGCAATGAGAAATAAAAAAAAAGCTATTAAATCTTTTCTGCCATCATCTTTGAGAACATTCGCTGATAAGTAAAGTAAACAAATATACTTTTGTGGATTGTGTTTTAAAAATGTTAAAATCGGAGATTTTCTGACTAAAATAAACTATTTCATAACCAAACTATTTAATAAGTAATCATAAGTAAAATTATTATAAACTATTTCTTTCAGAAAAACTATAGAAATTATATGGTTGGTTAAAAAAGTTAATCGCTTTGATTAGACTTTACAAATGTATGTTTTGTTTTGATTTAATTTAACAATTACTGGTACTTTAGAAGCAAAATTTATTAAAATATACTACTTGATTTAATATTCGAACTCACAATTTGGCGCTCTTTAAAGCGCCAAGTTCCTTACCGGGAGGTTGCAAGCCCGTTCTCCCATCGTCCAAACGTTTGACGTTTGGAGGCGACTAGTGCACATTAAATCTGTTAATGAGAGGGGTTTGATCCTCCTGAAACCTCCCCCCTTCCCTATTTACGTTCCTATGGTAGTGTGAGGAAGTTGGGGTTCAAAATTTTTCCTTTGTTAGGCAATGCAGTAAAACAATTGACTTGTAATTTAGTTTTAAAAAGTCCAATATAAAAAAGTTGCGGGGGCAACATCCGAAAAAAGTGCGGGGGCAACATCCGAAAAAAGTGCGGGGGCAACCGCCCCCCCTTGCCCCCCCGAATCGCCGCCACTGTATGTATATATATACATATGTAAATATAATATATACTTTATATATTTATATAATATAAAAGAATATATATATTCTTTACCTTTATGTATTTGCTAAATAAAACTTAATGTTTATTTTTACAACATTTTATACTATTATTAATGATTCAGAATCGGGTAAAAAGAATTGGCTATTTCATAAATTAATAAATCACTGAAAAACACTTAATTGTGTTTCTTTTATAAACAAGAGTAGCCGTAAAGCCTAATAAAACGTTAGCCAATAATTTGTCTTTTAACGTTTACAGGATGGGTGGTTGATATTTCAACCAGAATCCCATGTTAAAACCAAACACCCACATTTTAAAGGTTAAAACAAAGTTAGATGTTACTCTCACACTAAAATTTTTGTAATATAAGTTAATAATGTAGCTCTTTTCTATGTCATTGTTACTGAAGTCTTTTAATAGCAATTTACTTTTTTTCTATTTTAAAGATCATGATTGAACCGACATTGTGTGGCTCTAACGTAAAGGTGTCTGAGGTAATGTTTGTAACATAATGTTTGTAACAGCCTCAGTCAACCTTTTTCTAAGAGACGCACTCTACAACAACTTAACTTGAATCCTGAGGGAAAACTGGCAGCTACTGCTTGATGTCCTGAATTGGAATTCTCTTACCTGGCAGAATATTTATCCAAGATGCTGAGTGTCAATGTTGAATACATTTATGGAACTTGCATTAACGTAGTGACAAGACGAATGACGATTGCATTAATGAAGTGACGCAAAATGGCCTTTCGGCCAAATCTGGATATACAACAGTGTGCGGAAGCTTCAAGAATGTGTGGAAAACTTTCATGTATGCAAATGTTCCTTACAAACCCAAGTTTTCAAATTTTCCTCATTGTTAGAATAGAAAATACTTCAGCATCTGTAGCAACATAAACAAACTCCCTAAAATCCTGTTATGTGCTTCGTAACTATGGCACTAATTCCTACTCCACCCCTCTGCCATTGTGTGTGAATTCTCCGAACATGAAGATTGTAGGATAAAATGTGCATTGATCTGCTTATGCAATTTCTTAATATTCTGTATATTCAACAGTGTGCGGAAGCTTCAAGATTGTGTGAAAAACTTTCATGTATGCAAAATAACTTTGTATGCAAATGTTCCTTACAAAATGTGCGCCCAAAAGTGTTCAAGCCGGAGATAGGATACTGATGCTCTTGAAATAAATTCCATCAGTGTGGCTGGCATATAGCATTCACACAATATATTGTGTAAATGCTATAGAAAAATTAGATTTTTTTAATATCTCCTTAAAAAGTGAGTACATTTGCTAATATGAGTAAATGAGTTTAACTACATTATTATTATTTGTTTATTTGTCTTTGATTGCATTTAATTTAGGATTGATTTCTAGAAGTTTAGATTTTACGGTTATAAGTTGTCTGGCTATCTCAACAGTATTTATAATGAAAATATTTATAAAAACTGTTGAAAAAGCTAGGAAAAACAATTGCTTACTGAAATTGAAGGGTGAACTCAGCTTCTATTCTTTCCCCAATAATATGCTCGATTGGGTATTAAAGTAATTTCAATCTTAAATGTTTGTACAAATAGGCCTAGTAATATTAAAATAAATTGTATAAAAAATATATTTATAAAATATTATATATATTTTTTTCTTTTCTTTATTGTATAACTTTAAGTCATAAGGGTTGTACGGGAGAAAAATTTGCTATTCCACTGGATTTTAAATCCAAGTTTGGCAAACCAGAAACTGAATTCAATTAACTATATTGTTTTCTCTAGGAAATATATTATGTACTGTACATGTTTTTTTTTTGTAATTGGCAATAAAAATAAAATAAATTATATTAGTAATAAATAAAAATGATTTACTATTATTTCCATCTATAATGTAAAGTTTTTATTTAATTTTGAGTATATATACTAATTAAATTAGCACAATTTATTGAGGTTTATCTGACATTAAATTAAAAAAAACATATAAGTAAGCAATGTATTCCTTAATAATGGAAAAATTTCCTTTGAATATACTATTTAAATAATTGCACAGTAATTTCAAATTATTTTGTGAAATTGTTGAAATATACAGAATTGTAAATATAGTTCTAAATTATAAGAAAATTTGATCTAATAAAAATTTTAAAAGGGGTATAACGAAAATACGAATTATGGTGCAACGTTTCACCAAAATCTGGTACCCATTTAGCTGCAACCAAACTTTGGTGCTTAGTTTCACCATAAAATGGATTAACAAAAACCTGAATTTTGGTTCAACGTTTCACCATAAAATGGATTAACAAAAACCCGAATTTTGGTTCAACGTTTCACCAAAATGGTGTAGCGAAAATACCGAGTCTTGGTGCTTAGTTTCACCATAAAATGGATTAACAAAAACCCGAATTTTGGTTCAACGTTTCACCATTAAATGGTATCCATGGTAGCACCATAAAATGGTAGAACTAAGCACCAGACGTTGGTTGCAGCTAAACGGGTACCAAATTTTGGTGCAAGGTCGCACTAAATTTTTAACAGTGTACTCGATTTTCTTTGAGTACAATTGCTTCATAAATGAGCGATGACGTACTCAAATTTAAGCAATCGTACTTTCGCAAAAATGAGCAGTGTGATTTAATATTGCTAATCTCAGCTTCTGTTCAAGCCATCTTAACAACAAAGCGACCTGACCAACTTAAAATAAATTTCAAAAGATGGTTTTTCACATTATTTGATGTCGATTTCTTAAATGGAAAATGAATTATTACAACTCAATTATCTTACTTCGCATTGTTTTGGCATACTTTTTTAACATTTCATCTGTTTATAACTTCTTCGAGTCGCCCTGGTAGTACAACTGATGAGGTATTGAACTGCAGTGCCTTAGAATATGGGTTCAATTCCCGGTAAGTCTTGGTTGCAATTTGTCGATATTTATTGAAAGTGATTTGTGAAGGCAGACTATGTAGGCAAGCAACTGCTATTTTTATTCATTGTACTCATTTTTGAGTACATATATTTTTCAAAAATGAAACTTATGTATCGAAGCTATGATCAGCATCAAATGTACTCAAAAATGAGTACATTTTACTTATTTTTGAGTACCTATTTTTAACTGTGTACGAAAAGATTTTTTTGAGTAAATCGCAAAAAATTACCAAAACTTAAGTATAATTAATACAATATTATTTTTTTGTAAAAATAAAGAAAAAGTACAACAATTTTTCACTAAAATGTGTAATTTTTCGGATTACTAAATAATTTATAATGTAAACTTCAATTTTCACATAACTTGTTTTGCAACTGGAAAAAGGATTTAACTGGCTTTGCCAATGGATGCGCCGCCATCTTGTTCATGTTCAAGAAGCAAAAGCCGCTATATCCACATTTCAACCAATCAGAAATCCCGTTCGTTCACGTTTGCTGGACATAACCGCTTTTGCATCTGCATAAAACTTGATATCACCGTTTTTGCATCTGCTTAAAACTTGATATAACCGCTTTATAATAATTAATGCTTTATAATAAATATATAACCGCTGCTTAAAACTTGATATAACCGCTTTTGCATCTGCATAAAACTTGATATAACCGTTTTGCATCTGCATAAAACTTGATATAACCGCTTTTGCATCTGCATAAAACTTGATATAACCGCTTTTGCATCTACATAAAACTTGATATAACCGCTTTTGCATCTGTATAAAACTTAATATAGCTACTTTTCCTTCTGATGGCCTTTTTGTTTTTAATTTTTATTATTAAATAAAGGATTTTGCTTCATTGTATTTTAAAACTGCAGCCATAGTCATAAACGGCCTATTGATACCAAAACCTCATTTTTTGAATTTTTGGATATAACTACTTTTGCAATTGGTCTACTCATATTTTAAAAATCGACAAACTCCTAAAGCGTGCATGAGAGTTCCAAGGCAGACAGCTTTCAGTAAACGATCATGCAAATTGCATTGAAATCTGACCGTTGAGTCAAAGTATCTGCGAGTTGTCGCCAATCCGGTAACGCCAACTGCCAAGCTTTATTATATTCTTGCGTGATTTACATGGGAAAGCTATAAAACTATTTTAAGTTATTATCAGTTCAATTAAAGATCTCAATTTCATAACGTCATTTGCCCATAATTTTTAGTAATTGAGATATTGATATGGCGGTTTTCTGCAGCTGTTCAAAAACGGGAGAAAATCTGGTTTGTTTGTAAAAAAAAAGGCATAAAAGAATTAAAAACCGATTCAAAATAAATGCTAATACAGAGTGCTTAAGAATTATCTTCACAACTTCCAAAAGCAAAATAAATTAAAATAAATAAATTACTAGTTGAGTTCTGTTGCTTGTACATGTAATAGAAACACATGGAGTTTTATTTGTACACAATAAAGACAAAAAATTAAACTTTATTTGTTGTTGTTACATGTACAAGCAACATAGCTTACCTATCTTATTTCCTTTAGGTTTTATTGCATGTCCACGTTGTAAAGCTAATTTTCATACACCCATCCATAGGAGAAAGCTCAGTGTGTGGACGTTTTAATGGTGCGTTAATGGTTTTTGAATGGTGCGTTGAGTGGTTCATTACTGGTTTTGGAAAATTTGCGTACAAGTAAAACTTCATGAGTTGCTCTTACATGTACAAGCAACCAACAAAATACTCCAAATTATAGATTAATATTTGATGTTTACCGTAAAAATATTCTGAACCAGCAAATTGTAAAATTTCCATAAAATTAATAATTTAAACAAAATTAAAATTTAATTGTGAGTGAAGCAAAAGCGAGGAGAAACGACTGATTACTTCTTCAAGGGGTGTCAACATGATCGAATATGGTAATTTTATAAATTTCTGGTTCACATTATTTTTTGACATCAAACTTCAAATAATTCGTATACATAAACACACATTGGTTATATGCAACTAAAAATTACAAATAAAGAAATTGGTTATACACCTTATATTGGATATAATAAAAAACTATTTTATAGCATTGTTTTATGGGTTTGTTTATACTAATGCACAGGTTTTTTTTAGTATACAATTATTGTTTTATTAAAATTGAAAAGCTTTAATTTTTAAGCGATCAATATTAAAACAATGGAAATTGGCAAAGCTTCCGAAATAAAACTAAAAATTAACTAATGCAAGTGTGCACGGTCAATGTTTATAACATTTGAAATTTCCTTAACTAAAAATAACACTTAAACAGAAATTGGTTATATACCTCATATTGGATATAATAAAAAATATATTATAGTATTTTTATGGGTTTGTTTATAATTTGCAAAATTTTTATGGGTTTGTTTATAATTTGCACAATTTTTATTGGTTTGTTTATAATTTGCACAATATTTAAATATACATTGATTGTTTGGTTAAAATTGAGATGCTTTTAATTTTTAATCGAAAACTATTAAAATAATGGAAATTGGAAATCTTCCGAAATAAAACTAAAAATTAACTAATGTAAATGTGTACGATCAATGTTTATAACATTTGAAATTTCCTTAACTAAAAATAATACTTAAACAAAAATTGGTTATATACCTTATATTGGATATAATAAAAAAAATTATACCATTTTTATGGGTTTGTTTATAATTTGTACAATTTTTAAGTACACATTGATTGTTTTGTTAAAATTGAGATGCTTTTAATTTTTATTCGAAAAATATTAAAACAATGGAATTTGGCAAAGCTTCCAAAATAAAACTAAAAATTAACTAATGCAAATGTGTGCGATCGATGTTTATAACATTTGAAATTTCCTTAACTAAAAATAATACTTAAATAGAAATTGGTTATATACCTCATATTGGATATAATAAAAAAAATATTTTTTGGGTTTGTTTATAATTTGCACAATTTTTATGGGTTTGTTTATAATTTGCACAATTTTTAAGTATACATTGATTGTTTGGTTAAAATTGAGATGCTTTTAATTTTTAATCAAAAAATATTAAAACAATAGAAATTGGCAGAGCTTCCAAAATAAAACTAAAAACTAATTAATGCAAATGTGTGCGATCAATGTTTATAATATTTGAAATTTCCTTAACTAAAAATAATACTTTTAAATAAAATATAACATTATAATTTTTTGAATTGTCGAAACAAACAAGCAACATTACGGTAACCTCTTTCTCTCTTAAAGCGAATACAATTACTTTTACAAAAATCAAATCTAGTATTTGTATTAAATCTAGTATAGTATCCAAAATTATCGAAATCTAAATTTAATTTTTAAAAAAATCTGACACGCTGATATCGCATTGCCAAATATAACTTTGGAACAGATGTAGTAAAGGACCTTTGGCACGTTTTTGTTTTTGGCGACGAAAAATTGCCTATAAACAGCGCTATGATAATCATAGGGTTGCCAGATTGAAAGTCGCTGCAAGAATCGGAAAATACCAACAATGTCAGGTGGGGTTGCCACACTATAAATTTATCGCACCTATAAAACACGCCAAAAAAAACCTCGCGCCGAATGTCCTATACTACATCTGTACCATAACTTTTTAGAGCACCCTGAATAGTTAGTTGTGTGGTTCCAGTTAACTACTCAAAGTCTTTTGCAATAACGCGTCGCAACTTTCCCTGAAAAACGCATCTTTGTTGTTGCAACCTGTTTTCCCCAACTTTCGGTTTGTCAACTTGCCGTGTTTCGCTTATTGTTTAATGATCCTTTTTGTTTAAATGTTACTCTACAAACTTTTATTCTTCACGCATTTCCGAAACAATCAAGTTTTCCTTCGGCCAAAGAGACGTAAACAACCAAACTATAATTTGGTGCAAAACAACGGTAAAATGTTGCTGTCACGCGCGGTCGCGCACTGCAAAATATTGCGAAGATCCAAATTCGAAACTTGCGGTTTGTGTTGTGAAGCACTTGCCATTCGTTATTGGAAAATTTCTTGACGCCAAAAATAAATATACCTTGTTATTATGGGACTTTATATAAACGATATGGTGGGTTTAGAAATGCACTAAGCTTATAACAGATAATATATCGTTTATAAAATAAGGTATTTATTTTGGGTTTATAGAACAATGTCTTTAACATAGCGCCTACAGTTTAATTTTATTTTGAATATTCTGTGTGGTTTAGGTAATAGTATAGGTGGGATTACGAGTATCGACATAAGTGGTTCAGGTAGTTCTAATTTGATTTACCCTTTCATCTCTATCTGTTTAAATTCTATAACTTTTTTAAAAAATAATATAATACCTCACGACCCATTTCATCCTTAGAGTGTTAAAAGCTATCAGTCATAGTTATTGAGTAGAAAAAAAATAAAATAATTTTCCTGTACACTGTAAAAAAAGTAGTTAAAAAGGAATATCTGAACCTACTCGCTTTTCTTTGAGTACAATTGCATCGTCAATGAGCGATGATGTACTTAAATTAAAGTAACCGTACTTTCTCAAATGTGAGCAGTGTGATTTAATATTTATAATCTCAGCTACTGTTCAAGCTATCTTAACGAAGCGACCTGACAAACTTAAAATAGTTGCTCAGAAGATGGTTTTTCACTTTATTTGATGTTCATTGCTTAAAGAGTTATTATAACTCAATTATATTACTTCGCATTTTTTGGCACACCTTTTTAACACTTCATTTGTCTATAACTTCTTCGAGTCGCCCTGGTAGTTTAACGAATCCGCTGGACAGTGGACATGAGGATATGGGTTCGATTCCTGGTAAATCTTGGTTGTAATTGTCGATTTTTATTGAAAGTGATTTATGAAAGCAGCCTATGTAGGCAAGCAACTGCTCTTTTTTATTCATTTTTACTCATTGTACTCATTTTTCAGTACATGTCTTTTTCAAAATTAAAACTTATGTATTCGGAGCTATGATAAGCATCGAATGTAATCAAAAATGAGTACATTTTATTTATTTTTGAGTACCTATTTTTAACAGTGAAATTGTCTGCATATGCGATTTGTATTCTTAAAAAGACAGACTTATTTTAAACAAAGGAAGATATCCAATTTGCTAACTAATTGCCTCACATGAAGGGAAACCAGGTCAAGTACACCTCTATAAAAGTATAAGTTTAATGTAACTTTTCGAAATCTTAATAAGTCTTTTATAAAATAAAGGAAAATGGTTCAGCGCGTTATACGATTTAGCAATTTTCTTTCAGCTGTTTCTGAAAATTCAACTTCACGGCATTTCGGAGATCACAAAGCTTTATTATAAACAGAATCGGAGAAATTTATTAAACAAACTGTGATTTCTGAATTATAGAGCAAGCCAAGTATAGATTGAAGTAATTGCTACAATTAAAGTTTAGTTTTACTGGGGTGAATGAACATTGTTATTTTTACTAAAAGTGTTATCTTCCTATTATAATTTTCTTATTTAAGTACTCCTTTAATAACGTACGAAAATCCATTGAAAAGTGGGTCGCATCCAACAGCTGAAGGGCGACGCTATGCAAGAGCATCGATGCGAATGAATATCAAACTGTCATTCAAAAGAACATTGTCAGACAGACCTTTATTTAATTCTTATTGTAATTCAATTTCCATGTAAACGAAGAGCCTCATAGGTGGAAATGTTATAAGTCTACCTAGAATGTCTTATACAGTCCATTGTGGGGTTTCAATAAGGATAATGACATGAAATAGTGAAGCTTGGCAATTGTAGGTGAACCACCAGCATCCCCTTATAAGCGTAGATTTCGATCTATGCTTGGCTTCCTTTTATAAATCAAAACCCGACCACCTAACTTCCCGAGAAGTCATAAAAAGTTGGTTTTAATGTGTTTGTGTTTAACCACGCGCCGCATGGTGGGGCCTGGCTTGACAAACAGTTGTCTCTACCGTCCACTCGAATTAAAGAAAAAGACCGAAACTAAAAGTAGACATTCCTTCTTCCCCTAAACACTGGTCCTTTTTTACAGAGTCCAAGTTTATAAACAGAGCGCGTGCCTCAAACAGTTTAGATTTCGCGGAAAGCCGTTTATTTGGACTTTTAACGGTTCATTTAACTAAGAAGGGCTTCGCGCGCAGGCGAAGTTAGCTTCCGAAGGACAACAGTCAGCTCTCCCATCAAATTCCAGTCCCTGTGACCCAAGGCTTCGAGTACAGCTTGCTGGAATTAAGAAAGAATTACTCGGCTCACTTTGGGTACACCGTGTCATTAGCTTGGATATAACATTGGCATTTTTGACGTTGCTGAATCGTAAGCAAATGGTGGAGTTATTGTGTTGGATACCTTTCCATTCGAAGAGTTTATATTCCAGGGCTATCTAACAGTTGAGGCCTGTCCATACTGAATCGAATATTAAACATACATACAAAAATCTCTTACAATTTAATACATGCGAAATAACCCAGCTAAAAAAATCAGCTTAAAGCCTTAAAATAAAACTTTTTTTTTGTTTCAAAGTCCTTTATATCAGATTTTTTTTTCATTATACATTTAAAAAGCAAGCAAATGGTGGAGTTATTGTGTTGGATACCTTTCCATTCGAAGAGTTTATATTCCAGAGCTATCTAACAGCTGATGCCTATCCATACTGAATCGAATATTAAACATAGATAAAAAAATCTCTTACAATTTAATACATACGAAATAACCCAGATAAAAAATCAGATTAAAGCCTTAAAATAAAACTTTTTTTTTGTTTCAAAGTCCTTTATATCAATTTTTTTTTGTATTATACATTTAAAAAGCAAGCAAATGGTGGAGTTATTGTGTTGGATACCTTTCCATTCGAAGAGTTTATATTCCAGAGCTATCTAACAGCTGATGCCTATCCATACTGAATCGAATATTAAACATAGATAAAAAAATCTCTTACAATTTAATACATACGAAATAACCCAGATAAAAAATCAGATTAAAGCCTTAAAATAAAACTTTTTTTTTGTTTCAAAGTCCTTTGTATCAGAATTTTTTTTTGCATTATTCATTTTAAAACATTATACACTCTTAAAAATAGGTATTCCAAATAAGTAAAATCTACTTATTTTTTAGTACATTCGATGCTTATCATGGCTCCGAATACATAAGTTTCAATTTTGATATAAAGACAAAAATGAGTATAATTAGTAAAAATGAATAAAAAGAGCAGACGCTTGCTTACATGGGATGCCATCATAAATTTCTTTCAATAATAATCGACATTTACAACAAAGACTGTGAATCGAACCGAGATTCTCATGCACTGCAGTCTCAGGAACGAGATTCTCAGTCTCAAGACCGAAATTCTCAGGGAGAGCCGTTTTCCGTTCAACTACCAGGGCTATTAACTGCGTACAAATAAAATTTCATGTGTTGCCATTGCATGTACAAGCTACATAACATAGATATCTTATTTCTTTTAGGTTTTAATGGGTGTCAAAGTTGTAAAGATAATTCTTAAACACCCTGTATAAAAATTTAATTTTTTTATTTTTGGCAGTTCCTTACTTCAAAACTGTTCTATATTTAATTATATGTGTATTGCAATTAAAAACTTATTTAATGTTACAATATAATTTGATTGATTTGTGGTTTAATGATGCTAAGACATTTCAGCTTACACTGCATCAACTCCAGATAAGTTTCAAGTAAGGTTATGATTTTCGTAACAGACAACAGAACTATGGTTAGCTGTAAAGGTAGATCATGCAATAAAAAACTAAGGAGAGGATGACATCAACTGAATTATTCTAACAGCAAACATGGATTTATAAATGAAAATTTTCAATAGTTTAAGGGAGACCCGAGCCCCAAATCCTAATATTTTTATTAATGAATTCAAAAATACAAATTCTTGCATTATTAGAACATCTCTTTTTGAACAATAATCAAAGAATTTTTTTTGTTTCTTGCGTTATTTAAGCATAAATATACTCTTTTAAAAAAAACTACTCCTCCTTCAATTTTTAATATTTAAAAATAAATTAAATTGATTAAATAACTTCAAAGTATATACTACAGACCTATGAAAAGATTCTTGCAAATTTGTGTTTTTGCGGTTTTCAAAAACATATTTTAAGTTCAAACCTTAAAAAATATTTACATTTTTATGTTCATTAATTCGTAAAAACAATCATTTATAACTTAATTTAAAAAAAATCTTCACACGTTTATAAGACGAATATTAAAGTTTCAAAAACTATTAACAGTTTAGTTTTAAGTAAATGTTTTAAAAAACTTTAGAATTTTATACATGATCGAAATTTAAAAATATGATTTTGAGTAAATGACGAATGCTAAAGACTAAAACTAGGCGGGTAGATGATAACTGGTATATATAATCTATCGACTAACCCCTCTAAATATCATAGCGACTGCCCCGTAACTAGGTAACCCCTATATTAGAATTGATACCATAAGAAACATTTTCAAAATATATTTTATTAACACTTTCCTTTTAAATATTAATATATATCTAAAATAATCAAGGTATAAGTTTCAAGGTCTTCGGTTGGCCAAACCGGGAATCGAACTCGAGCCCTTCGAATTCCGAGTCGGCGACAATAATGCTTTTATTGTTTCCAACTTTATTAAAAAAACTGTGTTAACAATTCTGCATTTTACATCGCCGAAGCCCGAGGAATCATAAAGTCAAAGATAAAACTAGCTGTTTGCTTGTCATCAAGGGTTCACTATAAAGATTATCCTTCTTATCGAACGAACAGATGGAGCGGGAGGGTGCATTTTTACTTTCGGTAAACAGAATGCTTATCGCGGAGAGCAAGGCAAAATAAAAATACCAGAAGTTTACACAGCACTCTTACCACCTTCTCGAGATAAGGAGTCGAAGGAGTTATTCTTGATGAAAACTAAACATCGCGCGGCTAACAATCTCGGAGTCGCGCATCATCATTCTATGAACACGATATTTCATCAGTTCAAAATCATAAAAACGTCAACGAAGATTACGAGACAAAATGACTGACTTGTCTTTCTTTGATTTCCGAGAACTAGATATTGATTAATCTTGATAACAGATTCTTATGATTCATCCCAAAAATATTATACAGCTGTAAAATCAGAAAATAGGTCATATACGTAGAATTTCAACGGGTAATTTTAATTAGGCATTACTGGGTTTTTCTACGCTGTTAAGAATAGGTACTCAAATATAAGTAAAATGTACTTATTTTCCTTCTTATCGAACGAACTTATTACAAAAATAAGTAAAATGTACTTATTTTTGAGTACATTCGATGCTTATCATAGCTCCGTATACACAAGTTTCATTTTTGAAAAAGACATGTACTCAAAAATGAGTACAATGAGCAAAAATGAATGAAAAGAGAAGTGGGTTGCCTATATAGGATGCCTTCATAAATCACTTTCAATAAATATCAACAATTACAACCAAGACTTACAGGGAATCGAACCCATATCCTAAAGCACCTCAGTCCATTGCCTTATATGTTGTACTAACAGGGCGATATGAATAAGTTATAAACAGAAGAAATGTTAAGAAGTTGTGCGAAAAGAATGGAAAGTAAGATAATTGAGTTGTAATAACTCAATCTCCATCTACTTACTGGATTAAGCAATCGACATAAAAAAAATGTGGAAAACTATCATCTGCACAATAATTTTAAATTTGTCAGGTCACTTTGTTAAGATGGCTTAAACAGAAACTGAGATTAACAATATTAAATCGCTCATTTTTTAACAATATTAAATCGCTCATTTTTTAACAATATTATAGCGCTCAGTTTTAGAAAGTACGATTACTTAAATTTAAGTACGTCATCGCTCATTTGCGATGCAATTGTACCTAAAGAAAAACGAGTATGTTAAGGTACTCATTTTAAGTACCTTTTTTTAACGATGTATGCAATTTATTATTTTAAAGACCAAATTTTGACCGAGCGTTAACGAGGCACCTGTTTTAACCCGACCGTTCGGCATTTCATCTGTTTGTATGTCTGCAAATTTATTTGTTTCGCAGTCATGACCAAACGAGTTGTTCGATTTTTTTTTTCAAATTTGACATGAATGTTCCTTGAAGTCATTAAAAACGACGTATATGTTTTATTTTATTTTAGATTTTTTTAATTCCGTTTCAAGATGAGGGCCGCTTTAGTGGTTCCGTTTTATGTAAAGTGTAGCTTTACATGATTACAGCGATCGCGAGGTCTACAGTTCACAGAACTACTAGTCTAATATTTAATATAATTGTTATTTAACGTTTCACTTAATAAATAATTTGTGACTTTAAAATACATATTTGAGAAACGCTCAAGCAAAAACAAACATGTTAGGGCTGTTACAGACGGAAGCGGATCGGATGCGGGTGAAAATATATCTGTGATTCGATAATAAAAACCACGTGATTTGTATTCTCCAATTACAGGTTCATTTTCACTCCGCTTCATCTGTAACAGCACTTAGTCATATCGCAAATCGCTAAATATATGCATTTCTAAGAAACTTAATTTTTTTATTATTATAGAGATATTTGTGGAAATATTAAAAGTTTTCTTTTCAAAAACGCATAGACTATCTTTTATCAAAATAAATAAAAATTAAAATTCAGTGTTCAATAGTTATATGTTTTTATATGTTTTTTTGTATGAGAGCTCTTGATATAGTGCTTTATTAGAAATAAACAATATTTTAATTATAAAATACTTTTTATGCAGCATACATTTTAAGACAAGGTTTTATCTCCGACAATGAGTGTATCCCAAAGAAAAAGACGAATTCGCAACCAATTCGAATACCTATTTTACACCAGGACACCTATTTTAATACAACACATTGATAACGAGGAGATGGGCGTACTACCTTTACGAGATACTTCATCGATCTAAAAAAGTGTATTAAGATCTCGGAAATACATAACAAGAAGTTTTTGAACACATTTTTAATGCCATTTTGGTTGGTAGAATTAACATCGCACTAGAGTTCTCGACATTTTGGTTGGTAGAATTAACATCGCACTAGAGTTCTCGATGCCATTTTGGTTGGTAGAATTAACATCGCACTAGAGTTCTGGATATTTTGGTTGGTAGAATTAACATCGCACTAGATTTCTCGGCATTTTGGTTGGTAGAATTAACATCGCCCTAGAGTTCTCGATACCATTTTGGGGCAATAGGGATAGAAAAACAAAATTGCTAGATATCCCGTTCTAAAGTTGTCCTTTTCTGGCATAATATTTGTATAACATAACCATGGGCGTTAAGAACTTAAAATAAAACAAATTTAGTTATCGGACAGATATTCGTTTCCGAGGCATTTTACACATTGGAACATACAGACCAATAAACACATTTTAGAGTTCATGTGTTATTAATTAAAATAAGTATTTTATTTATATTATTAAGCTAAAGTTACTTTAAGCGGACACAGTACCAGATAAAAAATTTATTTTTTCTTTTAGAATAAAAATTTTGATGTAAATTATTTAAAATTATATAAAAGAATAATATTTCACACAAAAATTTCATTACTGTTTGCATTTTTTTTTCCAAATTTAAACTTTTTGAATTTTTTAAACTTTTTTTTAAACATTAAGGCTTTTTTTTTAATATTTATATTGTTTCATCAAAATTTTTCCTCGGGTCTTTTGAATTAATAATTGGCATTAAACTTTCGTGTACTACATGTATTTAACTTTTATATAAATAGTTATTCCTAATAACACAAAAAAATTCTTAGAATTCAAATTTTTTTAATTGAATAATAAAAAAAATCTACTACTATAAAAATACTATAACTAATTCGCATGTCAATTTATAATATACACATATTTTACAATATACTTTAAAAATTATACATTTCTCTATTAATAATAAAAAATAGTCTTTTAACGTTTCAAAAAACTTAATATGAAGGAAAACGAATCAATGAGAAAAAAAGTTGTCGTTCCTTGAAAAACATACCTGCCATTCAGCATAAATATCAAATAACATTAAAAACGTAGATGCAGATCTAGAATTTTGCAAGCGAAGATTCCGAATTAAAATTTTAGCAAATAAAAGAAAAATCGAGAATGTTAGAATTTTTCGGGTACTGTGCCCTCTTAAAATATTAATGTACATTTTTAATACTTAAAAAAAAATTTAATGCCTAAAAATTAAAACAACATTTATTTTGCCATTTATATGAACACTTTGTTACATATCTGTTTTATGAATCTTTATAGAAGTATTTCAAAACTTTCAAAAAAATTATACTCTAAAATATATAGTTTAACTAAGACGCTACAGGACAAAATCATTTAGAAAACTAATTTATTTTTAATTAAAAAAAACAGAAAAGAAAATCCGTACTAGTAAAATGTTTTACTTGATTTTCTCACTCGTAAGTATTAATGAAAGATATTTTTTTTTATCTCAGATTCCTCTGAAAGAAATTCGATTTTTCTTTTTTTCC
This sequence comes from Troglohyphantes excavatus, assembly GCA_963932185.1. NCBI lineage: Eukaryota > Metazoa > Arthropoda > Arachnida > Araneae > Linyphiidae > Troglohyphantes > Troglohyphantes excavatus. The sequence goes on along the minus strand of OZ010676.1, from coordinate 11,647,367 downwards.
CGGTACTATACATTATTCTATTATTATTCTATTTTACAACTTCTAAAGGTATATTAAAACTTCAAACTTTCATTCATTTTAAATAGCTTGTTTTAGCTACTTACTTGTTGAACTTATAATATAAGAAAAAGAGGATTTGAAATAAGAATTCCTGTTCTTGGTAAAAAAAAAACAGAGTATCGAAAAAAATTTGATTTTAAAGAACTCTAAGTCAATTTGATTCAGCTGAATTAACATACCCTCAACTTATGAGATTTTATCGAATACGTTCAGGTATTATTATTTACAAGCGTATTAAGCGGATTAACTAAACTGCAGTGGATTACAAAACAAAGAAGCACAAAAACAAATTCACTTTATTATATTAAAATTATTAATACTTAATGAAAGGGAATTACTTATAATCATACGTAATTATCATATGTAATTATAGGTAGTTATAGGAAAAATTAAAGTGTCAATTTTTTTCAGTAATAAACTGCTTCGTCAACAAGGATTAACACATTCTAAATCGGATTATTCCTCGAGTTTTTAATTCAAAAATGAGTAAATTATTTTATTTTTGAAAGTCTATTCTAAATTTAAAAACTCAAAATATGTTTGTCAGGTAGCAGTTTTTTTGTAAACGTCGTGGTTTTAAATAGTATTATAAAGTATTTTAATATTAAACTGAAATCGTTTTTGAATTACGAAGACATATGAACAGTAGCATCATCTTTTAAAAAAACAGTCATTTAAAAAAAATACAAAATATATGCCAATAGTTTAAGTTAGCCAATAGTTGAAAAAGTTGTTCTATACCATTGAAATATTTCTTCGAGAATTCAATTTATTTAAAGGATTTGCTTATATATCGTCACAATTTTACCTTATGACATATATAAGACATGGGTAAAATAAACGTTTAATTATTTGCTAGGTAAACATAAATTTCTTGTTAATTTCTTTTCATCAAAAACGTTATAATAAATATATCATAATTTTTTTTTAATGAAAAACAAGGTTGTTTTTGTATTAGTATTGAAATTAATGCTTCTTTTATGATACAACTGGTAAACCCATCTTAAAAAGTTGGTAAAATACCTTTAAAAAGTTGTGAAGAGGTAGGGTTTTTAAGTGCAATAAAGGATTTATGCAAGCAAATAGGTTTGGGCGATTAATCGATATATATCAAAATTCCGGTAGTAAAAAATCATCGCGATTTCGCTTTTGTAAGTTTTGAATTGACGATTCATCGATTTTACGATAAATCGATTTGACGATTAATCGATTTGACGATTAATCGATTTGACGATTAATCTTTTTTTCGATTAATCGATTTGACGATTAATCGATTTGACGATTAATCGATTTGACGATTAATCGATTTGACGATTAATCGATTTGACGATTAATCGATTTGACGATTAATCGATTTGACGATTAATCGATTTGACGATTAATCGATTTGACGATTAATCGATTTGACGATTAATCGATTTGACGATTAATCGATTTGACGATTAATCGATTTGACGATTAAACGATTTGACGATTAATCAATTTGACGATTAATCGATTTCACTATTAGTCGGAAGTACACTGGGAAGTACAGAAGAACTCAAGTCCAGAAGAACAATTGGGATTAATTCGATTATTTGTATGATAATTTAAACTTTTTCCTCAACAAGCCCCTCATCAAAGTTAAGTTTGCTAAAAGTTTGGGTAAAAAGCTATCTGTAATTTTAATAACGTCAAGGGGGAAACAAAATTGTACTATTCCTTGATTCAATACAAAAATTTCAGTTCCTATAACATAAGTTTAAGTTGCACATATTTGTGTGTACTTATCGCTACTGTACTTGTTCTACTAATAAAATATCGATATATCAGAAATATATCTAAATCGGAAAAATCAATTAATCGGAAAATAACGATTATCAGATGGCGATTAATCGCGATAGCAAAATGTCATAATCGCCTAAGCCTACAGGCAACATGAAAGTAAAGATTTTTATTATTCTATTTATAATATTTCATGTTTAGGACTATAAAATTATGATTTATTCCTAATCCGTTTATAATAGCACCAATTGATGGACAGATGGAGATATTAGATTCCATATATAAGATAGTTACTTTGTTTTTAGCCCATTGCTCATTTTATCAATGTAGAATAGAATCGGTTTTGCTTTCAAATATCTTGGAATCTGGAAGAAACCGAACGTCATGTTAACTAATTTTCTCTAAGTGTAAAGTGGTTCAAATTACTGAATATATTTTCGGGCTAGTGCTTTTGGTAAGATAAATTTTTCCTATTAATGGTATTCACATCACAGAAAAATCTATAATTATACAGTAGAACTCTAATTTTCCGAATTCTAGTTATCCAGATCAAACAATGCGGATCACCAATTATCCGGATTCTTTGAGAGAAAAAAAGTAATCAGTAAAATCCGCATTTTAAAAGTTTCTTATCGGTGAATGATACAGTTTTAATAGTCAATAAATTACAACACACTAAAGCAAAATTCATTTTCTTAGTTAGAAATTACCTTTTTTGCGAATTATCCAATTCTATATTCAATTATCCGGATAGGACTTAGTGTCCCTATTGACCCGGCTAATTGGAATTCTACTGTACTTCTAAAATTTTGAATAAAAAGTAAAAGCAAGTTTTTTTAAAAAAAATATCAAAGGAATATTACAATTGAGTAGCCCATATGCCAAAAAGACTATGGATTTTTAACTTTTTTTGAGTAAATCGAGAAAAATTATAAAAATTTAATCATAGTTAATAAAATTGTTTTTTGCAATGCAATCAGTTTTGAGTGGAAAATTACCACTTTTTGAGGTTTTCATTTGATATCTCCTATAACATTGAAGGGAAAACAGACCGATTTTATTACAACATAGATATACATCTTAACTTTTAGCATATAAGTTATAAAAAAAATTGTAATGAAGAGGAATTTTTTTGTAAATTTTAGCATATAAGTTATAAAAAAAATTGTAATGAAGGGGAATTTTTTTGTTGCTCTTTTTCACCTCGCTACATTATTAAAAATGATTACGACTTTGCACCAAAATTTGGTACCAATTTAAATGAAACCAACATTTAGTGCTTAGTTTCACTATTTTACAGTGTGACGTTGCACCATTTAGTGGTAAAACGTTGCACCAAAAATCAGAACGTTGCGTAAAACTCAAAATTCGAGTGTTTTTTAGTATTTTAGTAGTAGTATTTTTGAAGCGAAGATGGCAAAAATCCGATCGGAAGATCACAACTTTTTACTTTTACTTGTAAATGTCACTCATCAGGCTCGAACTAAGGAATCTTCTGAGTAATATCTGAAAGCCTTTATCCACTGCGCCAAGGAGGCCCTTGTTCTTCGTTGTCTTCCTTGGAGAGGATTCCTCGGCTTTTTGATGTAGCGAAAGCGAAAATTTCGGTTGCAGTTAAACAGGTTGAACAAATTATCGGTGAAACTTCCGTGTTTTTTTTCCCGATAACGGATTTTTGGTTCAACCCAGATTTCACAATAATATCGTGTAATTTGCTGCTGAACACCAAGATATGGTGCAACGTTTAACTGAATTTTTTAACAGTACAGACTGCGTAAGAAAGTGTACCCCTTCTTTTTATCTCTTTAAAAACATATTATAAGACTATGCGATATCAATATCGCATTGTGACAAATATTAATGGTACAGAATTTTATTTTAAACATTTCCAATCTTTAAAACTATTTTTAAAAATTCGTGGGGGGGGGGGGGGGGGATAACAAAAACTTTATGTAATTTTTAGAGAAAAAAATTTACAAAAGAAGAAATCAAGTTTTTTAAAACCATTTATAATAAATTTTAAAACAGTGAACATCTTTAAACTTTTTAAGAAAACGCCGACAAAAAAAGTGACAAATTAAAAAAAAGAAAAAAAATGTTGAGCCTTATACGGATCAATAGATCTACAATGGATAAGCCTGAAACATTGCCCCAAGCTCCATTTTAAAGGAAAACAATTTCAAAGGAACTATAATTTTATCAAATGTGACAGAACAAAATTTGGGTAGTTTTCTTGAAAAGCTAAATGCATAAAATAAGTAAAATCACCATTAGTCAGTCACCGGTTCTTTTGTAATTTGGTCCTACCGATTTCAGTTAGAGTCAGAATCCATTTTTAATATGAAAAACATGAAAATAACCCATATACATCAGAATACAACTGAAAATATTAAAAAAAAAGGTATTACTTCCCTTTTCAACCAAAACAAAAGGTGGAACTTTTTCACCTCTCAAACATTCCTCTTTTTACTTACCACGCAATAATCGTAAATAAACAATCATATAGAAAGGTTGGTTTGTATTTAACATCTCTTATAAAATAAGAATTAATTATAAAACGTGTATTTTTTTTCAGTCTGCTGAGGAAGACGAGACTCGGGGTCGTACTTTTGAAAACTATGAAAACGTACGTTTTCCACAGACAGACTGATTGCACCTACACTGTAAAAAAAGGTTCTTACAACTGAGTACATGACCGTACTTGTTTTTTAAGTACAATTGCATCGTAAATGACCGATTACGTACTCAATTTTAAGCAATCGTACTTTCTCAAAAACTAACAGTGTGATTTAATATTGCTAATATCAGCTTCTGTTCAAACAATCTGAACAAAGCGACCTGGCAAACTTAAAATTGTTGTTCAGAAGATGGTTTTCCACATTATTTGATGTCGATTGCTTAAATGGAAACTGAGTTATTACAACTCAATTATTTTACTTCGCAACCTTTTGGCACACGTTTTTTGTAATTGTCGAAATTTATTGAAAGCGATTTATGACGGCAGCCTATGTGTAAGCTGGCATCTGTACTTCGACTTTGACTTGCAAATGACTTTCTATTTTAATAGCAGATTGCAATTAAAATGGGTTTCAAAAGAAAATGGAAAAAAAACCAAGCCAACTCAGCCAAAAGCAATACATGTCGGCTTATTTTAACATGAAATATATACGAAATATTGCGGTAGCTTAAAAGTGGGACTTAAAAATAACTGCTTCCACATTGGCTTCAAGTCAACAAAATGTCTTGCCCAATCCAGAAGTTACAGTTAGAGATCAGTGGTCTATCCAGTGGCGGATTTAAGAGAAAAGGCCCAGACGGCAAAAATGTTTGAAGGGGTCCCGTTTTCAAATAAATAATTTAGGAACAAACATTCAAAATACTTTTTTTTCCCTATAAAATAGGATTATTACATCTTTTGAACTTGCTTCCGAATTTTCTATAGAACTTAACTATTTTCTTTGTCCAAAACACGTTTTATCCTTTGAATTTATCTAGCAAAGTTTGGAATCTGTAGATCAGTCAATGTAGTAAGAAAAAGTAATTTGCGGTTTTTTCCACGAATTCCTCAATTTTTCTCTTCCACCCTTTTCTAACTTTTGGAATCGAGGGGGCCCCAAATAGACCCAAGACAAGGGGGCCCAGGCGGCAACTGTCCATTTGCCGCCTGTTAAATCCGCCACTGGGTCTATCCTAATGTAAAACCGCACAGTTCATTTTTTGTGTCCATTAATACCCACACTCACTTTGACTGTTACCAAAGATGGCGAATCGTGTTCGAAATGAAGACAGTTGTTTTCACAGATTCACCAATCGCGTGCCCCATTGTTCTGCGTTCGGAACCACTAAGGGATCAAAGCGGCGACAAGGATCACCAGCAGAGTACAATGTTGCTAAGATGCGCTTCTGTTATCAGTTAGTGATAAGGATGGAGCTTACTTTAATATTTTCCGGTTGAAATCGTGCTCTGAAAAAGAAATTCCCTGGCCACCCAACCGTTGTGGATATTTCCAACAACCGAACACGAGTGATTTGGGTAATTGATTTATTTCGATTTCATGTTCGAATAGCAAGTATTTCCGTGTTTCGGACAGGTGTGGTCAAGAATCGAAGAAATAAAAAGTTTTGAGCGGGATTTTTATACTTCAGTGTTAGTTACACAAAAATAAGTAAAATGTACTCATTTTTGAGTACATTCTAGGCTTATCATAATTCCGAATACATAAGTTTAATTTTTGAAAAAGACATGTACTCAAAAATGAGTACAAAGAGTAAAAATTAATAAAAAGAGCAATAGCTTGACCTACATAGCCTGCCTTTATAAATTCTTTCAATAAATATCAACAATTACAACCAAGACTTACCGGGAATCGAACCTATCTTCAGACACCGAAGTCCAGTGTTGTACTACCAGGGCGACGTGAAGCGGTTATAAACAGAATAAATGTTAAAAAGGGCGTGCCAAAAGAAGAGGAAGTAAGATAATGGAATTTATAATAAAACAGTTTTCATTTATGAAAACGACATCAAATAATGTGGAAAACTATCTTCTCAACAACTATTTTAAGTTTGCCAGGTCGCTTTGTTAAAATGACTTGAACAGAAGCTGAAATTAGCAATATTAAATCACATTGCTCATTTTTTAGAACGTACGATTGCTTAAATTTGATTACGTCATCGCTCATTTACGATGCAATTGTACTCAAAGAGAAACGACTATGTTTAAGTACTCATTTTTAAGTACCTTTGTCTATACTATATAACATAAATTGCAACATTGCTTGTCAACATTTGCTGTCTAATATGTTTTTGTTAATAAACTTAATTATGATATTTTTTTTTAATTTAAGTCTATGATTATTATTCTTACAAAATATCTCAATAAAAAAGAAGAAGAAATTTTATAGATTCTATTAATAGAAAACAATAAGAAACAAACACAATGGAAGAATTAAGTGATGCCAAATAGTATAAAGGGATTACAGCAGATCTACCCTGTTTGTACTTTTATTTAGGTTTAAAATTAAAATTTAACATTTAATTTTATTTATTTTAAATACTTAGATATGCATCTTGCAAAAAGAATTCTTTTCTTTTAATTCGATGTTTAGATTTTTGCAAGTTTAAATTAGATGACCAAAACTTAAATATATTTTGATTGCATTTTAAATTCTTACAATATTTTTAGACTTATTTACACATTTCGATGCAAATCAGTTTCTATAAGATTTAGTTGCTCTGGCTGAGCTGGCTACATTGGGATCACTTAATTTGCGTTCGGCTTGCATTCGGAGATCGCTGAACCTTCACATAGGATGAGCGACCCGAATGCACTTAATTATTAAACAGGTCCCTGTATGCGCATTTATTTTTTCAATTATTTTTTAATCAGGTCCCTGTTTGGGCTTTTTGCTTGACTAGTAGGAGATTTTCGGTTGTTTTTGTTTGAGTAGACTGTTGTATTCCCCCATTGTTTCGGAGGCCATTCAGGTACGACTCAATGCTGTGAAGATATTATGGTGACTTAAAACGGACATGACTGATTAGCTCAGATTGGGTTTTTGAACCCCGTTATTACACTCAGATGTCATTTTGACTTTTCATGTTACGATGTCTGTACTTTTGAATGTACGTTTTTGGTACTGCTGTTTTTAATCAGGTCCCTGTTTGGGCATAATTCTTACTTTATTTAATTTAATTTTGACGCTGTTATCTGAGATTCTGCTGGACTCGTTGGAGATATTCGGTTGTTTTTGATTGAGTTGACTGTGGTATTCCCCCATTGTTTCGGAGGCCATTCAGGTACGACTCAATGCTGCGACGATGCTATGGTGTCTTAATGAGAACATGACTGATTAGCTCAGATTGGCCGAGTAGTGGTTGAATACATGTATGTCGATTTACTTTCTTTTACTCAGTTACTTCCTCTCTCATTCCCCAGACTGAGCAACCTATTATAGGGCCCCATCACCAAGTGGGGAACACCAAGTAGGTCAGCCTGGAGATTGGAAGTTTTTACCTGTACCCCATTACAACCCCATGGGTTTTCTTTTTTAATGTGAGATTTTTTGGAACTTTTGATTTTCGACCGAAGGTTTGTTGAAACTTTTGAGATTGACGGTCCAGTAGAGTGACTAGGAGCAACATGAGATCAAGCCATTGCTACTCAACCGCTCTCTTTTCACTTGGAAAGACAGAAAGATCAGAAGCGTTTACGCAGGCATTAGTTCGTTATCTTCTAAAATTAATATGCTACTTTTGGGATCTAGAATTACGATGGCTGTCTGGAAACTTTGGTGTAAAACTGCGTTACCAACTGGTAGAGACAACATGAGATCAGGCCATTGCCACTCAACAGTACTTTATCAGGGGTTAATTAGTCTAAGCTGAGGTGTTTACGATTTGCTTTGTTTTTCTGCAAAATTAAACTTTTTATTCTTTCATTGATGAGTCAGGGAGATGTTAGTTTGTTTTTGGAACTTGTCGTTTTTCTGCTTAGTAGGGTAATGAATTGCTCATAATCAGATGGTGTAAAAAAAATTTCACAATTTATTGCATGGAAAGGTAGTCGGATCGGGAAGAAGACACGCGACTGGCTTTGATTGACTCATTCTCGAAATGTTGATGCGCTCTCTCACTGCGCTTTTGTTTACTTTTAGATTTATTTTTAAAATTTATTTTTCACAAATCATATTACTCTTTACTCATGATCAAACTACTGTTTGACTGCGATTCTTACGATGTCCTTTTCTAAGGTCTTAACTTAAATTTATTTTTTAACTTTGTTATTTTACTTCTATTTACTTCTTAGTTACAATAAATTGCGATTTTTAATTAACTTTACGATATTTTTCTTTGTTTCATTAATATTCGATTTTTATTTAACTTTTTGCTCATGAATTTTTGGGAGGTTCTGGTCTATGTTGGGGTGTCCGTTTTGTCTTGTCCTGATATGAGTGGGGGTTGGGGTGAGTGTTTTTTAAATGTGCGAATGGATGGTGTGGTTCGTTAGTCATTCAGATTTTTCTTTTCGTTACCTATATTCAGATCTTATTTCAGATGAAGAGGTTATAGTCCCTTAGGGACCCAGGTACCTTATTCTAAATTATGTTACGGTTAAGAATAAGATGAATATACGGATGAAACATATTTCGTTACCAGTTTAACTCAATTCATAGAAAGGGTTATTCAAACATTTAAAGAAAAAAAATTAATCTCAATATAATAAAATGGTATTATAAAAATACATTGTGTATTCGAATATATTACTATAATTTTTAACCATAAGGAATAAATAAAAACCGAAAAAATATACTTATATCTACTCTTCAAACAAATCCTTTTAAAAATTTATAAATTTTTATATTTAATTGAAATTATTAAAATAGTTATTGATATTAATAGTTTTTGGCGAAAACTTAATTTCAATTGATACATTCTTTTATGTAGTTTGTTATTTTGACCAATGACCCATACTTTGCATATTAGATCAAACAATTACCATTTTATAGATAAAATTTAATTAGACCGCTCTGGAATCCTAATGCACAATCAATACAAAGTTATCGATTTCGACACTATCCCCACCCAAGATCTACGAAAAATATCTCATCAGTGTTTTTAATTTCGTCCGGCACATGAAAAAACACAACACTGGCACTGGAAAAGGAATAAATATATTTACATTGGGCTAAAAGTAAACAGGAAAGGCTAGTGATATTAAAAATCACGACGTTTAAGTGACGTATCATGAGCAATTGCTCATTAAGAGCATCGGATGGTAAATTAAGCACTACCTATCTACAGGTCTGTGTATTTGTTTTAAGCAGAAATTAGTTTCGAGATTTAGACTCTTAGTGACAGTCAACAAGAAGGTGGCACCCCGAAAGAGCGGTTGGCGGTTGTTTGCATTTGCTTATGGGTTTGGAGCTGCAAATTTACAAATACAGAGTTGAAAACTTATATGCGAAGTTCGCATCAATAACTTTGTGAGTGAAGTTTTAACTTTATTAATGTTAAGGAATGTTTTTCTCTAATTATACACTGTAAAAAATGTACTTAAAAATGAGTATCTGAAGATACTTGTTTTCTTTCAGTGCATGAACGTGCTCGGTTTTATTTAGTACAATTGCATCATAAATGAGCGATGACGTACTCAAATTTAAGTAATCGTACTTCCTCAAAAATGAGCAGGTGATTTAATATTGCTAATTTCAGCTTCTGTACACGCCATCTTAACAAAGCGACCTGACAAACTTAAAATAATTGTTCAGAAGGTAGTTTTCCATATTATTTAAAGTTGATTGCTTAAATGGAAACTGAATTATTACAACTCCTTTACCTTACTTCCCCCTCATTTGGCACACTTTTAAATATTTTTTTCTGTTTATTACTTCTTCACATTGCCCTGGTAGCTTAACGAATAAGGCACTGGACTGCGGTGCCGGAAGAAATGGGTTCGATTCCCGGTAAGTCTTGATTGTAATTGTAGATATTTATTGAAAGTGATTTATGAAGGCAGCCTATGTAGTCAAGCTGCTACTCTTTTATTAATTTTTACTCAGTTTTGAGTACATGGCTTTTTCAAAAATGAAACTTATGTATTCGGAGATTTGATAAGCGTCGAATGTAATCAAAAATGATTAAAGTTTGCTTATTTTTGAGTATCTATTTTTAACAGTGTAGTCTATTCATGTTTCAGTTTTGAAAGTTTTATTTTTAATAAATAGATTTCCACTGAATAAGTATCATTTTGAACGCATACTGCTCATATTTCTACAATGAAAGGGAAAATACAATATAACTCCGATCGATTATCCGGATCAATTGGGAACAAATCCCATCCGGATAATCGAATATCCGGATTAATGGATAACTCACAAGAAAAAGGTTACTTTTTAGTAAAAAATAAAAAATTTGCTTTAGTATGTAATGTAATTTAATGAATATTAAAAACAATACCACATTAACCGATAAAAAACTTTAAAATTGTGGATTTTGTTGATTATTGTTTTTTTCTTAAAGCTTGTGATCCGCTTTGTTTGATCTGGATAACTGGAATCGAATAATTGGAGTTATACTGTAAAGTTAATCTTTTAATCTGTATAATTTGCAAACGTGTCATATGAAAATACTTCATTCTCACACTGATAAAAATAAATATTCAAATGTAAGTAAAATGTACTCATTTTTTTACATTCGATGCTTATCTTGGCTTCGAATACATGTTTAATTTTTGAAAAAGACATGTACTCAAAAATGAATCAAAAGAGCAGTAGCTTGCTTGCATGGGCAGCCTTCATAGTGCCATTATGAAGTGCCATAGTATATCATTGAGCCATAATTAAATTGTAATAACTTAGTTTCCATCTAAGCAATTGACATCAAATAATGTGGAAAACCGTCTTCTGAACAAATATTTTAAGTTTATCAGGTCGCTTTGGTAAGATGACTTGTTCAGAAGCTGAGTTTACCAATATTAAATCACACTGCTCATTTTTGCGAAAGTACGATTATTTAAATTTGAGTACGTCATTACTCATTTACGATGCAATTGTACTAAAAACAATACGAGCACCTGCATGCGCTCATTTTTAAGCACCTTTTTTTATTACAGAGCAAGGAGTAAAATTAACGTGGTTCATTTTGATCACAAATTTTGTATACACCGAGGGGTTTGTGAACTAGTTCTGGATTGAAAGGACCAAGCAAGTAGTGGTAACGACATCGGCCGATCTGTTGCGCATTGCACGGTTCAATGGTGTGATACTCTTCTATTCTTCGAATTATAAATAAAAGAGCGGACGAGCAAAAACCATAGAAGAAATGCGGTAGGTCTCTGAAATTGAGTGTCTCAGTGATTTTAACAGGAAATGGAAGTTGGCAGTTGTCTAAACAAGTTTTATGTGTATGGGTTCCTGTCGCTGGATGTTTTGACACTCCTTGCGACCATCCAGTCGTGATGTTGAATGTGTCGTATGCAAATGTCGCAGAACTAACAAAAAATAACTACGCTGCACACTTGATTGGCCGCGAGAGAAAAAACCAGCAGTGGGAGGTTTGAGATTTCACATTCGAAAACTACACAAGGTTCGGTCGCAAACACGCGTATTGCATTTTGGGGAAGGAAAACCTTCTGGAGTTGGAAAAATACTTTTGGATTTCGACCATAATCAGTATGAATCGAAAAGTACTAATATTCAATAGATCGCAGCGTTAACTAATTTTGCGTGCAACAAAAAACGAAAACCAGCAAAAAAATCAACATGAAACCTTTATCAAAACCTTTATAAAACCTTCATAAAGCCTTCCTAAACCCTTTATAAAACATTTCTTAAACCTGTATAATACCTTTATAAAACATGTATAAAACCTTCATAAAACCATTATAAAACCTTCAAAAAAACTTCATAGAACTTTAATAAAACATTCATAGAATCGTTATAAAACCTTCAGAAAAACTTCATAGAACCTTAATAAAACCGTCATAGAATCGTTATAAAACCTTCATAGAACCTTAATAAAACCGTCATAAACCCTTTATAAAACCTTCATGAAACCATTATAAAACCTTCATAAAACCTTTATAAAAACCCTCATAAAACCTTCATAAAATCTTTATAAAACCTTCATAAAATCTTTATAAAACCTTCATAAAACCTTTAAAAAACCTACATAAAACCTTTTGAAAACCTTCATGAAACCTTTAGAAAACATTCATGAAACCATTATAAAACTTCATAAAACCTTTATAAAAACCCTCATAAAATCTTCACAGAACCATTATAAAACCTTCATAAAACCTTTATAAAACATTCAGAAAAACTTTTATAAAATATTCATAATTTTTTTAAAAACCTGTATGTTGTTTCAAATATCTTTAAAAAACTTTTTTAAAAACTTCAAAAACCTGCATGTTTTTTGAAGTTTTTAATTTGCCTGCATAGAACATTTAAAAAACATGTATTTTTCAGTTCCAGATTTTCATGCTAAATTTATCATTAAATCTTCAAGAAACCTGCATATTGTTTCAAATACATTTATAAAAACCTTCATTCTCACAGCTTTATGAAGGTTTAATGCTGATTTCTTTTGCTAGGAAAACAGTTATCTTTTATAAAATTCAACTACAGTATAACTCTAACTATCCGAACTCCAGTTATCCGGATCCAACAAAGCGGATCGCAATTTATCCAAATCTCTTTGAGAAAAAAAATATCCATCCACATAGAAATCCACATTTTAAAAGTTTCTTACCGGTGAATGATAATGTTTTTAATAGTCATCAATTTACGTTTCATACTAAAGCAAAGTTAGTTTTTCATACTATGAAATAACCTATTTTTCGCTAAATATTTAATTATCCGGATATTCAATTATACAGATGGGATCTGGTCCCAATTAATCCGGATAATTGAAGTTCTACTGCATACTCAACAAAACAGTGGAATTTTTAGTTACTGACATCGGATTAGCTATTTCATCTGAAAAGCCTTTTACGAAATGGAAAAGTTACTACAAAATCGTTTGCAGTTGCCTATTAAAAGTAAAATGGTTAAATAATGGCGAAATACTGATTATTTCGTATCATAACATTGGAGAGTTTTACAAGCGGTTCGTAACATTTCTCAAAAGGATATTTGAGAAGCAAACATTTCTCTAACATTTCTATAAATTAAATTATTGCATCACTGAATTCAACTCCGAAATTTTGATCCATTAAATCGTCCACACGTTTTGACAACCATCACCGTTAAAACGAGCAGCTTGTTTTGTCCCTTTGAATTTAAGTTGCAAAGTTTGGAATCTGTTGCACTGTAAAAACAAAAAAGATACTTAAAAATGAAAACCCGAACCGAATCGTTTTTCTTTAAATATCATTACATCGTAAAAGGGGGTATGACATACTCAAATACAAGTAACCGTTCTTCTTCAAAAAACAGCAATGTGATTCAATATTGCTAATTTCAGATACTGTTCAAGCGATCTTAATGAAACCAGACAAACTTAAAATTGTTGTTTAGAACATGGTTTTCCACATTATTTGATGTCGATTGCTTAAGTAAAAACTGAGTTAATACAACTCGATTTTCTTAATTCCCATTCTCTCGGAACACCTTTTTTAACGTTTTTTTCGTTTCCTACTTCTTAACGTTGCCTTGTAGTTTAACGGATAAAGAACTGGACTGCGGTGCTGAGGATCTGAGTTCGATTTCCTTAAGACTTGGTTCTAATTGTCCATATTTATAGAAAGTGTTTTATGAAGGCAGCCTATGTAGGCAAGCATGTACTCATTTTTGAGTACTTGCCTTTGCAAAATTGAAACTCATGATTCGGAGCCATGATAAGCCTCAAATGTAATCAAAAATGAGTAAATTTTATTTATTTTCAAGTACCTATTTTTAACAATGTAGATTTCCCCTGTCTTCAAACTCAACCTTATTTGATATTTAGTTGAAGAAGAAATTGCATTTTCATACGAACAACAGCAAGTCAATGTAATTGCACTATAAAAAAAAGTGCTTAAAAATTAGTACGTGGACGTACTCGTTTTTCTTTGAGTACAATTATATCGTAAATGAGCAATGACGTACACACATTTAAGTAATCGTACTTTCGCAAAAATGAGCAGTATGGTTTAAGATTTGCCAATATCAGCTTCTGTTCAAGCCATCTTTACAAATCGACCTGACACATTTAAAATAGTTGTTCAGAAGATGGTTTTCCACTTTATTTGATGTCGATTGTTTAAATGGAAACTGAGTTATTACGACTCAATTATCTTACTTCCCATTTTTTTGCCACGCCTTTTCAACATTACTTCTGTTTATAACTTCTTCACGTAGCTCTCGTAGTGCAACGGATATGGCCCTTCGGTGCGGACGACATCAGGTAGACGGATTGAGTCCGATTCCCGGTAAGTCCTAGTTGTAATTGTTGAAATTTATTGAAAGTGATTCATGAAGACAGCCTATGTAGGCAAGCAACTGCTCTTTTTATTCATTTTTGAGTACATGTGTTTTTCTAAAATGAAACTTATGTATTCGGAGCTATGACAAGAATCGAATGTAATCAAAAATGAGTACATTTTACTTATTTTTAAGTACTTACTTTTAACAGTGTGAATTTAACCGCTTTAATTTCAACTCTTCGATATTTGCTATGATTGTCAATGACGATTCCTATTAATTCCTTTCCTTTCCTTCTCTCCTATAAAAAAAGTAGAACGCTCAATTCAACTCGTCTGAAGATTCTCTTCAATACGAGAGGAATTAAAAGGCATAACTATACGTTTCGATTAGTCGGATTTATTCCGTGGTTAAAAATCGATATTCTTGGATCGAAGAATCCGTAACCCCCTGTAATCAATAGGAAAGCCAGAAACTAATTGTAGCTAACTAAAATAGTTTCAATGGGTAGCTTAAACAATTCGTATTTGTACCGGTGAATATATATCTAAAAAATATTCTTCATTACTTAGTTAAAAATTTCAGTTCAACGATGTACCATATCTTGGTGCAAAGCAGAGGTGTGCAGAAAATTACACCATATTATGGTGGAATCGAAGTTGAACAAAAAATCCTTTATCGGAAAAAAGCGGAGGTTTCACCGATAATTGGTTCAACCTCTTTAACTGCAACCGAAATTTTCCCTGTCGCTACATCAACAAGCCGTGGACCCCCTCCAAGAAAGACAACGACGAACAAAGGGTATCCGTGGCCCAGTGGATAAAGGCGTTCAACTATGAATCAGAAGATTTCTAGTTCGAGCCTGATCGGTGGAATTGGCAAAGAAAAGTAAAAAAGTTTTAATCTTGCATTCGAAGGGTTGCCAGCTTCGCTACAAAAATATTACTACAATAATACTAAGAAAACTCGAATTTTAAGTTTTATGCAACGTTATTAGTTTTGGCGCAACGTTTCACCACTAAATAGTATCCGTGGTAGCACCGTAAAATGGTGAAACTAAGCACCAAATGTTGATTGGAGCTAAATGGGTATCAAATTTTGGTGCAAGGTCGTAATAATTTTTAAATGAGTACATGTAAATGAAAAAGCACAACTATAAATTCAATTATTAATATACACAGTTAAAATTTTCAGTTCAACGCTGCACCATATACTGGTGCTCTGTAGCAACTTACACCATATTATGGTGCAATCTAGGTTGAACCAAAAATACTTGATCGAGAATAGTGAAACCCGTGCTGTACCCGTGACAAAAAAAAAGTAGTAATCTTGCGATCGGAGGGTTGTCAGCTTCGCTACAAAAATACTAGAAAATCGTTTAGAACATCCAACAAATTATACCAGCGTTTCACCATAATATGGGGTAGCGAAAACGCAAATATTGGTTTAACGTTTTACCATAAGATGGTGTGGTGAAAATACCGAGTTTTGGAGCAAAGTTTCTCCACTAAATGGTATCCGTGATAGCACCATAAAATTATAAAACTAAGCCCAAATAATGGTTGCAGATAAATGGGTACCAAATTTTGGTGTAGGGTCGTACTAAATTTTTAAAAGTATAGTGTAACTGTGTAGTGATTATATACATATATATATGTATAAATTAATATTTAAAATATACTTATAATAGAATTGAGGATGAACAGGAGACGAATTTGATTTTAGTTCATGGAATGTAACGAAACCTCAAAATTCTACAAAGAAACCCAATATTCGACGATAAACATCTATATACAATCGACCTCTTATTGGTGCATGACGGAGTTTTTTTTTAAATTTATATGATGCAAGTTTTACTATTTGTTAATGTTAGTCTTTTCTTTAACTTATATACTTTAATTACCATTCAAACAGTGCTTATATTTAACTGAATCTTAAATACAAAATAAACGAACGCATTAAGATACTTCGGAATGTGCGTAGATACACAAAACATATACGGTCTGTTTGCACTATTAGCTACTAAAATTCAACGCGAGTATTTATAGTACTGATTAAATGATATTAACTCTCAATTAATTACATCGATACTCATTGTTACAAATTCAAAGTTAACATCATTGTGTTAAAAGATATTTTTAATATATAGATGAATGCGTTATATGTTCCAGTTCACTAGTTTCAACCGTGTTTTAACTCTGTGTGTATACAGTTGAAAGAATTAAAAATCTTAAAAGGCATAATAACCTAGTAGAGATATAAAGGCACCAGTAAATCGTCTGTTTTTAATTGAATAACAAATTTCGAGGCAAAGAAATTAAATTCCCATTTTCAAATTCCGAAGATTTCCACATAATTTTATTATTATCTAAAAGATTCTTAACGTCAAATCAAGTACATATTATTTTTATTAAAAAAAATTTCAAATTTCTATAAAAAAATTAACGTTTTCCACTTATAATATATTCATTAGCTGAATTATGAATAGATTGTTTATTTAGTTAGTTTGATATCATTTGAATATAATTGTTTTTATATTCAAACGGTAGTTATTAACATCTTTAAAGATTAAAAAAATTCTTGTTCTTTTCATAAAATAACATACTATTTTAGAGATAGGTACATTAGTAAAAGTTTCTTGAATATAGAATAATTTTTATGTCTAAAGTAAAGCAAAGATGGAAATATCTAATATTTGTCTTTGTAAAAATTTGCACCAATTAATTATAAAAACTTATTAAAAAAAATATATTCCTTAACTACTTTATCTGGCATTTTTTTCTTTTAATTAACACATGTGTACATGGTTTAAGCGTCAATTGATATTAATATCATACATTAAATTCAAAATCATGCATGCACATTTTTAAAACCAAATTAACGTTCAAAGTTTAATTAAAGACAAATGCTGTGAACTTGAACATATTTTTAATTTTTTATCCTAATTAAACTTATCACATTGCACATTTTTAATACTTTAATTTTAACACTGTATACTTTTAAACAATTTAATTTCAGAGTTTGATTAATGAAAAAAAAACCAGTTAATATTGAAAATGTATATGTTAAGAATTAATGTTTATTGAAGGTTGTAACACAAAAAATTTAGAACCAAATGCTTTATTTGTAAAAGTTATTTTTATGTTACCTGCACTGTAAAAAAAAGTGCTTAAAATGAGTACATTCACGTACTTGTTTTTTTAAGTACAATTTATCGTGAATGAGCAATGACATACTCAAATTTAAGCAATCGTACTTTCCCAAAAATGAACAGTGTGATTTAATATTGGTAATCTCAGCTTTTTTTCAAGCCATCTTAACAAAGCAACCTAACAAACTTAAAATATTTGTTTAGAAGATGGTTTTCCACATTACTTGATGGCGATTGCTTAAATGGAAACTGAGTTATTACAATTCAATTATCTTAAATCCCACTTTTTTTGACACACCTTCTTAACATTACTTCTGTTTATAACTTTTTCTCATCGCTCACGCAGTATAGCGGTTAAGATTATTTACAGCGGTGCGGACGACATCAGGTAAACGGATTGTGTTCGATTCCCGGTAAGTCCTGGTTGATATTTATTGAAAGGGATTTATGAAGGCAGCCTATGTAAGCAAGCAACTGCTCTTTATATTCATTTTTGAGTACATTTTTGAGTACCAAAAATGAAACTGTGTATTCGAATCTATTATAAGCATTGAATGTAATAAAAAAGAGTACATTTTACTTATTTTTAAGTACCTTTTTTTAACAGTGTAGCTATAAAAGCCAATTCTTCCTTCAAATTACGAAATGTTTTCAAACATGTTAACATGAAAAGAATAGCTTAAAACACTTATTAGTGCGATTTTTACATTTTACATTTTTATATAGTAAGATAACAGTCCAAAAAAAAAGTTTCGTATTTTATAAAAAATAAAGTTCAAAGTACCTAGTAAACCACACAATTGAATTACATAAATGAATGTTATTTTTTTAATGTCAAAAATGATATATTTCAGTACATTTCAAATAGACAAACTTTTTTTAAAGTTCTTTCATATTCGATTGAAAACAACTAAAGGAGTACGAGGAACTGTTTTATAAAATACGAAAAGTTGTTTGGACTGCTATTTTAATATATAAAACAAAGTCCAACTAAAACGTATTTTTAATTTGTTCTTTATTAACAAAAATTACCGGTTTAAAATATGCCGTAACACATATTATAACTATTAAACTGGGTACATTCAATTGTCATCTCTATTTAACTTTCTTTAACAAAAGGAAATCACATTCTATGAAACCTAACCATGTTAACAAAACTTTTAGAAAATCTTAAAACAGTTTTCTATACGTATATTAGCCTTAAAAATATTTGGTTAAATAGAAAATTACATATTTTATATGGTTACAATCGGAGACCTTACCAAATGTTTCGACTAAATTTATAAGTATTAAAAATAAGTGTTTTTGCATAAAAATTGTACTTGCTAAATACGGCATTTGCGAAAAGATAGATTAGATAGGAAAGATAGATTTTTAGATATGAAATATACTTTATAAAGGACAATTAGAACTTCAAAAATATATACAATAGGACTCCAATTATCCGGATCAATTGAGATCAGATCCCAACCGGATAATCAAAAATCCGGATAATTGGATAATTCACGAAAAAATTTTATTTCTTAGTAAACTTTTCTAATCCAAATCTACATTTTAATAATCTCATTTATATTTTCTTATTTTTACAAAATAAAAATTCAAATTAAGTTTAAGAGGTTTTATTTAAACAAAATATTACTTTTTTTTTAGTTTTAATTCTGCAAGTCGTATATTATAAACTTTGTCAGTTTCAAATTTTGCTACTTTACAATTTTTGTAAATTCTCTGCAAACATATTACAAGTGAATCAAAATATAAAAAATCGCACTTTATGCATTCTACAATTGCCGTACAAGGAAGAGCTGACGTAATCGAAAATTGTATATGTACATCAAGGTAAAAAAATACCATTGTCTAGAAAAATATGCAAATAACACAATACTAACAATCAAAACAACTTTCACCCTCAAATTCTTTTACCAAAAAAGACAAGTCCTACTATTAATGTTTTTTGTCTTTAACACAATTTTTTTAAACTTTTATCTTTCAAAATCGTAAACTTCGTTTTCATTTCGGTATCTCAAATCCCGATGAGTGATAACTGAAAACCTATGCTTAACAGGACACTGCAGCAATCAAATTCTAAATTAATTTACTTTTTTTTGTCTCATTAACGAAATACTTGAATCAAAATGTCTTTCAATAAACCTGTTTACCAAAAAAAAAAAAAAAGACAAGCAACATATTTAAATTAGCTTTTATTATTATTTTCTTACTTTAATTTTCCAAAAGTAACCCAAACTTCTTTTTTCTAATTCCAAAATTATAATTAAAAAGTATCAGAAATCTAATCTATCTCCTTTAAAGTTAGCGCGGCAAAAGCCGGAAAAGTTTTACCGAGAATGAAAAGGGGGGAAATGCGTACGTTGTACCGTGCCGTCAGCGTCGAATTCAAGTTAGGACAATTGATTATAATCTTTAACTAATACTTTTATAATATTTTCTATAAGGACAAGTATCAATTTTAAAAGATTTACACAATACTCTTAAAAAGTTTATATTTCGTAAATACTGTCATAACTTAAATTTGTAAAAATTTAAGTGAACGCAAATAATGAGCGTATTTCCGTAACTATAGATCAATAATATAAAGCAATGTGGCAAATAAAAGTACTGTATTGTATACAAAACCTTAATAAGTGATGCCTAAACTTAACTATAAATAAAACGTGATGAACGCATTGAAGGTAAAACGTGTTAAAAAGTAATGTCAAGTCATACTTAAAAGTTTCTAAAAAACTCTCTAAAGAAAGGAAAATAATTATATTTAAAAAATTTAAACTTTATAGAAACAAGTTTTGAACAAACAGAAAATAAGAACTGGAGAAAATAATGTTTGCTTCTTTTAGAACAAACTTAAACTGAAATAATTATCTGCAAATGAATGAGAATGTGATAGTGCAAAGTATCTTATCTTGTAAAAAAATTTAAAGTTAGTATAACTAAAAAATATCACAAATTTCAAATAACGATAAAACAAAACCATTATGGGATTAACTTAGATTTTATAATTCAAAACGCTTGCTTAATACTAGTCAATCATCAAAATCAAGTCATACACTTAAAAATGTCCTTAACAAACTTCTCTTTACCAATAAAATTTCATTTCCAAACTTAAAAAATGTTTAACCTAAAAATAAACTACATATATCCTTTATTAAACTTTTAATAAATTTTTGTATTTAATTTTATTCCTAAATTTCTTTCTTTTTTCAAAATTATCAAGTCTGAAATTTGAAAACAAAATTTTAAAAATTCTTTGTTTGGCCTCAAAGGCCCATTTTCAAACTGAACCATTATCTTTCAAACTGAAACTTCTATCTTTCTATTAAACTTAAACCCCGTCCTATTAAACTTTTAGTAATTGTTACCTTAATAGTATTTTAAAAAAAACATGAAGTCTAATACTTAAAAAAGATTTTTTTAACCAAATTTCTTTCTTACAAAATATAAATTCCAAACTAAAACCTTTACATTAAAACTGAATCTACCCTCGATTAAAATTTCTATAAATTTTTATCTTATCCGTTTTTTTAATTAATAATAATTTAAGTCTAATGCTTAAAAAAGTTTCTTGAACAAAATACTTGACATAAAATCTTTTTTAAATTTCAATAAAAAATTCTGTCATTTCCCCTTTGTTAATTGACAAGCATCTAATCTACAATCTACTAAACCTTTCAAACTAATACTTTTCACTTAAAAAACATCAAATCAACGAATAGGACAAAGTTTCTTCGGCAAAATACTTGGCATAAAAAAAAATTTTAAATCAATAAAATGTTCTGTCATTTCCCTTTCTCAATTGACAAGCAACTAATCTACAATCTACTAAAACTACCGAAATTGTATCTAATACTTTTTCTTCGACAAAAAAATGCAGTCTAAGAATTGAAAAAGTTTAATTAACAAAATACTTGGCGTTAAAAAAACATTTAAAACTCCATAAAATGTTCGGTCATTTTCCCTTTCTAAATTGACAAGCACCTAATCTACAATCTACTAAACCTTTCAAAATTTGACCTAATTCTTTTTCCTCAAAAAAAAAACACCATCCAATCTAAGAATTGGAAAAAGTTTCTTTAACAAAATACTTGACAAAAAAAAAATTAAACTCAATAAAATATTCTTAATTTGTTTTTTAATTATCAAGCGCCTTATCTGTAATCTACTAAACCTATCAAATTTTTTTCTAATACTTTTTCCTAAAACGAAAGCCAAAAAAACATCCAATCGAAGAATTGGAAAAAGTTTCTTTAACAAAATACTTGGCATAAAAGAAACTTTTAAAACTCAATAAAAAGTTATGTCATTTCCCCTTTCTTAACTGACAAAAAGAAACACCTAATCTACAATCTATTAAACCTTTCGAAATTTGACATAATACTTTTCCTCAAAAAACATCAATCTAAAAATTCGAAAAAGTTTCTTTAACAACATACTTGGCATAAAAGAAACTTTTAAAACTCAATAAAATTTTCTGTCATTTTCCTTTTTGCAATTGTCAAGAACGAATCTGCCATGTACAAAACCTAACGAAATTTTATTTAATACTTTTCCCTAAATTAAAAACCCCAAAAAGAATTGGAAAAAGTTTCTTTTAACAAAGTATACTTGGCATAAAAGAAACTTTTAAAACTCAATAAAATGTTATGTCATTTTCCCTTTCCTAACTGACAAGCACCTAATCTAATCTACAATCTACTAAATCTATCAAAATTTTACCTAATACTTTTTCCTCAAAAAAAAAAACAAAAAAAAAAAAACTTCCAATCTAAAAAAATTGAAAAAGTTTCTAAAACAAAATACTTGGCAATAAAATAAAACTTTTAAAACTCAATAAAATATTCTGTCATTTTTCCTATCTTAACTGGCAAGCACCTAATCTGCAATCTACTAAACCTATCAAAATTTGACCTAATACTTTTCCTTCAAAAAAACATCCAATCTAAGAACTGGAAAAAAGTTTCTTTAACAAAATACTTGGCATTAAAAAAAACTTTTAAAACTCAATCAAATATTCTATCATTTTCCCTTTCCTAACTGACAAGCACCTAATCTACAATCTACTAAATCTATCAAAATTTTACCTAATACTTTTCCCTCAAATAAACATCCAATCTAAGAACTGGAAAAAAGTTTCTTTAACAAAATACTTTGCATTAAAAAAAACTTTTAAAACACAATCAAATATTCTCTCATTTTCCCTTTCCTAACTGACAAGCACCTAATCTACAATCTACTAAATTTATCGAATTTTTCCCTCAAAAAAACATCCATTCTAAGAACTGAAAAAAAGTTTCTTTAACAAAATACACTTTACAAAAAAATACTTTTACTAAACTTAGTAGAAGTTCTAACTGACAAGCGCCAAAACCCACTAATACGCTCTTTTACGGTAAAGCGCAATACATCTTTACGGCACGAAGGCATGCAAAATAGAAAAGCGAGCGCACATGGCAAGCGCCTTACCGTGGCCGTAGAGTGTGGAGAAGAGCCAATGTTGTCGACGTCCACCATCGCTGTGCCGCTCTTCAAGACCGGCAAGAAGAGGTAGGGGCTTGTTTCGCACTCTGCGCAACCCTTTTTCTACGCTCGCGCCAAAACCGGCCAATCAGGCCGCGGAGGTGGGGTCACGTGACGGTCGCTGCCTTTGGTCGCGTGCCAACTTTGAAGCGCGCTTCGGACCTTTCTTCTTTGCGGTGCGCTGGCGGGACTCTTCTCGGCGGGACGGTGGTAAAAGAGCCGGCGAAAAACTTCCATAAGTTTGTTTGCCGGCGCGAGGACACTGGGCGCTCGGACGCTTTTTTCGGGTTTCTGTCATAGGAAATGAGTCTGAAAAGGGAAAATGCGCTAGTGTTTGGTTCATCTTGTATTATATAAGAATAAATGCAGTTTTTAAGCATTAAAAAATATGTACCAATAAATAAAGAAATACTTTAATTTCTAAACAAACCGTAGAAATAAAAATATATATATATTAATTTTATACTTATTAAAAATATTTGAAGTTGGTTACAATTTACACTTTTAAAAATAGGTAATCAAAAATAAGTAAAATGTACTCATTTTTGAAGACATCCTATGCTTAATCATGGCTCCGAATAATTTAGTTCTAATTTTGAAAAATACATGTACTTAAAAATGTGTACAATAGGTAAAAATGAATAAAAAGAGTATATGCTAGCCTACATAGGCTGCCTTCATAAATCACTTTCAATAAATATCGACAATTACAATAAAGATTTATCGGGAATCAAAAACAGATCTGCAGGTAACTCTGTTCAGAGCCTTATAAGTTAAGCAACCAGGGCGACGTGAAAAAGTTATAAACAGAAGAAATGTTTAAAAGGTGTGTCAAAAGAATGGAAAGTAAGATAATTGAGTTGTAATAACTCAGTTTCCATTTAAGCAATCGACATCAAATATTGTTTAAAACCATCTTCTGAACAACTATTTTAAGTTTGTTATTTCGCTTCGTTGAAATGGCTTGAACAGAAGCTAATATTAGTAATATTAAGGCATACTGCTCATTTTTGCGAAAATACGATTCCTTAAATTTGAGTTCGTCATCGCTCATTTACGATATAATTGTACTTTAAAAAAAAAACAAGTACGTCCATGTACTCATTTTTAAGCAACTTTTTTTTACAGTGACGATTTATCTAAAAAATACAAACTATAAAAGACAAATTCTCATAAAATTTTTTTATGAAAATCGGTGCAGCAATCTGCATAGTGAACGCGGCACCTTTCAGAGCATTAACCATTCGGACTCGAAACAAGCATTGATTAGTATAGATCTCATTTAATGCATTAATGTCGGAAACTAGTGTTTTCCTAAATGTTTTGGTATTGGTTGAAAATATTATCAAATCAACGGCAAAATAAGTTAAAAATACTATTATTTTATTTAAAAAAAAACTTATTTAGAAAACTAAGATAAATTAAGAACTTTACATTCTTAAACGATTTTTAAAGTTTGTAATTTAATATATTAGCCACATTCTGTGAAAGAGAACATCACGAAATGAATAGATTAGGTTTTAGCTTTTAGTACTATAGCAAACGCATTAACTACAGTAATATTATTTAGTATTTTTTTAAATGATAAAATTTTCGATTAAAGCATGTGTTAACAATACATTTAAGCTGTTGTATTAGAGATTAAGCTTAGCAGTTACTCTGAAAAAAAAACGCTTTACTACGATATTATTGACAAATAACAGTTACTTTGAACTGTTATTAATTTTTTTTTCAGAGAGTGAGTGGGGGGGGGGGGGGGGGGGGGTGTAAAAATGTAAGTGTCGGTTCAAAAATCAGTTCAGCTAAATAAGCAATGTAAACCAGTGGCGGCTCGTGGACTACAAGCAAGTACAGCCGGGCTGCACCTAAATTTATTAGTGTATTTTAAAACTAAAATCAGATAATTTACTAATTAACTTACATGAATATTTGAATTGAAAATGAAATTTCTTCGGTGAGTAAACAAAATCTCCGATAAATAGCAAGCCTGTTGCCTTAATGCACAAATCAGGAGGGGAAAAAACTCCATTCAATCAAAACTGCAGCCAAAAAGCTAAGTTCGAATTCGGCTGCATCGTTGTCATTCGACTGCATCGTCGCAAGCTCTACGTAGTATGTATGGAAATTTCCCCCCTGCTAATGCACTGCATGTGTGGCGAGGATACAGTGCGAAATGAATTTTCTGATTTGGGCTGCACTTGGTATTCGATAAACTGATTGTCTCGTACGTGAATCGTGGGGATGGGTGGGAGATCCGATAATCTCTCCAAACGGAAATAGTTTTCGTAATAAATGTAATGTGTGCTGTTGTTTCGTTATTTAAGTTAATATGAAAATTGGCCGATTCGCAAGTTTAAAAGAAAGGAGGATTGCTTTAATTTTCAAAAAATAAGCAAGTGTTTTCTATTTTTTTCGCATGTTATTATTTCATAAAACTTGAAGAAAACTTTGATTTGAGTAGCAAATAATAAAGAATTTCCGTTCATGTATGGTTATGGAAAATGGGGAAATAATAATAATAAAAAAAAAACTTATCCGGGAATCGAACCCAGACTCCCAACTTTATGCCATATAAAAACTCAGTATATTTTATTATTTTTAAACTGTTCCGCAGACGATTTTTTATTTCATTTAAAGTATTCTGTTTATATTCTAATGAATTAAGTAAATGGCGTCCATTTTGTTATTAAAATATGTTCTTCTTGTTGTCAGTTTTTTAACGTATGTAATTTAATAATATTAATATATAAACAGTGTTAAATATATCGCAGTTAATTCTTGTCATTTATAAGCTTCGAAATTCATATTTTTGTAGAAAAATTGCATGTTTGCTGGAGATCTTTAAGCTTTTAACGAATTTCCTTTTCTTTAGCATTAATAATTGGTTTACCCATTTTACCCACTTTGCAAATCATTAAAAAAAAGCTAAATAAAGTAGAATTTTTTCAAAATTTGTTTTCATTGGACTGTATTAAAAGGAATATTGGTAAAAATATTATTAATATATAATTGGCACAAAACCCAGGAATATTGGTAAATAATTCGAGTTTTCTAGTTCATATATAGAAATTTTCATGCATCAAACTATCACAAGTTTTTTTTTTGTATACTACTCAAACAAATAGACTTTTGGACTTGCTGAAATATACTCCATTAAAATAAGTATTTTTTTAAAGAACAAAATTAAAGCATGGGCTTAATAATGTGTAATTTATATTTAAGTACTAAGAGGATCGAGCCCAGCTCGCTCGCATATTTTATTACTTAATAACATTTCTAATGAATCGAATTAAATGCAAATGTTTTGAAATGTCCACATCAATGGATAGACGTTTCATGATATATTTTATTGTCTAATAATGTCTTCATTATCGAAATAAGTTTAAGTTCTTTGAAATGATCCTTTGATTGGTTAGACGTGTCAAGATTGCAAAGATAAAGGGCAATTCTGGAAAAGTAACTTAAACTCATGTTTTTAACGTCAACCATTCGCACAATTGTAGCACAAAGTTTTCGTTTACATGCTAAACCCTGACAATATTCTCGTAGTTCAGTATTTCAATAACAAATTTTAGTGATATTTGCGTCTGTCTAACTCTGGAGTGACTGAATGGACTTTTAAATGCTATGCATGCAAAGTAGCCTTTGTTATTAAGAAGATTATGGTAATGGAGATCAAATTATGTTTTGGCTACTGCAAAATTATTTCGGCAATTTCTTATCTTCAATTTGCATACACAAATAATAAGAAACGAACTTCATTTTATATTATTACACGTTTAATCAATAATAAAAATTCGTACTTATTTCGAATAACTTTATGCGTTATTAGGAATAAGTCGTAGTGATGAAAAAAGTTTTAATTTTAATTTAAGGAAAAATATAATTTTTTACAATTAACTATTTTATAACAGTTGCAAAAATCTACCTTCTAAATAAACTTTTTCAATAATCTAAATATAACAGTTTTTTTTATCGTATTTCATAATGGAGTTTCGATTAAAATAATCTTAATCTATTTTTTTTTTGTTAAACATATTTTTTTAAATGGTGAAGCTGTCGTTCTCTACTTTTCAATACATATATATTATTTTATTTGGTATAATGCTTGAAAACGACACATGTTGAAATTTGCGCCAGTAGTTAGGAATATTTTATAATTTTGATCCTAAGAAAAGCTTACAGAATATAAAATGTGTGTAGGTCGCTAGTTGTATGGGCTTTGGAAAAAACAGTTATTTCGAACAAATCTTTATTAACTAAATACTTATTTGAAGTAACATGATAAAAATAATTAAAAACACATTTACTGTAAATGTCAAATTTATTTTTAAAAATTGTTTTAAATTTGTCAACATTAATTTCCCTGTATGTGAAAACATTTTGTTTCAAAGCTTTAGATTACGAGAATTACTTCATATTGAATTAGGTAGGTGCAAGAATCGAACTCGCACAATTTTTATACATTGTTATTTTCATTATGAAAACATCAGAAACATATTTTGAACGATTATCTACTGCTTCAAATTTAAAAATACTTCATTGTAACGAAAGGTAATAGGAATGTGGCTTTTACATTCAGAATGTGACAAATTTACTGGTATAATTTTTCCAGAAAAAAACAAATTAGCATTTGAAACTATTTAACTTTTTCAGTAATTATTTACTCATAATTAGAAGCTGGAATATATAAAAAAAACTACTTAAATAGGCTATATATGGCATGGTCTCGAGATTAAAATTTTGACGGATTAACAAAAACCCATGGTTGATTAGCTTCTGTGATTGGTGAATAACAAACCACGTGGTCTCCATCAACCAATAACAAATGTGCGTGAAATCACTTATGTCTTGAAATGATGTCATGTGAATTTCAGCACCAAGCAGGGCAAAGTATCCATGGTAAACAAATGCGAATTTTTAGAAACACTTCCTTTTTAACAATTTCTAGAACATATCTTCAAAACTGGAAAACTCAATTTTTTTCTCTGTTTCTTCGTTAATACTATTAGAAATAGATCTATTTATAAACAGTTGGTAAAATAATAACGGTGTAGAAAAAAATTGTTTTTTAAATGTATTGAAACTTAATTTCTTAACTTTATAAATATTGGGTAAAATTAATTTAATAACCTATTAATTCCATTGGAATATGAAAGCTGAAATAAGTATTTATAAACAATTTTTAAAATAAAACGTACGAATAACAATATTGTAGAACAAACTTCCAGTTTAAAGGTAATTAAATATATATTTTATAAATAACACTTAACATTAATTTAATAAAACTTCATTCAATTATTCCATTGGAATATAAATGCTTAACAAATTAAACGAAATTCCTTGTAATCAAACATATTTTGTTTTGAAAATTCCATGTTCTATTTGTGGAAATACATATGAATGTCCGACATGCAAGATATGGTATCGAAATTAAATGTAGCGGAATAAATAATCCATTTTATATGGAATAAAAAAAACTTACTTGGTTTTGAAAACGATATTTTCTTTTAGTTATTTCTTATATAGAATTTTAAACCATCGCTTTTATGTATTCCACTTTTGATGTCCCGTGCATAAATACAGTAAAAAATCACACGATTAAATTTGTTCAAACTTTGATTATTTTAAATGCAAACGATTTTTGTTCAAGTTCTTTTTTTTAAATAATTATTAGAAAACTTATAGTATTTAGTAGACGAAAAAGTTATTAGAATGTTTTTTTTCTTTATTTGACAACGCAAACGATTTTTTAATTTGAATTTGAATTTACTGACCGTTTCTCGGTTATTTATGACAAAAAAATACTTTATTTAATAATAAAAATTATAATAAAAATGTATCATCAAAATATTTTATGCGTTTTGAACTAAAATAACATATGATGATTTAAATAACATTTAACTGTTATTGTCATATAACCTATTAACTGAAACGCGATAAATAATTTGCAATGGAAAGAATGGCATTAAACTTTTAATCTATTTATTTCACCCTCTACCACCTCACCTTTTTTTTTATAACTTTTTTAATAAACATTCGTCTACAAAAAAAAATGTCTGACAAATGAGATCGTGTATTTTACAAAAACAAATAATCTATAAATCTTTTGAAAGAATTTGAATTTTGTATTGGAAGTGACTTATGTTAGTATATAACATATGTTGTAGCATTCAGCTTGTAATTTTTTAACAAAAAGGATTGAGAAATGAACAACAACAAGAAAACCACGGTCTTGTGTTTTCAAATTCTGCCAGTTCTACCTATTGACAAACATAATGCAATTTTGTGTCCATTACTGATTATATGAATCAAATTTACTTCAAACTAACTATGAAAACAAGAACCTCTTCAATAGCACATTAAAAAGTATCACAAATAAGTTTTCTTCAATATAAAATTATTGCGAGATATCTACTTTTGCATCTTATACAAAAAAATATTTTGTATAAATCTTTTGAAAGAATTTGAATTTTGTATTGGAAGCGACTTATGCGAGTTATGTTAATATATAACATTTGTTGCAGAGTTCAGTTTGTAATTTTTTAACAAAAAGGATTGAGAAATGGAGAACAAAATGTGTCTTGTATTTTCAAATTCTGCCAGTTTTGCATATAGACAAACATAATGCAATTTATGTCCATTACTGATTAAATTTATCATATTTACCCCAAACTACCTATGAGAAAAGAAACTGTTCAATAGCACATTAAACAGCAACACAAAAAGTATTTCTCCAATATAAAATTATTGTGAGATATCTACTTTTGCAGCTAACATAGCGCAATACCCTTTTCAATAGCCTTCTGCCAACATGGGAAGAAGGCTATCGAATTGGAGAGGTAGACGAAGGTTAATCGTTGTGCTGTTAC